>CM059302.1:11595000-12127500 GCA_030340665.1 Neosalanx taihuensis
AGGGATGGTGTATACTGAGTGAAGAGGGAAGAGGGGTGGAGAGAAGAGAGAGAGAGAAGAAAGGCAGACAAGAGGGTGGCAGGGAGGGAGGGAGGAGAGAGAGAAGGAGGGGTTGAAAGAGGGTGAAGGAGGGTGCAGCTGCCCTGCCCTACTCTGGTAATAATAATCCTAATCATGACGGAAGAATTGCTATTAAATAGTTGTGTTGATTGCGTAATAGCCCTCCTCTATCTTATCACTTCTAAAGGAAATCCATAACCACTCCCTCCCCTCTCTGCCTCCCTCTCCCCTCCCTCTCTACCTCCCTCTCCCTCTCTCCCCCTCCCTCCCTCCCTCCCTCCCTCCCTCCCTCCCTCCCTCCCTCCCTCCCTCCCTCCCTCCCTCCCTCCCTCCCTCCCTCCCTCCCTCCCACTGTATGCATATCATTATCACAAGTACATCCTCCCTCCATCCCCCCCTCCACCTAAACGAATCAGCTTTACAATAATGAAGGCTTGAATCTGACAGTGTTTTACTCTTTAGTGAATAATTCATTTTCACCAGTAATTCCAAAATAGATGATGTCACATGCTTCAAAAAAGAGAGAGGGAGATAGAGGGTGAGAGGGGGCAGAGAGAGAGAGCGAGGGAGAGAAGGAGTGAAGGAGAGAGAGCAGGGAGAGAAAGTTAACAGAATGGAACAAAGTCTAGGGATGTGAAGAGTCTCCAGGATTCTGTACTGTGGTTTAATCAATACATCTTTCTTTAAGAGTCGTGGAATGACTTACTAAACAATGATTTACTGTTGACTTCCTCTGTTGTTGGCAAGCAGCCAAACTAAAGGTGCATATTCACATGTACTTGAACAGCTTGTTTAAGCATGGCCTCTTCCACTGAATCAAACCTTTGTTTGTCTCATGGTGGCTCATTATGGCTGACCAGACACCCAGATCCAGGGACCAGGAACCAGGCCCCAAGGGGCAGGGTGTCTGTTGAGATTACCACCCAGCGATGTGTGTGTATCCTGGGGGGGGGGCTCCTCACCTGAACACCCTCTCCCCTCCATGTCCTGATATGATCTGAACTAGCCCTCCCTGTCTTGCCATGCTCCCTCCCTGTCTTGCCATGCTCCCTCCCTCCCTCCCCTCTGTCCTCCAGCTGAGGTTAGACTTTGCACCCCAGCTGCCCATTTCTAAAGATGGAGGATGGTGTATACTGAGTGAAGAGGGAAGAGGGGTGGAGAGGAAGAGAGAGAGAGAAGAAAGGCAGACAAGGAGGGTGGCAGGGAGGGAGGGAGAGAGAGAGAAGGAGGGGTTGAAAGAGGGTGAAGGAGGGTGCAGCTGCCTGCCCTACTCTGGTAATAATAATCCTAATCATGACGGAAGAATTGCTATTAAATAGTTGTGTTGATTGCGTAATAGCCCTCCTCTATCTTATCACTTCTAAAGGAAATCCATAACCACTCCCTCCCTCTCTGCCTCCCTCTCCCTCTCCTCTCCCTCTCCCTCTCTCCCTCTCCCTCTCCCTCCCTCCCTCCCTCCCTCCCTCCCTCCCTCCCTCCCTCCCTCCCTCCCTCCCTCCCTCCCTCCCTCCCTCCCTCCCTCCCTCCCTCCCTCCCACTGTATGCATATCATTATCACAAGTACATCCTCCCTCCATCCCCCCTCCACCTAAACGAATCAGCTTTACAATAATGAAGGCTTGAATCTGACAGTGTTTTACTCTTTAGTGAATAATTCATTTTTCACCAGTAATTCCAAAATAGATAAGTGGTGCTAATCTGACTGTATCTTCTGATGCAACTCCTGGGTGAAGGTTTTGTCACATGTTCACCGTCAGATGGAGGGAGTGATGTGTGTGTGTGTGTGTGTGTGAGGAGCTCTTCACAGGCAGATTCATCACCCACACATTTTCTATTTCTAGGTCAAAAATTCCCATGGGGTGCAGAAACACAGATGAAGTAAAACACACACACACACACACACACATGCTCGCATACACACAAATACGCATACCAATGCATAAATACACACTCTTTCCTTCACAGCTTTACAGACATCTACATAGCTCCTCACACACACACACACACACACACACACACACACACACACACACACACACACACAGACACATACTCACACACAGCTATGCACACACACACGCACACGCACACACACACACACACACACACACACACACACACACACACACACACACACTCACAGATACTCCATACAGCATAACCAACACATACTTATGAAGGTTCTTGCAACCCGAATGATGCAAGACCAACTCAAAATTCTGAGAGATTCGTCCCTGGAACACAATGTTACCTTTAACCACTACAAGGTCTCTGCTAGTTCCTTCAAGAACGCCTAACATCTCCACAGAGAACCCTTAACGCAAACAAACTCATTTGTGTAGAGACAGTCACCCGAACGTTCTCCCCTGTGCCAAAAAAACAACCCAGGTTTCCCTCAACAGGGTTGTCCTGACTAACAACTTGAGAACAAGCAATAAAAGTTGCGTTGCCGTTTTTTTCCGTTGATCCCATTTCGAAGTCCCCTCCCGCGTGGTTTACCTGCTGTAGACGAGGCAGGGCGTGTGGTTGAGCTTCCTGTCGGCGCGGTAACGTCGGAAGTCCTCCCAGCCGTCTTTGAGGGCCGTGAGGAGCATGATGACGCAGATGGGGATCAGAGCCACCTCGGGCTGGAAGGCACTGACCACGGGGACGAAGTTCAACACCGCCAGCCCCACGAAGTAGATGTTAGCGAAGCGGTGGAACTGCTCGTAGAGATTGACAGGGAGGAAGAAGAGGAAGGTGTACTTGGTGGTCTTGACGGCGTTGGAGGGGAAGTGTCGGTTGGGCTGGCTGAGGCGCGGGAGGCCCTCGTGGGGGAGGTTGGACAGGAGGGTGCGGATGTCGCCCTCCCGGACCCTCTGCCCTCTCAGGGCGTCCCTGAGGAGGGTCAGGGGGCTGGTCCACGGCATGGCTGTTCCTCACGCACCTTCACGCTCCATCGCACGGGGCGGCGAGCTGATCTGGAACCTGTCTGGACGGCTTCCTCACGCACACGAAGGTGGATGGCTTGAAAGGTTGGCGTCTTCAATCCATTACCTGGAACGGAGGATTCACACACCTGACTGATGTACCTGATCTGAGCAGATTCCTCCTGTGTGTGTGTGTAATGTGTCAGGCCCAGTGTAAGCACCCTGAGCACACCTGTGCATCCAGGTGAGTTCAGGTATGCAGGGGGAATATCTGCATATTTAAAGGTGTGGCTCAGACTGGGGGGGTGTGGCCTTCCATGAGCACATAAACCTACACATCCTATACACTGAAACAAGACAACACAATACAACTATATTTAGCATCAATATAGCTTTTCGGCTGGTTTGTATGCATGCCTGCGTCTTGACGTTCTGTGTGAGGGTGTTAGTGTACGTGTGTGTGTGTGTGTGTGTTGTACGCTGTCTTTGGACAGATGGTAGGCATGTCGGAAGCCATCCTCCACCTCATCATGACATATGCTGTCTTTTCCAAAGCAGGCTGCCCAACCTGTTTCCACACACACACACACACACACACACACACACACACACACACACACACACACACACACACACACACACACACACACACACACACACACACACACACACACACACACACACACACACACACACACACACACACACACACACACACACACACACACACACACACACACACACACACACACACCTACTGGGTCAGCGTTTGTGTTGGTACGGTGTGATAATAAGAAAACTATGTGTGTTGTCACGCTCAATACTCCAATCATAATAGTCCCTTCACATTCGTTAATACATAAACCAAACTCATTACAGGTGTGATGACATCAATAGATATCAATGATAAAGTGAGTGTGGATCATTAACCAAACACTGCCTCCCTCCTCCCTCCTCTTCCCTCCTCCTCCCTCCCTCCTTCTCCCTCCTCTTCCTCCTACCCCCTCCTCCTCCTGCCCCTTCTCTTCCTCCTACCCCCCTCCTCCTCCTGCCCCTTATCTTCCTCCTACCCCCTCCTCCTCCTGCCCCTTCTCCCCTCCTCTCCCCCCCTTAATCCTCCTCCTCCTTGCCCTCCTCTCCACCTCTTCTCCTACCTCATCCAATCCCCCTCCCCGCCACTCCCAGGGTACAGCTGATGGTGCCTCTGCATGTGTTTCCATGACGTTACGATAGCAGGGGAATAGCGTGACGTGTGTGTGTGTGTATGTGTGTGTGTGTATGTGTGTGTGAGTGTGAGAGACACAGTCCCAGGCAGGCAGCCCATCCTGGCCCTAGTTTGTCTGACACTAACACAGCGGCACAGCTGTGAACTCGAACACTCACTGCATCTGCCTGACACACACACACACACACACACACACACACACACAACACACACATGCACACACACACGTCCCTGTTGAATGAACAGGACAGAGGTCTGTGAATGCCTAATTACTCCAGTGACATGGAAACATCACAAAGCTGAATGCATCTGTCTTTTTCTCAACACTCGTGGAAGAGAGGGAGGGAGGGAGGGAGGGAGGGAGGGAGGGAGGGAGGGAGGGAGGGAGGGAGGGAGGGAGGGAGGGAGGGAGGGAGGGAGGGAGGGAGGGAGGGAGGGAGGGAGGGAGGGGAGGGAGGCAGTAGGGAGGCAGTCAATTTAGCACCAAACATGTGTAGGTGTTCTGTACTGTCTGTTTCAGCTTTGTGTCCCTGGGAGTAGACAGAGACAGGCAGGGAGACAGGCAGAGAGACAGGCAGAGAGACAGGCAGAGAGACAGGCAGAAAGACAGGCAGAGAGACAGGCAGAGAGAGACAGGCAGAGAGACTGTCAACCATGAAGGGGGATCTGGGGCTGGGATCACTCAGTACAGACAGGCTTTCTGCTAACCGTACACGGTTTAATTTTCCTCCCAGGGATGCTGTTCTGGGCTGAATGATGAGTGTTCAGGTGAGCTAACATGGGCTGCACACTCACACAAACACACAGACACGTCTACACACACCTGCACACTCACACAAACACACACATCTACACACCCGCCTGCACACTCACACACGTCTTTTCTTTCTGTTCCTTCCTGTCTCTCCATTTCACACACAGACTCTCTCTCTCTATCTCTTTAATCTCTCTGTCTCCTCACACACACACACACACACACACACACACACACACACACACACACACACACAGCACTCTTCCTCCAGCCCCTGAAGTACCGATCGGACTCCAGCCGTCCACTTAGTCGCTTCCTCGTCCTCGCCGGGGCCTCAAACAGACCTGTGATTGGCTCAGACAGACACGTTTCCTTGGCGACTACCCTTGACATCCAATTAGAAGTTGTCGTGGCTCTGCTGGGTGTGGGGCTGTGGAGGTTGAGCACCACTTAAGGTGCTGACAGGGGGATTGAAGCGTCTGTGCTGGGGTGGGACTGTGGACTCTCACTGTGAAAACCTCCTCCCTCTAAACACTTCAGTGATAATCAGCTACGTCTCTCCACAGCGGTCCCTTCATCTCTCCCGCCTCACTGATAATATCTACTACTACTGGAACTGAAAAAAAGAAAACAAAAAAAAACTACTTCAAAGGGTTCTTCCACCGAGAATGAGGAAACTTTTTCATTGTTGTTCTCTATCCTGTGTTTCCTACATGATAAACTGTGTTTCTATCTGCCCTGAAGGGTCAGAGAGGAGATGGATGGAACCGGAACTGGGTCGAATTACTGTTTGAAATCCTTCTCGGTTCTGGTCGTATTTATGCTTGATTTTTCTTGACCAGCTACGAGGTTCCACGTGGAATCAAGAAGGAGAGTTTCCGAGGTCTCCTCACACCTAATATCATACAGAACATCAACTCGGCATTAGTACACAATAATAACCACACTCTTTACCAACATTAACTATTCAGCACATCACTACATTAAGTATTTAAATGCATTGGCTTACGCAACTAGGCTGGGTCAGGGAGCGAGAGAGAACAAAGGGGGAGGAGCGGAGAAAGACAGAGTTTCTCTGTTTGGGGGTGAGAGAATACATGTATGAGAGGATGGTTAAATAAGAGGGTGAGAGGGTGGGGGGATGAGAGGATGGGGGGGATGAGATGGGGGGATGGGAGGATGAGAGGATAGGGGGATGAGAAGGGAGGGATGAGATGATGGGTGGAAGGGCATCTCTTGCTTCCTCCCCCTCCCCATGCAGCAGGCCCCGAGGCTATCGAAGGTGTTCCTGCTGTGAGACCAGAGAATGGAGGAGTTAGAGAGCACGCTCCTCTGCCGTGATGTCCCCTCAGGCTGCCTGCTCTGGTGCTCTGGCCTCAGTCCTCCACTCAGCCCTCCTCCACTCAGCACTCCTCCACCCAGCCCTCCTCCACTCAGCCCTCCTCCACTCAGCCCTCCTCCACCCAGCCCTCCTCCACCCAGCCCTCCTCCACCCAGCCCTCCTCCACCCAGCACTCCTCCACTCAGCACTCCTCCACCCAGCCCTCCTCCACCCAGCCCTCCTCCACCCAGCCCTCCTCCACCCAGCCCTCCTCCACCCAGCTCTCCTCCACCCAGCCCTCCTCCACCCAGCACTCCTCCACCCAGCCCTCCTCCACCCAGCACTCCTCCACCCAGCCCTCCTCCACTCAGCCCTCCTCCACCCAGCCCTCCTCCACCCAGCCCTCCTCCACCCAGCCCTCCTCCACCCAGCCCTCCTCCACCCAGCCCTCCTCCACCCAGCCCTCCTCCACCAGCCCTCCTCCACCCAGCCCTCCTCCACCCAGCCCTCCTCCACCCAGCCCTCCTCCACCCAGCCCTCCTCCACCCAGCCCTCCTCCACCCAGCCCTCCTCCACCCAGCCCTCCTCCACCCAGGTCTCCTCCACCCAGCCTCCTCCACCCAGCCCTCCTCCACCCAGCCCTCCTCCACCCAGCTCCTCCACCCAGCTCTCCTCCACCCAGCCCTCCTCCACCCAGCCCTCCTCCACCCAGCCCTCCTCCACCCAGCCCTCCTCCACCCAGCTCTCCTCCACCCAGCCCTCCTCCACCCAGCCCTCCTCCACCCAGCCCTCCTCCACCCAGCCCTCCTCCACCCAGCCCTCCTCCACCCAGCCCTCCTCCACCCAGCCCTCCTCCACCCAGCCCTCCTCCACCCAGCCCTCCTCCACCCAGCCCTCCTCCACCCAGCCCTCCTCCACCCAGGTCTCCTCCACCCAGCCCTCCTCCACCCAGCCCTCCTCCACCCAGCCCTCCTCCACCCAGCCCTCCTCCACCCAGGTCTCCTCCTCCACCCAGCCCTCCTCCACCCAGCCCTCCTCCACCCAGCCCTCCTCCACCCAGCCCTCCTCCACCCAGGTCTCCTCCTCCACCCAGCTCTCCTCCAGCCCTCCTCCACCCAGGTCCCTCCTCCACCCAGCTCCTCCTCCCAGCCCTCCTCCACCCAGCCCTCCTCCACCCAGCCCTCCTCCACCCAGCCCTCCTCCACCCAGCCCTCCTCCACCCAGCTCCTCCTCCACCCAGCTCTCCTCCACCCAGCCCTCCTCCACCCAGCCCTCCTCCACCCAGCTCTCCTCCACCCAGCCCTCCTCCACCCAGCCCTCCTCCACCCAGGTCTCCTCCTCCACCCAGCTCTCCTCCAGCTCTCCTCCACCCAGCCCTCCTCCACACCCAGGCTCCTCCACCCAGCCCTCCTCCAGGCACACCCTCCTCCACCCAGGCACCCCTCCTCCACCCAGCTCTCCTCCAGCCTCCACCCAGCCCTCCTCCACCCAGCCCCCAGCCCCCCCCAGCTCCCCTCCTCCACCCAGCCCTCCTCCACCCAGCCCTCCTCCACCCAGCCCTCCTCCACCCAGGTCTCCTCCTCCACCCAGCTCTCCTCCAGCTCTCCTCCACCCAGCCCTCCTCCACCCAGCCCTCCTCCACCCAGCTCTCCTCCACCCAGCCCTCCTCCACCCAGCCCTCCTCCACCCAGGTCTCCTCCTCCACCCAGCTCTCCTCCAGCTCTCCTCCACCCAGCTCTCCTCCACACCCAGGCACCCCCCCCCACCCCCCCCCCCCCCCCCCCCCCCCAACCAACAGAAACCCTCACACGTGTGTCCTGTCGAAGTGATGGGCTGAACTCAGTTTTAATTGAATTTAGATACATCTTCATATTTGTTGACAATCATTACACAAGATATTTACACGGTCATTGTTATGAAATATTACAATTGGAATTTACAGGATCTTTATACAAAATATGTCTGACTCTTTTTGTGTTGGTCAGCGAGTCGATGCACAGTCATTTCTGGTGGAACAAGACCTGTTCAAACAGTGGCTGAGAATGTCTAAGTGTCTGGGTGGTCCTTCTACTTAACCAAGATGCTGCTTTTGAAGTCAGTTACAAAGAAAAACAAGTGAGAAAAAACTCCAGGAAGGACTGAGTCCTTGTCATTTGTATTTTTTTCTTCTTTGATAAGCGTGATCTTTTTAATAAATACATTTGTATTGTACCGTAAAGGAACACATTTATAACCTGTTAGTAGTTTGACTGCAAAAAAAATCAAAAACTAAAAAACAAGAAAAACCTGCTTAAATAGAATAAATTTGTATTATTTACACGGAATATCATGAATATTGAGATATAAAAATGGACCTTGTCTTTTTTTTCACTCTTTAAAACATGATTTTATCTACAGTTTTTAAAACATTAATCACAATGGAATGCTTTAATACTTCTACTATTCAATTCTACTGTGGTTGACGATAATTCTGATGATTATAATGACGATGACGGTGTGATAGAATCGATGCAGCAACCTTCATCGAAGAGTGTCCTCCTTTTTTAGTGTTTGGTACCAAGCCAGGCCATCCGAACACTATCTCCCCCTTGGCAGTGAAGAATCAAAGAGTTAAAAGTGTCTCTCTTTTTTTCTCTCTCAATAAAAACCAGAGGATGTTGTCGATGGTAGATTCAGTCCAGTTAGCAAAGCAGAGTGAGAACAGTAACGTGAAGCCAGGGTCATTTTCTTGTCCCCCCCCCCCCCCCACCCACACTCAACCAGTCTCTCTCCCAGTCCCCCAAGCGCTCTGGCAGACCCTGGAAGGTTCTCTTCTCAAGACGAAAAGAAAAGAATCCCAAGTCAAAACTTCAGTGTGTAACTGATGACCCCATTTTGAACATGCAGTGTAGAAGACAGCGCCCCCCGCTGGCAGGATGACTGTTAGACTGAAGACAGTCGGAGGCAGGGTGCGGGGTGGTGCTCTGGGTCAGGGCTGTTGAGACGGGGGGTGGGGGTGGCCCTCCTCCACTCAGCACTCCTCCACCCAGCCCTCCTCCACTCAGCCCTCCTCCACCCAGCCCTCCTCCACCCAGCCCTCCTCCACCCAGCACTCCTCCACTCAGCACTCCTCCACCCAGCCCTCCTCCACCCAGCTCTCCTCCACCCAGCCCTCCTCCACCCAGCCCTCCTCCACCCAGCTCTCCTCCACCCAGCCCTCCTCCACCCAGCACTCCCCCACCCAGCCCTCCTCCACCCAGCACTCCTCCACCCAGCCCTCCTCCACTCAGCACTCCTCCACCCAGCCCTCCTCCAGCCCTCCTCCACCCAGCCCTCCTCCACCCAGGTCTCCTCCACCCAGCCCTCCTCCACCCAGCCCTCCTCCACCCAGGTCTCCTCCACCCAGCCCTCCTCCACCCATCCCTCCTCCACCCAGCACTCCTCCACTCAGCCCTCCTCCACCCAGCCGTCCTCCACCCAGCCCTCCTCCACCCAGGTCTCCTCCACCCAGCCCTCCTCCACCCAGCCCTCCTCCACCCAGGTCTCCTCCTCCACCCAGCTCTCCTCCAGCTCTCCTCCACCCAGCCCTCCTCCACCCAGCCCTCCTCCACTCAGCCCTCCTCCACCCAGCCCTCCTCCACCCAGCCCTCCTCCACCCAGCTCTCCTCCACCCAGCCCTCCTCCACCCAGCCCTCCTCCACCCAGGTCTCCTCCACCCAGCCCTCCTCCACCCAGCCCTCCTCCACCCAGCCCTCCTCCACCCAGGTCTCCTCCACCCAGCCCTCCTCCACCCAGCCCTCCTCCACTCAGCCCTCCTCCACCCAGCCCTCCTCCACCCAGGTCTCCTCCACCCAGCTCTCCTCCACCCAGCCCTCCTCCACCCAGCCCTCCTCCACCCAGGTCTCCTCCACCCAGCCCTCCTCCACCCAGCCCTCCTCCACTCAGCCCTCCTCCACCCAGCCCTCCTCCACCCAGCCCTCCTCCACCCAGCCCTCCTCCACCCAGCTCTCCTCCACCCAGCCCTCCTCCACCCAGCCCTCCTCCACCCAGGTCTCCTCCACCCAGCCCTCCTCCACCCAGCCCTCCTCCACCCAGGTCTCCTCCACCCAGCCCTCCTCCACCCATCCCTCCTCCACCCAGCTCTCCTCCACCCAGCCCTCCTCCACCCAGCCCTCCTCCACCCAGCCCTCCTCCACCCAGGTCTCCTCCACCCAGCCCTCCTCCACCCAGCCCTCCTCCACCCAGGTCTCCTCCACCCAGCCCTCCTCCACCCATCCCTCCTCCACCCAGCACTCCTCCACCCAGCCCTCCTCCACCCAGCCGTCCTCCACCCAGCCCTCCTCCACCCAGGTCTCCTCCACCCAGCCCTCCTCCACCCAGCCCTCCTCCACCCAGGTCTCCTCCTCCACCCAGCTCTCCTCCAGCTCTCCTCCACCCAGCCCTCCTCCACCCAGCCCTCCTCCACCCAGGTCTCCTCCTCCACCCAGCTCTCCTCCAGCTCTCCTCCACCCAGCCCTCCTCCACCCAGCCCTCCTCCACCCAGCTCTCCTCCACCCAGCCCTCCTCCACCCAGCCCTCCTCCACCCAGGTCTCCTCCTCCACCCAGCTCTCCTCCAGCTCTCCTCCACCCAGCTCTCCTCCACACCCAGGCACCCCCCCCAGGCACCCAGGCACACCCCCACACCCAGGCACCCCCCCCCCCCCAACCAACAGAAACCCTCACACGTGTGTCCTGTCGAAGTGATGGGCTGAACTCAGTTTTAATTGAATTTAGATACATCTTCATATTTGTTGACAATCATTACACAAGATATTTACACGGTCATTGTTATGAAATATTACAATTGGAATTTACAGGATCTTTATACAAAATATGTCTGACTCTTTTTGTGTTGGTCAGCGAGTCGATGCACAGTCATTTCTGGTGGAACAAGACCTGTTCAAACAGTGGCTGAGAATGTCTAAGTGTCTGGGTGGTCCTTCTACTTAACCAAGATGCTGCTTTTGAAGTCAGTTACAAAGAAAAAACAAGTGAGAAAAAACTCCAGGAAGGACTGAGTCCTTGTCATTTGTATTTTTTTCTTCTTTGATAAGCGTGATCTTTTTAATAAATACATTTGTATTGTACCGTAAAGGAACACATTTATAACCTGTTAGTAGTTTGACTGCAAAAAAAATCAAAAACTAAAAAACAAGAAAAACCTGCTTAAATAGAATAAATTTGTATTATTTACACGGAATATCATGAATATTGAGATATAAAAATGGACCTTGTCTTTTTTTTCACTCTTTAAAACATGATTTTATCTACAGTTTTTAAAACATTAATCACAATGGAATGCTTTAATACTTCTACTATTCAATTCTACTGTGGTTGACGATAATTCTGATGATTATAATGACGATGACGGTGTGATAGAATCGATGCAGCAACCTTCATCGAAGAGTGTCCTCCTTTTTTAGTGTTTGGTACCAAGCCAGGCCATCCGAACACTATCTCCCCCTTGGCAGTGAAGAATCAAAGAGTTAAAAGTGTCTCTCTTTTTTCTCTCTCAATAAAAACCAGAGGATGTTGTCGATGGTAGATTCAGTCCAGTTAGCAAAGCAGAGTGAGAACAGTAACGTGAAGCCAGGGTCATTTTCTTGTCCCCCCCCCCCCCCCCCCCACCCACACTCAACCAGTCTCTCTCCCAGTCCCCCAAGCGCTCTGGCAGACCCTGGAAGGTTCTCTTCTCAAGACGAAAAGAAAAGAATCCCAAGTCAAAACTTCAGTGTGTAACTGATGACCCCATTTTGAACATGCAGTGTAGAAGACAGCGCCCCCCGCTGGCAGGATGACTGTTAGACTGAAGACAGTCGGAGGCAGGGTGCGGGGTGGTGCTCTGGGTCAGGGCTGTTGAGACGGGGGGTGGGGGTGGCCCTCCTCCACTCAGCACTCCTCCACCCAGCCCTCCTCCACTCAGCCCTCCTCCACCCAGCCCTCCTCCACCCAGCCCTCCTCCACCCAGCACTCCTCCACTCAGCACTCCTCCACCCAGCCCTCCTCCACCCAGCTCTCCTCCACCCAGCCCTCCTCCACCCAGCCCTCCTCCACCCAGCTCTCCTCCACCCAGCCCTCCTCCACCCAGCACTCCCCCACCCAGCCCTCCTCCACCCAGCACTCCTCCACCCAGCCCTCCTCCACTCAGCACTCCTCCACCCAGCCCTCCTCCAGCCCTCCTCCACCCAGCCCTCCTCCACCCAGGTCTCCTCCACCCAGCCCTCCTCCACCCAGCCCTCCTCCACCCAGGTCTCCTCCACCCAGCCCTCCTCCACCCATCCCTCCTCCACCCAGCACTCCTCCACTCAGCCCTCCTCCACCCAGCCGTCCTCCACCCAGCCCTCCTCCACCCAGGTCTCCTCCACCCAGCCCTCCTCCACCCAGCCCTCCTCCACCCAGGTCTCCTCCTCCACCCAGCTCTCCTCCAGCTCTCCTCCACCCAGCCCTCCTCCACCCAGCCCTCCTCCACTCAGCCCTCCTCCACCCAGCCCTCCTCCACCCAGCCCTCCTCCACCCAGCTCTCCTCCACCCAGCCCTCCTCCACCCAGCCCTCCTCCACCCAGGTCTCCTCCACCCAGCCCTCCTCCACCCAGCCCTCCTCCACCCAGCCCTCCTCCACCCAGGTCTCCTCCACCCAGCCCTCCTCCACCCAGCCCTCCTCCACTCAGCCCTCCTCCACCCAGCCCTCCTCCACCCAGGTCTCCTCCACCCAGCTCTCCTCCACCCAGCCCTCCTCCACCCAGCCCTCCTCCACCCAGGTCTCCTCCACCCAGCCCTCCTCCACCCAGCCCTCCTCCACTCAGCCCTCCTCCACCCAGCCCTCCTCCACCCAGCCCTCCTCCACCCAGCCCTCCTCCACCCAGCTCTCCTCCACCCAGCCCTCCTCCACCCAGCCCTCCTCCACCCAGGTCTCCTCCACCCAGCCCTCCTCCACCCAGCCCTCCTCCACCCAGGTCTCCTCCACCCAGCCCTCCTCCACCCATCCCTCCTCCACCCAGCACTCCTCCACCCAGCCCTCCTCCACCCAGCCCTCCTCCACCCATCCCTCCTCCACCCAGCACTCCTCCACTCAGCCCTCCTCCACCCAGCCCTCCTCCACCCAGCCCTCCTCCACCCATCCCTCCTCCACCCAGCACTCCTCCACTCAGCCCTCCTCCACCCAGCCGTCCTCCACCCAGGTCTCCTCCACCCAGCCCTCCTCCACCCAGCCCTCCTCCACCCAGGTCTCCTCCACCCAGCCCTCCTCCACCCAGCCCTCCTCCACCCAGGTCTCCTCCTCCACCCAGCTCTCCTCCAGCTCTCCTCCACCCAGCCCTCCTCCACCCAGCCCTCCTCCACTCAGCCCTCCTCCACCCAGCCCTCCTCCACCCAGCCCTCCTCCACCCAGCCCTCCTCCACCCAGGTCTCCTCCTCCACCCAGCTCTCCTCCAGCTCTCCTCCACCCAGCCCTCCTCCACCCAGCCCTCCTCCACCCAGCTCTCCTCCACCCAGCCCTCCTCCACCCAGCCCTCCTCCACCCAGGTCTCCTCCTCCACCCAGCTCTCCTCCAGCTCTCCTCCACCCAGCTCTCCTCCACACCCAGGCACCCCCCCCAGGCACCCAGGCACACCCCCACACCCAGGCACCCCCCCCCCCCAACCAACAGAAACCCTCACACGTGTGTCCTGTCGAAGTGATGGGCTGAACTCAGTTTTAATTGAATTTAGATACATCTTCATATTTGTTGACAATCATTACACAAGATATTTACACGGTCATTGTTATGAAATATTACAATTGGAATTTACAGGATCTTTATACAAAATATGTCTGACTCTTTTTGTGTTGGTCAGCGAGTCGATGCACAGTCATTTCTGGTGGAACAAGACCTGTTCAAACAGTGGCTGAGAATGTCTAAGTGTCTGGGTGGTCCTTCTACTTAACCAAGATGCTGCTTTTGAAGTCAGTTACAAAGAAAAAACAAGTGAGAAAAAACTCTAGGAAGGACTGAGTCCTTGTCATTTGTATTTTTTTCTTCTTTGATAAGCGTGATCTTTTTAATAAATACATTTGAATTGTACCGTAAAGGAACACATTTATAACCTGTTAGTAGTTTGACTGCAAAAAAAATCAAAAACTAAAAAACAACAAGAAAAACCTGCTTAAATAGAATAAATTTGTATTATTTACACGGAATATCATGAATATTGAGATATAAAAATGGACCTTGTCTTTTTTTTCACTCTTTAAAACATGATTTTATCTACAGTTTTTAAAACATTAATCACAATGGAATGCTTTAATACTTCTATCATTCAATTCTACTGTGGTTGACGATAATTCTGATGATTATAATGACGATGACGGTGTGATAGAATCGATGCAGCAACCTTCATCGAAGAGTGTCCTCCTTTTTTAGTGTTTGGTACCAAGCCAGGCCATCCGAACACTATCTCCCCCTTGGCAGTGAAGAATCAAAGAGTTAAAAGTGTCTCTCTTTTTTCTCTCTCAATAAAAACCAGAGGATGTTGTCGATGGTAGATTCAGTCCAGTTAGCAAAGCAGAGTGAGAACAGTAACGTGAAGCCAGGGTCATTTTCTTGTCCCCCCCCCCCCCCCTCACCCACACTCAACCAGTCTCTCTCCCAGTCCCCCAAGCGCTCTGGCAGACCCTGGAAGGTTCTCTTCTCAAGACGAAAAGAAAAGAATCCCAAGTCAAAACTTCAGTGTGTAACTGATGACCCCATTTTGAACATGCTGTGTAGAAGACAGCGCCCCCCGCTGGCAGGATGACTGTTAGACTGAAGACAGTCGGAGGCAGGGTGCGGGGTGGTGCTCTGGGTCAGGGCTGTTGAGACGGGGGGTGGGGGTGGGGGGGGCTCTAGGAGAGGGAAGCTGGAGAAGCACGTTTGCTACACAGAAGAAGGAAAAAACTTGTATAGAAAAACTAAAAAAGCTTTTGTGCTCCATTGACATGATCGAGATGCAAATGAACTCAAAAGGTAAGCATGCTTTTAAAGGATGTTGGTGATATACAGGTAACTATAGGAAAATAGTCTATCAAGGATCACTCCTTTAAAATCACCTATAGGGCTCTCCTGGATGTACACATCTGAGCTACAGAGTAATTCGATTATACGAAACAAAACAAATCTTAAAGTATAGGCAAACACAAGCATAAATATTTGGATCCACAGAGAGTAAGCTACTAATGACAAATATTACTGATATTACTGAAACCCTGGAACCGGCAACATATCTGACGTTTTCATCCAGTCCAAAGTGTTACGTCTGTTGTCACGGTTACGGTGTTCCGAGCTCAGAAGACCGGATCGTTCCAGACTGAGGTTGTCAGGCGTGCCAGACAGTTCATCCAAAATGTCCCTCTATCCTCCTAAAACAGTTGACTAAAATTAAATCGGCAAAATAAACGCAGGTGCACTGTTTCCCTCTCTCACTTTCATTTCAACCTCTCTCTCTCTCTCTCTCTCTCTCTCTCTCTCACTTTCATCTCACCCTCTCATCTCTCGTGCTGTCATCCTCATCACCCCCCCCCCCTCTCTGGGGTCTTCCTGCCCCCCCCCCCCCCCCCCCCCCTCCTCTAGTGGACGTAGTAGAGCCAGTAGACCACGTTGAAGAAGGAGAACACGGTTGGGAAGATCATTCTGGACCACTTGTCGATAGAGTTCACGTCTGTCAGATCGGGGATGTTCACCTTCAGCTGGGAGGCCCTCCTCCTTAGGCGAGACTTCTTCTGGGCGTGGCGTTCCAGGGCGCTGTGTCCGTAGTTCTGGCGTGCCATGGCGGCGCGCCGGTACTGCAGCGTGGAGCTGTCGTAGGCCAGCATGGTGTTGCGGGGGTCTCCGGGCCCCCCCAGCCCCCGGCCCAGCTCGGGAGCTCCCACCATCTCGTTCTTCATCTCCACGCCGAACAGGATGTTGTCATCGACGGTCATCTGTGGAGGGAGGGGAAGAGAGGCGGGGGGCCGTGAGAGGAAGTGAGTAAACAAAAAGGTTGGGGGGTAAAAAAAAGAAGTCATCTTGAGTTGTTTGTACTGAAAGGTTGTTTTTGTTATCACTATTTTTACTCCCAAAGTCAAGAACAGTTTGCCTAAGACCTTTATGAGGCATTTCTTTTTATTCAGCTTTCTTAGCTATAAACATTAAGGAGCAAAGTATTTCAAAGGCAGTGCAAATGTGTTTTATCTCAGTGACAGTGTAGCTACAAGTTCCTCCTTCTATCACAAATAATAATGATGATTATTATTATTATTGAGAATAATAATTGGAACTGTATTTGTGAATATCTAACATTCAAATAAAGCCGAGTAAACTGTCAATCCAGCATAGTGACAAAGAACTTCACATCTATAACTCACAGAACAAAACATCTGCATTGTCATCTCAGAATTTCAACCAAGTGATGGTTAAAATTCTAAATCTAAAACTCACAAGACAAACCAAGTAAAGAAACGCAAAATCAAAGAAAGGAGTAAAATGTGAGAGGATAAAGGTTGAGAGAAACAGGAAAGGGCTTTGCAAAGATGGAGGAAGAGCGGATCAGGGCAGGCCAGGAGAGACGTACAGAGGGATCGGTGCTTCTTTCTCCTCAGCCTGACGTATCGTAAAAACAAAAAAACAGCCCCCCCCCCTCCCTCCCTAAAATCTGACATCTTCTGTTGTTCTTCTTCATCTAATTCTGACACAAACCCCCCTAGCTCATTTGACCCGACTCATCAAAATGCAAATAATTTTTTCTCATCCTTCCACCCCACCCATTACTTCTTCAGGCTGAGATCTATTGGCTGCCATCTTATTTCCTCTAAGTCCCTAACTTGTCATTTGCGGAGCTATAAAATGACCTCTGAGAGTTATTGTGTCTCACACCAGGATTACCTTTAACAATATCTTAGCGTTAGCACATGTCCATCCTGTTTTCCATCCGTTTGACTAGGACCTAGTTCTGAGACCCCTGCAGCGACTTAGAGCTCAGCGCTCCTACAAGTTGTGTTTGTCAGGAACAAAGCAATGAAAATCAAGAAAAAGGGGGAGAGAACACAATGGGGGGAGTGGATGATCAAAGTTGCCTTAATAAAAAAATCTACAGAAAATCAAAGAAATGCAACAGAAAAAAAGGGAAAATCTACCACAGCATTTTCCTCTGATCTGGTGTTGATTCAGATTGATGACATTTTGGTTATTAAAGTTTTGACTTTCAAAACCTCCAGTACCTTAGGTCTTTGCTCGACTACTCCTAATGCAGCATCGTCCACAAAGATGGGATCCCACAGCGAGTCATACGCGTCAATTTCCCTCTGTTTCATTCTGGCATACAGATCATCATCTCTCTGAACTACATTTCCCATCATCCACTGCAAGCATACAAAATCAGCACTGTTACTTGGGGGGGGAAACGTGCAGCTTGCCACACTCACAAGGAAAGTTTCTGTTACGGCTAATTTTTATTATCATGAGCTGTATACAAACTGGAAAAGGAAAAGGCTTGTTGGACTGCAGCCAATGACATGCTTTCTTCGTTCATTTAAATTTATTTAAGTCCAAGTCCGCCTTGCCCTTCAAGAGACACAGAGTAAGAAAGCGAGCGAGCGGGAGCCAATCATTAGTGATCGCTACATTCGCCGTGGTCACACCCAGGTGGTCTAGGAGACCAAGAAACAGCTGATTGGTCGACACATGAGTACACCTGAGAGAGAAGAACAGCCAGGAGGGGACTGGACACACACACACACACACACACAGATCACAGCATCACATTGACCTTGGGGGAGAGACACGTTAACCAACCCCCTACCACACAAAGTCCCAGAAGGCCACTCTTGACTCACGCACCTTGTTGGGGTCGTGCCTCAGCTTCTCATTGTTGGCCGTGGCAGCTTTCTCCGCTGCCTTCTTCTGCCTCTGGGGCCCGCGGCCGAAGAAGATGTAGTTGACGAAGGCGTACTCCAGCAGGGCCAGGAAGACGAACACGAAGCAGCCCATCAGGTACATGTCGATGGCCTTAACATAGGGGATCTTGGGAAGGGTCTCCCTCAGGTGGGTGTTGATGGTTGTCATGGTGAGCACCGTGGTGATGCCTGGCACACAGAGAGCACAGGGTTAGGGTGTGTTTAGGGCTGGTGCTGGGACTAGGGTGTGTTTAGGGCTGGTGCTGGGACTAGGGTGTGTTTAGGGCTGGTGCTGGGACTAGGGTGTGTTTAGGGCTGGTGCTGGGACTAGGGTGTGTTTAGGGCTGGTGCTGGGACTAGGGTGTGTTTAGGGCTGGTGCTGGGACTAGGGTGTGTTTAGGGCTGGTGCTGGGACTAGGGTGTGTTTAGGGCTGATGCTGGGACTAGGGTGTGTTTAGGGCTGGTGCTGGGACTAGGGTGTGTTTAGGGCTGGTGCTGGGACTAGGGTGTGTTTAGGGCTGGTGCTGGGACTAGGGTGTGTTTAGGGCTGGTGCTGGGACTAGGGTGTGTTTAGGGCTGGTGCTGGGACTAGGGTGTGTTTAGGGCTGATGCTGGGACTAGGGTGTGTTTAGGGCTGATGCTGGGACTAGGGTGTGTTTAGGGCTGGTGCTGGGACTAGGGTGTGTTTAGGGCTGGTGCTGGGACTAGGGTGTGTTTAGCGATGGTGCTGGGACTAGGGTGTGTTTAGGGCTGGTGCTGGGACTAGGGTGTGTTCAGGGCTGGTGCTGGGACTAGGGTGTGTTTAGGGCTGGTGCTGGGACTAGGGTGTGTTTAGGGCTGATGCTGGGACTAGGGTGTGTTTAGGGCTGATGCTGGGACTAGGGTGTGTTTAGGGCTGGTGCTGGGACTAGGGTGTGATTAGGGCTGGTGCTGGGACTAGGGTGTGTTTAGCGATGGTGCTGGGACTAGAGTGAGCTGAGGGCTAAGGATAGGACTAGGGCTAAAGACAGAGCTAGGGTTTGGACTAAGAGCTAGAGCTAGGACACTGACGTTGATATTCTGTCTATTCAATAAAAAGGATCCTGAATGACGCTGCTACTGTAAATGTTTACCGTAACATATGCAACACTAAGTACATCCAACACAGCAACCAGCATCACACACAGTGGTCTCAAAGCTGGGTTAGAACAGGGGTCTCTGGCACTCACACTACAGTGCACAGCACATCAGCCACTCATAATGATTAGAGAACAGATAAAAACCTTGTTATTTCCTTTGAAGACAAACACCTGACACCAGTCCTTAGGTAAAATGACAAGGGGGTATTGGACAGCACGTGCATTACGTGAAACAAAATGAGCAGAAAACAAGGTTACGAAGGATGTGTTGTGTTTTTTAGCCATGCGTGTGCGTGTGCGTCTCCGGAGGAGGGATCTGAGTCTCTGTCCAATCAGAGCGCAGACCTGATCATGTGGGCAGAATGAAAAGCCCTTCCAACCATCTTTTCTCATCACAGCACGATTCACCTGCTCTTCTGAACATACAGCCATTGTGTTTGATACATTAGTCATCTGCATGCACAATCTGTGTTTGGTCAGATTCACACGCATTATAAATAACTCGGCGCTGGAACACCGGGGAATGTCTGTGTCTGTCTACTGCTCTCTCTCTCTCTCTACCACTCTCGAGCTCATGCTCACTCTCGTGTTCTCTCTTTTTCTAGAACTCTCTCTCTAACGCTCTCTCTCTTTTTTTCCTACAGCTCTATCTCTACCTCTCTTTAACTCTCTCTGTCAATTTTCTTTCCAGCTACTTCTGTTCCACGCTCCAGACCCATGTCCTGCTGTGATGGACCCTCCTCCCCTGCCCTCACCCCCTGCCCGCAGCCTCTCCGCTGGACACGACGGGCCCTATGAGTGCCCGGGTGGCGCTGTAGCAGGAAGGTTCCAGTGCTGGAACCTGGAGAGAGATGAGGACCGTGGATCTCACCGGAAGCCTGAACGCCCTCCCTCCTCCACAGCACTGGACCTGCACACTGAGGCGCTGATGTCACCTCAACCTTTCACCTCTGGCCACATGTCCTGGCTCTGGTGTTAGTGGGCGTGTGTGGGAACATGCGTGTACTGGTGTTTTAGAAAACTGCAGCTTCACTAACAACATGATGAAGACTGACAGACAGACAGGCTGGGAGGCAGACAGACAGGCAGGCTAACAGACAGACAGACAGGCTGACAGGCCAGCAGTCAGGACAGTCAGGTAGACAAACAAACAAACAATCTACGTTTGTAGACAAACAAACAAACAATCAGACCAACAGACAGGCAGCATGTTTCAAGGTCGACCTGAACGCTCCACTGTCAGTGAGTCATGAATGTACTCAAGAGGAAGGGGGAAACATTTAGCCCGTCACCCAATCAGCCACCCCATGGTCCACATGCAGGGGGAGGGAGGGGAGGGGCTGAGGCCTCGTACCCAGGGCCACCCTGGCAGCGGAGGCGTCATAGTTGATCCAGAAGGAGACCCAGGACAGGATGGTGATCAGGATGGAGGGCATGTAGGTCTGCAGGATGAAGTAACCGATGTTCCTCTTCAGCTTGAAGCTCAGAGACAGACGAGGGTAAGAGCCTGGAACAGACAGACAGACAGACAGACAGACAAGTATCCCAATTATGATCTAATAGTTTAGGATGTTGTGAATCTCTGCTCTTAGCACCAGATGAACACGGGCGCAGGGCCTCAAGTCGTCAGGGTCTTGCCTGTGGAGAACACCACGTTGGTGGAGGTGAGCTTGTGGTCCACGATGGAGAACTGGGGGAGTTCTATCCTGTCGACCCCAGACACCGCCCCGTCTCCACCACGCCAGTAGAACTCGATGTCATCGGTGGTGTAGCCGTCTGCGTGGGGGGGGACAGAGAGGGGGACGGGAGACACACGAAGCGTGAGACCGAGAGGACTCCACTCAGAGTTGAATATCCCACCGTGATCTCTGGGTGTGTTCCTGCATGAGCGGGTCTCAGGGGCGAGCGGAGAGACAGGCGACAGGAGCAGAGGAACTGAGCCAGCTGGCCAGGGTGCACCGTGTACACATGAACACAGACCACAGAGACCCTGCTGTTGGTGTGGGAGAGAGACAGAGAGAGAGACAGAGAGAGAGCGACAGAGAGACAGAGAGAGAGAGAGAGAGAGAGAGAGAGAGAGGGGAGAGAGAGAGAGTGTGTGTTTGTGCATGTGTGTGTGTGTGTTTGTGAGTGTGTGTCATGGTGTGAGTGCGAGTGTGTTTGAGTGTGTGCATTGGTGTGAGTGTGTGTGTTTGAGTGCGTGTTTGAGTGTGTGTGTGTGAGTGTGTGTCCTGGTGTGAGAGTGTGTGTTTGTGTGTTTGTGTGTGTGTGTGTGTGTCATGTACAGCTTGCTAGGCGTCTCTGTGCTCTGTTCCACTTTGTCCTCCTCTATACATAATAAGAGCCAGTGACCTATTTAGATCGGATGAATAATTCAAGTGGGAGCCTTTGATTTCCCCCAAAATCAAGACGTCATTCTTTACTGCTTTTTTCCTGATGTTCAGGTGAAGAGGAGGAAGACAGGAAAAGGAGGAGGAAGAGGAGGAAGACCAGATCAGCAGGAGAACATGATCAGCTCAGACACACCATGCTGCCCCAGCACACTCACTCCATGCTACTACTACTCTAATGCACACTATGATATACTACTACTACACTTTAGTACTGGGAGGACTGGGCAAGGGCTGGTGGGAGGGTGGAGGGAGGGAGGGAGGGAGGAGAGAGAAGGGGTGAGCTGCTGGTCACTCAGTTTGGATCAAGTCCATTTGTTCATAGCCATTGTCTCCAACCCTGACTGATATTCACATACTAGTCTGGCAACCTATTACATCACTGACCTCATCCAGGGAGGGAGGTTATGTCAGCTCAGAGAGAGAGAGAGAGAGAGAGAGAGAGAGAGAGAGAGAGAGAGAGAGAGAGAGAGAGAGAGAGAGAGAGGAAGAGAGAGAGAGAGAGATGGGAGGCGAAACTGAAGCACAACAGAGAGGAATGAATGGAACAATGGCAGCGTATGGAACAAGGGGCGTGTGACATCATCAGGGGGAGACGGTTGTCCGGGGTTACGGTACTCACAGCTCTCGATCTCCAGGGTGCAGTTCTGCTCATCAAGAGGGTAGCGACGCAGATCCATCATGCAGGCAGCCGTGGTGGTGATCCTGTTCATGCACACCCACACACCCACACACGCACGCACACACACACGCACACACACACACAGTCGTATCAGTTGACCATATCAGCAGAGTGGCCATTTAGCTTGTCCTGTCAGGGTTCACTGTCCATCCTGATCAGAGGGGAAGAGGCTGGCGTGCCCATGCCATCACAGCATCCACACCACGGCCCCATCTCTGCTGCTCGTGTGCAGGACAGAGCTCGCTTCTCCACACGACAAACTGACCAACGCAGAGGAAACCAGAAAGAGAGAGGGAAGGCGAGAGAGAAACGGCGAGATGGGCTGGAAAAAACAAAAAGGCTCCTTAATTCAGACTCCTTAAATCATTCCCTCCCTCCCGGTTGAAGTGTGCTCACAGATCGGACCTGAACCCACGCCAGGCTTCCAACTTGATGTGACCCATGATAGCATCATGCAAACAGCGTGGCGTTAGCCGGCCCGTGGGTCTGGGGGAAGAGAACAGAGCACTAGGGGTGAGCCTGGTTCAGAACCTCAGCTCCAGCTTGTCCGAGCAAGTCTTCCTCTGACTTCCTGTACTTCAGACACCCGCCATCAGGAACAAGGACCAACGCTCGGCCCTTCAAATCGATGAAACCTATCAAGCCTGTCCACAAGACCAATCCAGAACCAATCGATCAGTAATGACTTGTCTGTCAATAGACGTCCACGGACCTTAAACGAATCGAATTTTACGGTTGGATAAATACGAGGTAAATAATAAATCCAAACATCTATAATATATACGTTTATGGATGGTTCTTCCATGGAAGGCAGTGAAGCGATCGATGGTCTAAATCGTTACCATGTTCCCCAACAACCTGAACAAGGCCATCTTGAAGAGTGCCTTATCTTCAATAATTAATAACACAAGTTAATCTGAAATCCTTCCACATAATATACTGTGACCCTCCAGGGCAATGCTAAAGCCAGACTGGGAATTCATTTAGAGATCGTAGATTTTTTTTTCTCTCTTTCTGCTCCTCCTCCCCCCCCCCCTCGTACTCTTCATTCTACCCTCCCCTCCCCCCCCCCTCCCCTCCCTCCCTCCCTCCCCTTATGTAAGTCAGTTAGCTGGCCCGTACTCCACTGAGGAAATGACACAGGAGTCCCACAGTCGGTTGTCCTAGCTTTGCCTCTGTCTCGCTCTCATACACACACATACAAACACACACACACACACACGCACAAGCAACACATCCACACATACACACACACACACACACACAGAGAACACAGACTAATTCCGTTCCTTTAACCAACCAGTCAGTCCACACCAGCTCTCCATCACCACACAGCGTCAGAAAGACAGGGGAGATGTGGAAATCAGGCCAAGATGGCAGGGTTAAAAATACCAGGCTATTTTTAGCCACCTACATCATCACCAGAAGTCTCCCAGCTTTTGTCTGAGGAGATTCAAGTCGAGCTTCCGGCTGCCTCGATGTTGGCTTACCTTGAGACCGGAACCCCAGACATCTGTCCCCCTCTCAGGTCTTATAACCTCCCTGCCTCTCTCTGTGTCCCACCCTCTCTCGCTCTCTCTCTCTCTCTCGCTCGCTCTCTCTGTCTCTCTCTCTCTCGACTGTTCCTTTGCTCCAGATGTCTCTCTCTAATCATTCCATCAAGTTCTCTCCTGCCCCTCCCCTTCCTGCCACCCTCCCACCCTCCCACCCACCCTCCCTCCCTCCCTCCCTCCCTCCCTCCCTCCCTCCCTCAGATCCTGCTGCTCACAGGTTAGATAGGTGTGAAAAAGAAAAGATAGGTCCATATCCGAACACCTGTTCCCTTTCCAGAGTAACTAACTCCTCATTCCTCCTCAGACGGCGCTCCACAGAACACGTTATGCATGAAGGAGCACAGAGCTTGTGAAAACAGGACTGTGGAAATACCTCCACATACCATAACATGTAGCATGTTACGTATCCGCACAGTGAACACGTTGTCTGGACTGCGCTTCAGCAACGCGAGGCCGTGTAAGACTTCCATGTTCCATGTTAGCAGACAAACCTGCTCTGAGCTCACAGGGCTAAAGACAGAGTGTTGTTTTCCATGCTCTCTCACACTTCGTAGCAGGCTGTAGTGTTGTTGTGCAGGTTTGTGTGCCTTTGTTCGTGTGGGTCTATGTTTGTGCGCGCGTGCATGACTGTGTGTATGTGGACCCCCTAAGGCAGCCAGTGCACCTTTATTCCAAATGACCTTGTTTATGGCTGGTCGTGCTGTAACACAGCAACCAGCAGCATCCACACTCTGAATCTCATCTGGATAGGAGGCTACAGTGAAGAGAAGCTGACTACAAATAGAGGGAGGGAGGGAGGGAGGGAGGGAGACGGAAAGAGAGAGATGGAAAGAAAGAGATGGAGGAGGAGGGAGGGAGAGAGAGAGTGAGAGAGAGACGGAAAGAGAGATGGAGGGGGAGGGAGGGAGGGATGAAGGAGGACAGAGAGGGGGAGACAGAGAGAGAGAAAGAGAGAGTATGGGTATGCATAGATGCGCCAGTTAGGTTAAGATCCTTCTAAAGGTTCCTCCAAAATAAACAGCCTGGCATGGAAAACAAAAATAAGGAACATCTTGTGATAATTTGATGCGGAGCGTAGCATTGGATTTGTTGGGAGGCAATCATAAATTGATGAAGCCGTCAGAATGGAGAGGCAGAGAGGCAGAGCATCAGAGGCTGCCTCCGTTCTGCCTCCACAGTGAAGCTGCTATCCCCCACAGTCAGAGGATCTGGATCACACGCACAAACAAGCACAAGTACACACACAAATAAGCACACACACAGGCATGTTCAGACACATGCACACACACACACACACACACACTCAAAAACTGTGCTGGCAGATAGCAGGTCGACTGTGTCTCCCAGTTGGGTTGGAGGGGGAGGAGCTTTTTTGGGTGGTGTTCTCCTGTCCAAACTGAGCATGTCTGAGCATTGATTGAAGCTGGAGAACCTTCTGATGGGCTAAGGATGGATTGATGATACTGACAGAGCAGTTGAGATACTATTCTTTCCCTCCTCTCTCTCCCCCTCCCCTCTCCTCTCCTGTGTTATTGGCTCAGCTTTCTCAGGGTCTGATAATTAGATCAGGCTTTTTTTCTCGGATCGTGGTCTGCTGCCACCGTGACAGTTGGGACTGTGTGTTAGTATTCAGCTCCTCCGGAAAGATCTGGCAAGACTAGAAGCAGCCAATCCTGAGAGTAAGGCGCAAACACACACACACACACACACTGAATAACAAGAAGGCACGCACACACACCTGCAAAATAGCACACACAGGCCAGAAACACACACAAGCACGTCCTTAGACACAGGGATCCGACATTTTGTGCTAACCACACCACAGTTCACCCTCCTGGTGTTCCCCAGGTGGAATGTTAATATCAGTTCAATCAGCAAAGTGGAACTGTCTCTTCTAGCTTGCCTCTCTTCCTAACCCTCTAGCTTTTCTCTCCCTTCCCTCTCCTTCCCTCCTCTCTCTCTCTCTCTCTCTCTCTCTCTCTCTCTCCTAGCACCTGTGTCTTTTCTTCCTCCTCTCTGTACTTTCTGCTTTCTATCTCTCCTCCTTCCTTTCTCCCTCCTGCTCCTTCTCCTACCACCTTTCTTTGTCTCCTCCCTCTTCTCTCTCTCCCCCTCTCTCTCTCCCTCCCCCTCCTCCCCCTCTCTCCCTCCCTCTCTCTCTCTCTCTCTCTCCCCCTCCCTCTCTCCCTCCCTCTCTCTCCCTCCCTCTCCTCTCCTCCCTCTCTCTCGTCCCTCTCCTCTCCTCCCCCTCCCTCCCTCTCTCCCTCCCTCTCTCTCCTCCCTCTCCTCTCCTCCCCCTCCCTCTCTCCCTCTCTCCCTCTCTCTCTCCTCCCCTCCCTCTCTCCCTCTCTCTCCTCCCTCCTCTCTCCCTCTCTCCCCTCCCCCTCTGTCCCCCTCTCTCTCTCCTGGCATCCTACTGTTTCAGACAGAAGGTTCGTCTCTACAGGTATGTGAGCCAGAGCACTCTGAGCTCACAGGCAGCTGGTCATGCTGACTCTGGCAGCAGGTCGCGTCTGGACATGCTAGCATCAACTAATAATACTACCCAGATACTAGTATCAACTAATAATACTACCCAGATACTAGTATCAACTAATAATACTACCCAGATACTAGCATCAACTAATAATACTACCCAGATACTAGCATCAACTAATAATACTACCCAGATACTAGCAACAGCTAATAATACTACCCAGATACTAGGATCAACTACCAATACTACCCAGATACTAGGATCAACTACCAATACTACCCAGATACTCGCATACACACCCACACACCCACACACACACCCTGGCAGGATATTTTCCTTTTTCATCTTCTACAATCCTGACGTAAAGGCAGACCCCCTTCACATCTCTAGCACCCCTCTCATTTCTCCCCATTTGTTGCGGATGAAAAATAAAGAAAACCGCATGTGTTGGCTTATATAATTGTGTTCTTATATAATAGAGTGTTAAAAATTACATTTATTGATTTTTGTGGCAAAATTGCTATGAAAGATCTGGTGCAGTGCAGATACTTAATGTTTTAGACAGTGTTCGTACAACAGGCTCATGTCGGAAAGAGGGACGGAAGGAGAAAGGGAGAGAGAGTGAGAGAAAGACAAGGAGAGAGGGGGAAAGAGACAAAGAGAGAGACAGACAAGGAGAGAGGGAGAGAGAGACAGACAAGGGGAGAGAGTGATAGACAGACAAGGAAAGAGAGGGGGAGAGAGCAACAGACCAATAGAGGGAGAATAAATGAATGCTGCAATGTTCACGTCTTGAATTAGCAACAATAATCTCATGCTTTAAATACGGACACTAATCTGAGATCATTTGCACACACATACGCACATATACACAAAAGCATCTGACTACACACACACACACACGCACCAGCATCTCATCACACACACAAACATCTCACGCGCACACACACACACAAGCGTTTCACCACACATACACAAACATCTCACCACACACACACAAGCATCTCATCGCAAACACACAAACACACACAGAGTGACTACAGTACACAGCCGCAGTGAACAGGGGGAGCAAGAGGCGAAAATGAATGAAGCTTCAGCAGCCCCAATCAAACAGCAACTCCAATGCAAATAACCACTCGGAGCTGCTATTGAACTGCTACATTATTGATTATGACTGCTATCAATAATGGATGACAATCTTCTTAGAAGCACCAGAGACTAACATCACAAAAAGATGTTTTCTACGTGGATAGAGCCTGGGCCTACAATCACACGTTTTCCTCTTTGTACCACGCTACTTTATTATTGATCACAAGCGATCCATTATTAATATTGATAGTCATCGGAGGGCAGGGGAACAAGGAGGAAGTCCTTAGCATGGTAATGTAGTGTGGCAAGAAGGGAGGAAGAGGAGGGAGAGGAGAGAGAGGGAGGAGAGGGGGGAGAGAAGGGAAAGGGAGGAAAGGAGGAAAAAGGAGGGAGAGGAAAAAGAGGAGGGAGAGAATGAAGAAGGAGGAAGAGGAGGAGGGAGAGAAGGGAGAGGGAGGAGAGGAGGAAGAAGGAGGGAGAGAAGGGAGAGGGAGGAGAGGAGGAAGAAGGAGGGAGAGGAGGAAGAGGAGGGAGATGAGTGAGAGAAGGGAGAGGGAGGAGAGGAGGAAGAGGAGGGAGAGGAAGGAGAGGAGGGCAACCGGACCAGAGGTTACAAATTCTGATTTCTCACACACATCAGGTCTCCCTTACTGCATGGACTCAGCCCTGACGACAGGTGATCAATAGCAGATATTGATCCCAGTCAGAGGACTCTCAATGTCGCCGGACTGTGACCAGAGCAAACAAACTAAGACACGGTGTTTGAGCTTTGGGCCGGCAGTGTTCATAACCAGAACCAGCTGAGGCCTGAAGGAGCTCCTCCACTTCAACTACAGTACGCACTACTGATCGGTCAACGGTGGATGTCAAGCAGAGCCCCGAAGGCAGACATACCTCAGACCGTAGAGAACCGTTCCATCCGGGTGCAGACGGATCATCCTGTTCTTGACCGTCACCCCGTGGACGAAGGACTTCTTATCGTTCAGGAAGTAGGTGTCGGGGACCCAGAGCTGGTCGGCCACGCGGTTGTCCAGCGTCAGGTTGAGGGCGATCTCAGAGTAGGAGAGACGCTTGTCTCTCCACGCCTGCTGGAAGTACATGGTCAGTGTGTAGTCCTGCAGGAGGAAGAGGAGAAGGAGGGAAGAGGAGAGAAGACGAGAGAATTAAGAACCGACAACCGCTTAAAAGAAACCTAAATCTCCTCCTGTGGTCTCTCAAGGTCATAGGTTACGTTGATTTTCGTCCCAGATGTCACAGTTGAGAACCCTGAGAGACCTGAGGTGGAAAGTTCTGGTCTGTGAGAGTTGTAAAAAACCCACCATCTACTGTACCAGATGGAACAGCTTATCTGACAATAAACCCACATTTCACTGTGAGGAGATAAATGCTGCTCTCATCAGGGTCCGTCCTTTCCCAGCGCCCTAGACGCCATCTTTATGAGCGTGGCTTATGACTGGCTGATAAGCATCTGATTCAGGAGGCTGTGCTAATTCAAGGGAAAATTACAACGCCGGCGGAGACGATGGCCGACAGACGGGAGATTCAAATGAGGCTTCGAGCAGACGAGTCAAACAATGTTTAACTCATTCGAACACTTCTAATACGTACGACAGTCTCACGGAGTGGGGGGGGGGGTGTATTGGAGAGACAGCATGGTGAGTGTGTGTGTGTGTGGGGGGGGGGGGGGAACAGCAGGAGCTGGAAGCAAAAAGACCCAGGGCCGGTAAGGCATGTGTGTGTGCGGTGAGGGTGTGATGTGTGTGTGTGTGTGCGTGCGTCTCCCAGATCGGACACACCTGCCAACAACCAGAACACACGTAGCTAAGTCAATACAGCTCCACCCTCCTCTGGATGAGCAGACAAACCTGTGTCTAACTCCCCCTCTCTCTCTCTCTCCATCTCTCTCTCCACTACACCTCCTTGTCTACCTCAGAACCTACTCTGTCGCTCTCTCAATTTTCTTCGCTTTCTTATCTCTCTCTATCCCCCCCTCCCTCTCTCCCCTTTAATACAAAAGCTACTCCTGCTTTCTGCATCTCTCTCGCACTCACTCACTGCATCTCTCTCGCACTCTCTCTCTTTCAGTATCTCTCTCTCCATCTCTTTCCAGAACCTCCTCTGCCCCTCTCTCGGTCTCTCCACAGATCCCACACACCCACACAGCAGCCCAGCACTGCAGTAGTGAGGCAGCTATATTGCAGTAAAACACACAGTTTATGCATCATAATGAATCGCTTAGAACATTCCATCGTTTCCACGGTCGTTTTTTGACACTCTCACACCTGTAACCCCCCCTAGAGCTCACGCAGTGCTGTGAGTAACTTCACTTGGGGTTGGTCTGCACACCATAACCACACGGCCATCTACACAATTTAAATCTCCTTGAAACACACAAATAAATAAATCAGTGTTTCGTGGTATCGTTTTTTCGAGATAATGATTCTAAGGATGTCAAAATGTGTCGCAGAAGATTCTGTACGTGAAGAAGGATCGGTGTCCGTCTCTCTCTCTCTCTCCATTCTCTCTGCCTCTCGATCTCTCTATTCTAGCTCTTTCCCTCCCACTCCTTCCTCTCCCTCCCTCTGCCTCTTCTTCACACTCCCTCTTTCCTCCTCTCTCTCATTATCGGGGTGTCGATCAGATGTCTCTCGCCCCAGGATAGAGGCTGACCACAGGAGGCCTTGTGTCTATCACCCTGTGCACTGGGCTGGATCGCAGACCGTTTTTCTCCTTCCTCTCTTGTCCGGATCATCTGCTGTTTGCAAATACCATGAATTTCTGAATCTTCTAAGGCAGAGAGCTCCCTCGTTAAAAAAAACAACTTTGGTCTCATTGTGAATCCCTGTTTGAATAAAGCAAACATATCAATATTTCACTGTTTTCAAGACGAACAGATCAATGTGAAAACCGCCGCTGAATCTGTCTCGGAGTAACAGAATTATTCTGATGCAAAAAATGATTGATTTGCGCAATATGCTTTAGGAGTAATTACAGCAACAATCCTCATCTTTCTTTTCTCTTTCTCTCTGTTTCTTGTTCTTGGTCTGGATTTCCTAGCAGGGAGGCTTCAACTGCTGTTCCTAATGAGCAAGCAAAACATCTCTCTGACGTTTCAGGGGGCTATCGAGAGGGGCTTTGTGTGTGGGTGTGTGTGCGTGTTTCCACTAAGAGTGCAGATGCAGTGTAACAGTGCAGCAGCACCTGGACAGGAGGCTGCCTGCTGGCTGTTCTCTAGCAGGGCCATGTCATTACGGATCATCACAGATGCTTCTGTTTACCTCTGCTTTGACATCAATGGAGTTTGGAGAGGGACAAAAAAAAGAGGAAAAAAAAACTCGAAACCCCTCTGCTGTACCCCTCTGCTGTACCCCATACTGTACCCCATGCTGTACCCCTCTGCTGTACCCCTCTGCTGTACCCCTCTGCTGTACTCATCTGCTTTACCCCCATGCTGTACCCCTCTGCTGTACCCCCATGCTGTACCCCCATGCTGTACTCATCTGCTGTACCCCTCTGCTGTACCCCTCTGCTGTACCCCTCTGCTGTACCCCCATGCTGTACCCCTCTGCTGTACCCCTCTGCTGTACCCCTCTGCTGTACCCCTCTGCTGTACCCCTCTGCTGTACCCCCATGCTGTACCCCTCTGCTGTACCCCCATGCTGTACCCCCATGCTGTACTCATCTGCTGTACCCCTCTGCTGTACCCCTCTGCTGTACCCCTCTGCTGTACCCCCATGCTGTACCCCCATGCTGTACCCCTATGCTGTACCCCTCTGCTGTACCCCCATGCTGTACCCCCATGCTGTACCCCTCTGCTGTACTCATCTGCTGTACCCCTCTGCTGTACCCCTATGCTGTACCCCTCTGCTGTACCCCTATGCTGTACCCCCATGCTGTACCCCCATGCTGTACCCCTCTGCTGTACCCCCATGCTGTACCCCCATGCTGTACCCCTATGCTGTACCCCTCTGCTGTACCCATCTGCTGTACCCCTCTGCTGTACCCCCATGCTGTACCCCCATGCTGTACCCCTCTGCTGTACCCCCATGCTGTACCCCCATGCTGTACCCCTCTGCTGTACCCCTCTGCTGTACCCCTCTGCTGTACCCCTCTGCTGTACCCCCATGCTGTACCCCTCTGCTGTACCCCTCTGCTGTACCCCTCTGCTGTACCCCTCTGCTGTACCCCTCTGCTGTACCCCTATGCTGTACCCCCATGCTGTACCCCTCTGCTGTACCCCTCTGCTGTACCCCTCTGCCTCTTCTGGCTCGCTGGACACACAGCAGATGGGCAGAATGTTTTGAATGTCCCATATCATATCCATTCAATATGTCCTTAACGTCCTGATGGACACCTGCGCTCTCCCTGGTCCCAGATCTGTCTCCCTCTCTCTGTTTCTGTCTGGAGGAGTTCAGCATGTCTCTTCATCAGCCAGGGACACCAAGACCACATCTGCCCAATATTACAATACAATCCCACTAGCACAGAGAGAGAGACAGGAAGGAGAGTGAAGCCAAGAGAGAGAGAGAGAGGGGGGGAGGGGGAGAGAGAGCGAGAGACAGGAAGGAGAGTGAATTCAGAGAGAATGCGGGGTGAGAGAGAGGGAGATAGGAGGGATCGAGCTAGAGGGATGGAGAGGGGGATAGCGGGAAAGAGAAAGAGATAGAAAGAGAGAGAGGGGGGAGGATAGAGAGAGAAACAGGTGACAAAAGAAGGAGTGAGATCATCTCATCCTCGATCACAATGTGATCACTGGCAGAGAGCAACACGACCTTCAATACCCTTGTCTGAAGTACTCCGCCAAAAAAACAACCTTTCTGCTACGGCAAGCGCACGCACACACACACACACACGCACCAGTTGGACGAGAGAGGAATACAAAAAAACGGTAATTTTCTATAAAACATGACAACATAGAATATGTAAATGAGATAAAACAGTGCACAAACAAGGCCCTTACGCTTGATAAAAACCCATATCAAGGTTGGTTGCACAGCGACAGCGGCAGTTCTGCAGCCCGTCTCCACAGCCTAACAAACGACCATTAGGAATCTGACAGGATGACAAGAAATACATTTGGGGTTTGGCAAGGATATCTGACAGGCTAAGGTTGCTACAAGACCTCTATCACCACCACTTCAGCCACTTCAGCTCAGCAATGGCAGGGATGGAAAGGAGACACACACTGACTATACATTGTCTGTATGGCATGTCAGAAATAGACTGCTGATGAAAGCTCATCACTTGGATAATGACACCATGACAAGCCATTAGTAGTCCCTATTGCGTCCCAAGTCTTACATACGCAACACACAGTATGGTTTGCAACGCCTTGATAATGTATGAAAATGCATTCAATCCTCCCTGGTCTCTCATCTTTCATTAGAGAGCTCCCATCCCTCTCTCCTACTCTCTACCCCTCCCCTCCCCCTCACACCCACTCTCTCCTGCCCCTCACCCCCCCCCCCCCCCCACCCACCCACTCCTCACCCCCCCTCCCTTACCCCCCGCCACCCTCAAGGCAGTGGAGAGAGTTCCCTCTTATTGCCTCAAAGCAGGATACATTACAGAGCATTATGTGGACCGTGTTCAAACCCTGTCCATTTCCTGGTATGACTCCTGTTCACCGCTCCGTAAAACCCTGTTAGGTTCTATATGTACTGTTGGGTTCTATTTAGAAGCCTCAGGCCAGATAAAGCTTTAAGTAACTGGATGGTCTAGAGTGTGGAACTCAGGTCTTGCAGTGGAATGATGCGGTAGAATGCTAAGCGGGAAGATGGACAGGGTGGTGGTTCACTTATTCAACTGCCCTCCTCATCCCCTCCTCCCTTCTCTCCCCTCACCCCTCCTCCCTTCTCTCCCCTGTCTCCCCTCACCCCTCCTCCCTTCTCTCCCCTGTCTCCCCTCACCCCTCCGCCCTTCTCTCCCCTCTCCACACCCCTCCCGTCTCCCTACCCTCCACTGCCCCCCCCCTCCCCCGCCCACCGGACGAGCTCGGCATCGCGCCTCATCTCTCGTGGCACCCCGACGCTCGCAGTGAATGGTTAAGTACCAAATAAAAGATTAGGGTGGTAATGGGGAGGTGGGGTGGTGGTTTCACACATACTCCACACACACAACCACACCCACAACCCGCACGCACAGTCACCAACACGTCCACACACACCTCAGGCGACTGCTGTGATTATGACTAAACTTCCAATGGGTCATTTTTCTGCTACTTAGCTTGGATACTGAAAGCTCCTGGCACAATGGTGGAAGACAGACGTCAACACACAGCCTTCCTCTGTCACTGTTCAGCTTGTTCTAAACACACTCCTCTCATCTCGCTCTGAGCCCACATATGTACAGCATGGCCTTACGCAGTTAAGGCTCATTTAGCCAGTCAGACATATAGGACTGTATTATGGTTTGTTGTCAGTACTGCTGTGTACCGTATGCTGCTGTACACTAAGGAGCTGAGGTATAGTTCATATAGTGTGCCACTGTAGCAGGCCTCTTTCATACTCTCACTAGTGTATTGTGTTTTTATTGATGTTATTGGTGTATTATTTTACACAAAGCGCTTTGGTCAGCTGAAGTTAAATAAATTGAATTAAAACTAACGTCTGCGGTGCTGATTCAGTTAGATCCACAACGCGCAGCCACAGAAAGTCTATCTATTGATGGAGCTGATTCAACGCCGAGCACAGGAAGGACAAGGAAAACAAGCTTTTGTTAGCAATTCTTTGTTGAGGAAACTTTAAAGAAATAATAACTTAGAGCAGCCATCTGAAAACCGACTGAAAAACCTTGAAACCACAAAGAACCTTTATTATCTGAGAGAGAAAAAACAGCTATGCATTTTCTTGACTCCGCTACACGATTCAGCCCCCCCCACCCCAAAAAAGTGCTGCGTTGTCATAGCAACAACGAGTAAAAATACCACCACAAGCTTCTTCTTTATCTCTCTCTCTCTCTCTGTCTCTCTTCATCGTTCGCTCTCTCTTACTCTCCTTCAAATTGAAAAAGAAAAGAAAGCTGAATCGGTTTGAATAAACAAGATCAAAATGGTCGCTAATTCACAGACACAATATAATGGTGCATCCTCGCACCAACCTATCATGAGGGCCGGGTGGACGCAGCGCTCCCCTCAGGCCACAGGCTCCATTATCTGACATCCCAGGCCCTCTGCCCACGAAGAGGAACCAAGTCCTGTCAGGGTAATGACTGCCATGAAAGGAACGGGTTCACGCCCCGCTAATTCCTCCCTACCCACGACCTCCTGCAGCTAGTGAGTTCAAATCCCCCTCCGAACTCCCAGCCAGCTGATTACCATTAAAGCGAGGGGTATTAACGGGCTGGTAGCAGGAAGTGGCGCTATGGCGACCCTCCGATTGGTTGCGGAAATAACGACACACAAAAAAAGGGAGAAAAGGCGAGAAAGATCCCCCCTGGCAACCTACCCTCCTTCCTCCCTCACCCCTCCCTCTCCCCGTCTCCTGTATCCAGGCTGGAATGTGTATGGGTCTGTTCCCGGCCGGTCAGGGTCACCATGTGGAGCTGGGAGGGGTCCGACCCCGTCTGCTCACTGGGAGTCCCACAGGCTGACTGATGTGGTGCTGCATGACAGGAGGGTCACACTGCTTCTGTCACAGGTGGGATTCAAACCAGTAACATACTGACACCCAGGAGGAGTGTGTGTGTGCGTGTGTGTCTGTGTGTGTGTGTGTGTGTGTGTGTGTGTGTGTGTGTGTGTGTGTGTGTGTGTGTGCGTGCGTGTGTGCATGAGAGCAAAGAGACCCATGATATCACATCTGTGCTCTATTTACATCCACACTGACCCAAGTGACTCAGCAAAGGTCTGCAGACACACACACACACACACACACACACACAGTCTTCTGTCTCCCTGAGTTTACCTCTCTAAATAGCCCGTTGGTATGTCATAGACAGAGGCACCACACTGGGGCTGGCTGACCTACCAAACAACATCGCCCAAGTACACATCTGACCTTAGTGCTCCTGCAGGCCACTGTGTGTGTGTGTGTGTGTCTGTGTGTGTGTCTGCGTGCACACGCATGCGTGTGTGCATGTATGCATGCACAGACAGATTATCATTATGCCCTCATAAACGCAAAAATATAAGCATGTTCAAACATCCATGCAGTGCACATGCTGGAACACACACACACACACATTAGCACTCACGCACACATTAGCACACACACACATTTACACAGGCGCACACACATAAAAGTGCACACTGACCCATGCAAATCTGTACGTTCACACAAACACGCCAACACACACACACAGACATTCCTCAGAGGGTAAAAAAAAAACTGCTACTATCTCTTCAATCATTTCTGAGTAAAAGCGAACATTCCTTCCGCACCAGGGGCGGTTGTTCCTCCTCTAATTACAGCGCTGCCATGCAGATATCTGAGGTCCAGGACAGTGACCCTGGGGGGGTCCACACGCTTCCCCTCTCCACCCCTCCATCCTCCACCCCTCCATCATCCACCCCTCCATCATCCACCCCTCCATCCTCCACCCCTCCATCCCTCCATCCTCCACCCCTCCACCCCTCCATCATCCACCCCTCCATCCTCCACCCCTCCATCCCTCCATCCTCCACCCCTCCACCCCTCCATCATCCACCCCTCCATCCTCCACCCCTCCATCATCCACCCCTCCATCCTCCACCCCTCCATCCCTCCATCCTCCACCCCTCCATCCTCCAACCCTCCATCCTCCATCATCCACCCCTCCATCCCTCCATCCTCCACCCCTCCGTCCTCCACCCCTCCATCGGTCTCTAATCTCTGACCCATCCTGGTTCGTAAGATCTTTGATCCGAAGGAGGAAACAGGAAGTGTACAGGTGTACAGGAAGTGATGTCAACATCCCTACTTGTTACATTTACGTTTATTCATTTATTAACCCTTTTTAACCAAGGGTTAACTGTGGGGGTCTCCAGGAAGCAGTGGGAGTGTTGCTGTTCAGCCAAGCATGCGCACACACACACACACACACCCACACACACATACACACGCACACATACACACACACACGTACATACACACACACTGTCAGACAGCAGGGATCCACTGATCAAAAGAGGACACATTTAAATTCATCCAGGTAAACTCCCGTACCCTTCTCCATCTCTCCCCTTTCCTCCTCCTCCCTCTTCTCCCTCCCTTTAGTCCTCATCGCTCTCTCCCCTCCCCACCTCTTCTCAGAGTCCCCTCTCTCCTCCCTCTCTCTCTCTCTCTCTCTCTCTCTCTCTCTCCTCCCTCTCCCTCTCTCTCTCATTACTTTAATCTTAAAAGAGACTGCCCTGATGAGCGCAGATCAAAGCACCGAGTTCGGGTCACCAAGCACGTCCGAACACACACAAGACACACACAGAGTATTGACTCTGCAATGGCAACCTCAGAGAGAGGGGGGGGGGGGAGGGGTGAGAGAGAGAGACACAGAGCCAGAGAGAGACACAGAGAGAGACACAGAGACACAGAGCCAGAGAGAGAGAAGGAGAGAGACAGAGTCAGAGAGAGAGACAGAGAGAGACACAGAGAGAGAGACACACAGAGACAGAGAGAGACACAGAGACAGAGAGAGACACACAGAGAGACACACAGAGACAGAGAGAGACACAGAGACAGAGAGAGACACAGAGTCAGAGAGAGACACAGAGAGAGAGACACAGAGACAGAGAGAGAGACAGAGACAGAGAGAGACACAGAGAGAGAGACACACAGAGACAGAGAGAGACACAGAGACAGAGAGAGACACAGAGACAGAGAGAGACACAGAGAGAGAGAGACACAGAGAGAGAGACACAGAGACAGAGAGAGACACAGAGACAGAGAGAGACACAGAGACAGAGAGACACACAGAGACAGAGAGAGAGACAGAGAGAGACACACAGAGACAGAGAGACACAGAGACAGAGAGAGACACAGAGACAGAGAGAGACACAGAGACAGAGAGAGACACAGAGAGACAGAGAGAGACACAGAGAGAGAGACACACAGAGACAGAGAGAGAGACACAGAGAGAGACAGAGGAGGCCAAACGTCTGCTCCAGCTGCAGCACACCTCTGGTCGCCAAAAGAACAGAGAACAGCACAGCAGCTCCCAGCAACATTATCTTTGAAGGTGTTACGCAAGAGCCAGACTGTGCTGAGGTTCAGGAGAGACAGGGATGGGGTTCAGGAGAGACGGTGTTGAGGTTCAGGAGAGACAGGGATGGGGTTCAGGAGAGACGGTGTTGAGGTTCAGGAGAGACAGGGATGGGGTTCAGGAGAGACGGTGTTGAGGTTCAGGAGAGACGGTGTTGAGGTTCAGGAGAGACAGGGATGGGGTTCAGGAGAGACGGTGTTGAGGTTCAGGAGAGACGGTGTTGAGGTTCAGGAGAAACAGGGATGGGGTTCAGGAGAGACGGTGTTGAGGTTCAGGAGAGACAGGGATGGGGTTCAGGAGAGACGGTGTTGAGGTTCAGGAGAGACGGTGTTGAGGTTCAGGAGAGACAACGTGTAGTAGTTGAGGTGAGGAAACCACCGCTGAGCGCCGTTCCGCTTAAAAGCGTCCTCCGTTACCAGGGCAGAAAGCTCCGTTTTTTTACCTCAGGAATGACCAGATGAATGTGCTCGTAACTTGAGGAAGCAGACTGACGTCACTCCCCATTCACTGATACTCAGTTTTAGTCCACACACACACACACACGTGGGGCTGAAGGAAGCAGTGTTTTTTCCAGATGAATGCATGCATGGATTCAAGAGTTGAGAAGGATAACCCTTCATAGAGAATGGACGTACATTACATGCTCACTGGCTCTACAGATCGCTAGGAAGAGGAGAGGAGAGAGGAATGGAAAGACTGGGACAGAGAGGAGGAGGGGGAGATAGATGGAAAGGGAAGATGGAGGGGTGGAGGGTTAGAGGGGGGAGGGATGGTTGAAGGGGAGAGAGGGACGGAGGGATGAAGGAAATCCAGAGCGGTGAATGGATGGAGGGATAGAAGGCTGGCAAAGAGGTTTCTGTTTCAAATCCCCCGTGGCGCCCTCAGGCATGGCCATCCTGCGCTCAGTCAAGTCTCCTTACAAACCTTCACGGTGGCAACCTGGGTCAAAGAAAACTGAGCTTCCACTCAAACCACACATCCTGTATGTGAGAAGGTTCCCCGCCAACACCACACATGAAAAGATACAGGAATTCAAGTGATATAAATACAGCTGTCGATATCAGTTCAATACGGAGAGGCCTCTATTTGAATATGATGATCTAGGATTGCTGCTCCAGTCTATCCAGTCTATTCAGAATCCATGGGTATGGATCATTGCATCAACGGAGATAGGATTGTGTGAGACAAAACGCACATCTTTTTTTTTTTTCAACCCTAAATAGCAATCCATTGATATGTGCCGTTATATAACATCTCTATTTTCTCTCTCCCATTCTCCAAGGGTTTCTATATGTTCAGTGTGAGTCTGTAAACCATCCCTCTATCTCTCTCTTGCCCTCCACCTTCGAGTTGACAAGAACGATCATCTGCAGTCATATGTGACCAACCATAAACCAATAGGAATCGATGAAGATTGCTGAGAAATCGCCTTTATACGTCAATGTCATGGCTCTGATTATTCTCCTGATTTCAGTTATGGGTCCAGCAGGATCGATAGGGGGTGCTCTTGGTAATAAAGAGGGAACTTTTCCCACGTTTCATCCTTCATGATGGTAGAATTGAACTAGGGGCAAAAATGATCGCCGTAATTATCGTCCAGACTAGTGTCAGGCTATTAACGAAAATAATTCGTCATCACTCCTGAATTGCCAAGAGGAAGAGGGGGGAGTCATTTACGTAGACGATGATGCGTTTCTCATCTTGCAAAGTGAAGTGGGTTTGCCTACCTCTCACACCCCCTCCAAGAAAACGGAGAAACACATTGATGGAGGCGAACGGAGGGTGGGGGGGTCGATATGCTATGATTTTTGGTGCGTTTATTTTTCCCTCCGTGAATGCCATGCTGTCATGTCAACATCATCGCTGTTGGAGGAACCCGTTTGACACGTGCAACAGACAAGCGGCTCGCGCTACCTCGCTGCGCGCACGAGGCTGATGTGCGCGCGAGGCTGTGCGTACCAGTGCGCCAGTGAGCGCGTGTTTGGAATTCAAATGCAAGCCAACATCATCCATGGCTGGAAAACGCAGAGAGACACACGGATTCAGACCAGGAAAACGAGGCGAAGCGAGAGCGATTCCCGTTCAGAATCCCCTTAGCAACGTCAAATTAATAAACCCCATTCTGAAATTATTGTCAGACTAATGAACAATTCAGAATTTGATGGTCTCTATTACAATAGGCTTCTTCTCATTTTCAGAAATCCTAGGTTTGTCTACCTGGGTAACCTTGAGATATCATGACAACATGCATAACAGCATAATACGGATTTAGAGATGAACATTATCCTACCATGTTGACTTCAGACACCATGTCTATGCTGGCTATGTCTATGTTCATTCCCACCGCCACCGGTGCACCTGTGAAAAAGACACACTTTAGACGACTTAACTGGAAAAAATTACCTTTTCATCTGCGAATTTCATTTATTTCAACATTTATCTTACTTAATGTTGATGTCTATTGCCTAGTGCTGTCATGGCAACTCCTCATTTAACATGAATGGCCATAAAAAATGATCATCTTGTTAAAATAGAAATATCAATAAAAAATCAGTGACACAAAACCGTGTGTAGTGGTAGTGTAGGGAATCGATGATTAAGTTATAATAATAGTTAATAATACCTCGTTTATGTTATATGTTATCATAATGTTCTCTGCGTAAAGATAATGACATGAAATTAGATGGTTGTGGAGAGAATCTCTGAGAGGGAGATGATAGGCTTATTAAGTGTTTCAGCTGGTTTAAACACTGAGGGTTATTATTATAGTCAGATACAGCTGGAAATAATAATAATATAAATAATAAATAAATAATAATACTGACCAGGAGGAGCTGTTTCACCAGGAGTTCATTAACCATGTAACGCACGTCATTAATGCATGCAAACATGCCATTCAGTTTCTCCACACGTTTATTTTTTCTTTCTCTCTCTCCTCCTCTTTACCTCCAAAATCCGGCCTCAACCGAATGTCATATCCCTTCATCAGTCGGTCCACGGTGTCCTTCACCAGAGGCATGTTGCTCGGATCCTTGGCGTCCTTGCTGTTGGGTGGATAGGATGCATGCAAACACACCTCATTAGTAACATGTTCCACACCGTGTTCCACACCATGTTCCACACCATGTTCCACACATGCACGCGGGCACACGGCTGCCTCTGCAAAAGGTGTGAAGCGAATTAAATTACCTGTGCACGCAGACAAAAGTCAGAAAGAGCGGTAAGGTAAGAATCCCAAAGCGGTTTTTCCTCATCTTCCCCATCGCAACAGTTCTGATGTGGCTTCTCGATGTGGCTGAGGAGGTAAGAACAGCCAACTTACTGCACACAGCGCAGGAAAGCCACTGAGAGGCGCATGCGTGCATCCTACCGGCAGAGGAGAGGGGGGGAGAGGGGGGGGGGATGGTGGCGGTGAAGCTGTTTCTCTTGCAGAGAAATTAAAGGGGCAAGATGATGGGTGTCATGAAGAGAGACATGTACACATCCGTGACCATGGTAACAAAATGACCGTGAATGCAAGACCACAAAGAACAATCTAGAAAGGAACGGAACATCCTCTGAAGTTAAAAGTCAAAATAAGTTTATTCTGGTAATATCCTGTACAATTAAGTTCATTGTGTGCACATGATAGCATGGTTCAGTACAGTTTAAGTAACAATATTACATGACAGGCTTGTGTTCCCTGTCTTGAGTACTCTATATGTTTCAATTGACACACACACACACACACACACACACACACACACACACACACACACACACACACACACACACACACACACACACACACACACACACACACACACACACACAGCAGCGTAGAAAGTTCAACCCTGCCATATATCCATAAACATACAGTTTGTTGACACAGTCCTTTAACTCGGCTAGAAGGAATTGCTTTAACACAATCAACCAGATATTAAATTCAACATTCGGTAGCAGTCTTATGTATCTCACACAGGAAACACAAACACAGTGGCAATATTATGATACGAATATACAGAAATTAAAAGCAATATAATAAAGAGTGGCTGGGTAACACCTGTGTTTCATGGCCTTGTGAATCACAGCAGAACACATAGACAATAACATCCTGAAACAGACGTCTGTTCTCAGGTTAACTACCTAACTGAGGCTGCAAGGAGAGAGGAGAGAGAGAGAGAGCGACACAAGGAGAAGGGGGGTGGAGAGAGGGGCGGAGAAGGGGGGTATAGAGAGAGAGGGAGAGGGAGAGGAAGAAGAGGGTAGAGAGAGAGAGAGAGAGAGAGAGACTCCTCTGAATTGGCTTTGATCTTGCTGTAGTGGGTGCAGAGCCTCTGTAGAGGGCAGGCTTCTGAAAGCATTGGTTCCCTGTTGCATCACCAGTCACAGCCATCCCAGATTATATCATCCACTTCTTTTAGATGTGTTTCTTGGGTCGGTGTGTCTGTGTGCGTGTGCCTGTCTTCAGGGCCAATACAGCAGTGTGTGTGTGTATATATAGGTGTGTGTCTATGAGTGTGTGTGTGTGGGGGGGGGGGGGACCCAGCAGGGTCAAAGCTGTGCCTCTTGGAGCCACCTCACCCGTGTCTGATCTGAACGCAGGTGGGCAGTGGGCAGCGAGGGTGAAATGGACAGATGTAGGAAGCGGAGAATAAACAAGTTTTTGATTCATTTCTTCTGTCAGATGAAAGGCAGAAGGTCGCTGACGGTACGTTCAAAGAGGCTCCCTTCCTTCCTTCCCTCCTTCCATCCTTCCCTCCTTCCATCCTTCCTTCCTTCCTTCCTTCTCTTTGCCGTGTTGAGCAGGGCTCACTGCTTAGTCATCTCTGTCAGAACAGAAACAAACAGTGAGGAGACTACTACTAACCAGTGCTACACACACACACACACACACACACACACACACAAACACAGAGTAACATGTAGAGCGCAAAGCTGAGGTTCTTCCAGGACCCCCCCCCCTGCTGTTCCTCCTGTATCTACAGAGCAGCTCCCAGAGCAGCCAGGGAAACACTGACAGGAACATGAGAGACATGGAGAAGATCTGCTCTCCTCTTACTGTGTTATGTAACACACATCACTTCTCCCCTCCCTCCCTCCCTCCCTCCCTCCCTCCCTCCCTCCCTCCCTCCCTCCCTCCCTCCCTCCCTCCCTCCCTCCCTCCCTCCCTCCCTCCCTCCCTCCCTCTCTTACTCTCTCTCTTCTGTCTCTCTCTCTCTCTCTTTCTTCTCCTCACTCTCTCTCTTTCTCCCTCACAGCATTTTATACTCTCCTTCTCTTCCTGTACATCTCCTCCAACTCTTTGTGATCCATGAGAGACCCAAGGTTGCTCGGGGTCCAGTGAACAGTCTCTTCTGGAGACTTCTCCTCAGCAACAGAGAGGCCCCTTCTGGAGAGCCAGGCTGGGCAGCAGACTGCTGGCATCCCGGCAGGCCTCAGGTGAACCTCAGAGAAGAGGCCTGCGCCTTTGATGCGTACAACTCTGCTTTTTTTCTCGCAAATTAATTGAGTGCCTGGCGCAGCCTAGCGTTGCAGTTCCCTCTGAACGAGATGATGAAGCCTCGCCTGCGCTTGACGTCAGCGCAGCGAGCAACAACACCACCAAACATCACATGCTCCTCTACCCCTGTCTACAACTCCTGGGGCTGTTACAGCAGCACAAATTATTCATGTCTTTGCTGCCGAGATAAAAGTCTTTGCTAAATCTGTGGCTAGTTATTGTTCCACTGCTTCTATGGTTAATTAGATCGCTGAAATCAGGCAGGTCTGGAAGGCAGCTTCCTGTGAGATGTCGAGCTGTGCGCTGGATATTAACGGTCAGCGTTTACACAGAAGGATCCAATCTCAAACCAAGTTGCTGTTTTTTTCCCACATATCCTACTGATAGAACAGTACAGGCTTCCTGTCAGCATCCAAATTAACACAGACATATTATGCTCATTGTGATAAAAGCTACAGAACTTGGGTGTGGGGGTGACCCAGACAATCTCCTACACACCCCCTCCCTCCCTTCCACACACCCCCTCCCTCCCACACACCCCGTCCCTCTCTCCCACACCCCCCCTCCCTCCCACACACTCACACACACACCCCCTCCCTCCCACACACTCACACACATCCCAATACCTCCCACGCACACACCACCCCATCCCACTGACCCAAACCCCCTAACAAACCACCCCCCGTCCCCCCATACACACACCCTCATTAATACCTGGCCTTCTCCATGGTGTCTTTGCCCAAGTAGAAGATCCAGTAGACCAGGTTGAAGAGGCCAAAGGCCAGGGGGAAGAGCACCCGGGAGTACGTGTCTATGGGGCTGGTCCCAGCCAGCTGGGGGATGGGGGGCACGGCTGAGCCCTGCTGCAGGAAGATGGGTACCGGGGAGCGGTAACTGATCTCACTGCGACACACCGAGTGGTTCCTCTTCTTCAGACCCTCCCGTGGGGGGTGCAGCCCCGGCGTGGTCTGGGGGGGAGGGGGAAGAGGGGAGGTGAGATGACCTGTGTTTCCAGAGGTTTCCAGAGATTTCCAGAGGTTTCCAGAGGTTATGACTTATGGAAATGATTTTGACGCTGTGTGTATAATTGAATGTATGGGGAGGATGTGAGCGGGTGGTTGGTCACAGTGGGTTCATGCTGGACATGGTCTGGGGAGAAGACCAGGGTTGCCAGAGTTTCTAGGTAACGCAAGTTCCATGGCTGCTGTGCAAACTGTGTCATGAACATCTGGTTGTGAACTAGTTCACGATGAACTGTGAGAACACATAGAGGGTGTCTGTCAGGTTAAAAACCTGGTTGTGTGTTTGCTGCTGGCAGACAGCCCTGGCCCCCTGGGACAAAACGTGTGTATGTGTGAGAGTGTGTGTGTGTGCATGCGGATGAGTACGCCTGTGTGTGTGTGTGTGTGTGTGTCTGCTTGCTCCCACAGGCCTGTATACGCCACAGCAGGTAGGTAGTGTGTCCAAATGCCCATAGGACATGGTAGGAGATTACTGTGCTCTGCTCTCCTCGCTGTAGTGGTGCTGTGCTCTCCCTCTCAGGCTATTTATAACCAGCCCAACCATGAGCCCTGCATGAGAGACATGTCCCCGAGGCCCCACACACACACAGGCTTACAGCATTAGCATAAAGCCAATAGCTAGCCAGCTAGCTAGCTCCCAGCACATAAGAGTGCAGGCATCGCTATTTCAATGTGTGGTGGACAAGCACGGAAGCACAGAGACAAAAGGGGAGGCAGTCGGATTTAAATTGGCATTCCACGCCCGCATCTTAAATTCAAGTGTTCCCATGAGCCGTTTTCATTCAGTGTATTTTGATTTGCTTTTTCTGGAAAAATCTGGAATCGTTTTTTTTTACACTTCACACCTCCCTTCATACCCCACAGCCTTTCCCTACTTTCTCCCACTCAACGCCCCTTCACTATCCTCCTCCCCCACTCCCTCTCTCCCCCTCCTCCCTCCTTTCCTCCCTTCCCATCCCTCCCTTCCTTCTCCCCCTCCTCCCTCTTTTCTTATCTTCCCCTCCCTCCCCCAACCCCCTCCTCCTTCCTCCCTCCTGGCCTCCATACCACATCTTCCTCTTCCTCCTCCTCTTCGCTGTCGGCGGCCGCCAGCATCTCCAGTTGCTCCTGGCGGGCCTGCCTCTTCAGCTTGATGGCCTGCCGTGTCGCCTGGTAGTTGACTGCTGCAAACTCGATGAGCGCCGACGCCACAAAGGCGAAACACACGGCGATGAACCAGTCCATGGCCGTGGCGTAGGCCACTTTGGGGAGGGACTGGCGGGCGCTGATGCTGAGGGTCGTCATGGTGAGTACCGTGGTGATGCCTGGGAGAGAGAGAGAGAGAGAGAGAGAGGGAGGGAAAGAGAGAAAAAAGAGGGAGAGAGAGAAGGAAGGAGTGGAGAGAGAGGAAGAAAGAAAGAAGGAAGGACGGAAGGAGGATAGAGAGGGAAAGAGGGATAGAAAGTGAGGGATATGGAAATTGAAAAAGACAGTACAGTGACTGCATCTTATATGTATGCAGACATTGATAAACATACATACATAAAGACAAGGTGCTTTGCGGTTATGTACTTTCAGAGAGGGGAGACCTTGTTGGAGCAGCGTGACAGGGGGAGGGGGCAGGGAGGGCAGGGGTGTCTTACCAGCCACAGTGCGTGCTGGGACAGACTCCTTGTTGATCCAGAAGGACACTTGCGACAGCACCACCACCATAATTAACGGCACGTACGTCTGAATGAGGTAGTACCCCAACTTCCTCTGCAACAGGAAGTGGACAACCTGGACAGAGTAATGGCCTGGGTCGGAAACAGGACAGAATGAGACGAGATAGGAGGGGAGAGGAGGGGAGAGGAGGGGAGAGGAGGGGAGAGGAGAGGAGAGAAATCAGAGCATGATTAAAGGCAGGGTGACGTAGAGACAGAAGGCTCGTCCTTGCTCGTCCTTGAGTTAGAGCAGTATAGATGTATCTCTTCGCATGGCTCACCAGTATGAGACAGCAGATCAGAGAGAGAGAGAGAGAGAGAGAGAGAGAGAGAGAGAGAGGTATGGGGTGCAGAGATAGGGAAAAGAGGATAGAGTGGAAAGGGGGAAGATGAAAGGACAGAACAAGAGGGATATAGTGGAGGAGAGAGAGGGAGAGAGCGTAGCAGACACACTGCAACAGTGTGTGTGTGTGTGTGTGTGAGTGTGAGTGTGTGTGTGTGTGTGTGTGTGTGTGTGTGTGTGTGTTCGTGCGTACATGTGTCTCTCTGGTATGCTAACTGGGCCACATCGCAGGGAGTGCCTCATCCTCTCTCGCTTCTTGGTGGGTTCTCACCAGGGGAACACCCTCTCTCCCTCCTCCTATCCAGCGTTCCTACCCCTGCCTATCCTTCCCCTCCCTACTCTTCCCTCCCTTACCTCCTCCCCCCCCTACACCTGTCCTACAACCTCCTGCTCCTCCCCCTAACTCCCTCCTCCTCCTGCCCCTCCCTCCTTCCTTCCTCCAGCCCCTCCCTCCCTCGCTCCTCCAGCCCCTGCCCCCCTCCTCCTCCTGCCCTACTACCTCCCCCCTCCCTTTCAAGTGCAATAAGCCCTTCAGTTCTTTTTTTAAGGCGGACCACACGAATTAGGCTTGACCACTTAAGCTCACGGAAATCTGTGCTCTTAGCTATCCTGGCTGCAGCTCTGTGGGGAGGTAATAGACTGTGTTCCCTTTACAGACCTGACGGATGTGTCTGTTTTAGTCTCCCCCCCTCAGTAGAGTCTGGCTACCTGTGTTGGACTTGAAGGTCTCGCTGGACAGGGTCTGTCCCACCAGATCGTACTGCAGCAGGCTCATGGACTCCTGAGGACAGTCCACAGACGCCACCAGGCCCTTCCTCCACGTGAACACGATCTCATTGTTGGTGTACGCGTCTGGGGCCATGGAGACAAACCACATGAACGATCAAAATGGACACACATGAAGCAGCTAGGAGACCTGACTCACTGATACACTGGCTGACTGGCTCACTGGCTGACTGGTTCACTCACTGGCTGACTGGTTCACTGGCAGACTGGTTCACTGGCCGACTGGATCACTGGCTGACTGGTTCACTGGCAGACTGGCTGACTGGCTCACTGGCTGACTGGTTCACTGTCTGACTGGTTCACTGGCAGACTGGTTTACTGGCCGACTGGTTCACTGGCAGACTGGTTCACTGGTTGACTGGTTCACTGGTTGACTGGTTCACTGGTCGACTGGTTCACTGGCTGACTGGTTCACTGGCCGACTGATTCACTGGCTGACTGGTTCACTGGCAGACTGGTTCACAAGCTTACTAGCTCACTGGCTGAATGGTTCACTAGCTGACTGGTTCACTGGCCGACTGGTTCACTGGCTGACTGGTTCACTGGCCGACTGGTTCACTGGCAGACTGGTTCACTGGCTGACTGGTTCACTGGCCGACTGGTTCACTGGCTGACTGGTTCACTGGCAGACTGGTTCACAAGCTGACTAGCTCACTGGCTGACTGGTTCACTAGCTGACTGGTTCACTGGCTGACTGGTTCACTAACTGACTGGTTCACTGGCTGACTGGTTCACTAACTGACTGGTTCACTAGCTGACTGGTTCACTGGCAGACTGGCTGACTGGCTCACTGGCTGACTGGCGTAAATCTACTTAATTGACTTTGGTGTAGAGGACCTAAGGGAAAGCAGGTAGTGCAGATCTGAGGCAGAAGAGGAACACTCACAGCTGCCGAAGCGGAGAGGACAGGCATGGCCGTCCATGGGGAAATCCATGAGACTCATGGGGCAATCTGCACTGATAGTGAGTCTAGGAGAGACGACGCACACACACAAAGATACACACACCTGTTGTAAACACGACGCGGATCCTATAGGACTGTGACTTTCAGAGGAGCTACTATAGGATCCAGTTCTTCTTTTCTGAACCTAGGCAGCCAATACTGGATTTATTATCCATTTACCTTAACTCAGGTTTGAAGACAACATCTGGATCTTTAACCTTGTAGTCTGTATTGAGGGATGCTGGGTAATGTAGTACTGTACCTCATGGTGTAGAGAACCGTCCCGTTCTTCATGATGCGGAAAAGCTTATTGGGTGTGGTCATGTTGTGGGCCAGAGACCTCTTCGAGTTCCTGAAGAAGGTGTCTGGGGTCCAGATCTTGTCCACCATTTTGTTGTTGAGCCTCAGGATCTCAATGGGGCCCTCGAACTGCAGTCGCTCGTCCACCCACATTTGGCGGAAGAACATGTCCATTGTAAATTCCTAGAGATGCCAAACTTGCTGTTAATATCAGTGGAGCTTTGAGACAGAAGTGGAGAAAGTTCTAGAACCCAGGATGTATGGAAGCACGGTTTGCCACTGTCCATGAGCAGTGTGGAAGTGACAGGAAGGATGATGTCCACATGCAACAACCTTGATAAGAGGTGGGCAATATTTACCATTTCAACATCTGACACTGGTCCAAAACTGGTCACAAAGAAGTCCGTTTTCACCTCAGTGATCGCACCTGATCATAACGGCCACAAAGCATATGTCATTCATGATCAACTCTATGGCACTGCTAGGTTTATACCAGGGGTGGGCAATCCTGGTCCTCGAGGGCCACTGTCCTGAAGGTTTTATATCTTTTCTTGCTCCGGCACACCTGATTATAATTATCAGGCTTCCACAGAGCTTGATAACAACCTGTTCATTTGAATCAGGTGTGCTGGAGCAGGGAAACATCTAAGACCTGATTGCCCAGGTGACCAGGATTGCCCACCCCTGGTTTATACTGAACTGATCAGAATGTCCTGGTTACAAGTAGTTTAAATACAGGCTTAAGTAGACCATCACTACGCAAATACAAATATTATTAGTATTAAATTAGAAATGAGTTAATATGTAGTCTAATTATATAGGCTATTTAAACGGTGTAATTACTGCAACAATGTATATATAAAACGACTTTGAGTACCTTGAGAAGCGCTATATAAATCAAATGTATTATTATTATTCTAAAGTAGTAATTTGTCACCTCCAGACCCGGGCCTTAGTCTGTTATCATAACCGTCCAGCAGACGGTCCAGAATCCGGGTTATGTTGTCAGAAGACATTCGCTCGTTTCCAGAAACATGCTCCATGCTGTAAAATATGAAAAAGATACTCATCAAAATATTCACAAATTAAACTGTTCACTCGAAAAAACGATCGGAGGCCTAGGAGGGTTGAGTAGAAATGATTTTGTAAAGTTATTTATAGTTATTTACTCACCAGGTCAAAGCTGCAAAGATCAGAGGCCAAAGTGACATCCTCAGCAACCCTTGTTGGTTTCAATTCACCTTATGAGCAACTCAATCGATAAATGAATATAATATTTGTATAGACTCACAAACACCTTTTCTTCAACAATCTTCAATGAGTGACTTTTTCCCCTTGGGGACTCGGATGAGCAAAGTAATCTAATTAAAGGATTAAACTCAAGTCCTCTCTGTGTTTAGACAACCATAAAACAAGACAAATCAAAAGCCTTACTAGTAATATACATATATATTTTCATCGTGTTTCTCAGATTGTCCTTTATAATTATTCTTTTTTTGATCTTATAGCAGTTTACAATAATCAACTTATTGGAAGTCACTGGAGGTTTTGCAAGCTGTGATCAACCAAATACATTCTGGATGGATTCGGATGGCAAATGTCAACCAACTGCAATCATAAGGTGGAAATCATCCACTACACAGCAATAAGAAGTCACCATTTTAATTGTTTGGGTGTTTGTCAGCAGAACAGCATTTCTCTCAGTTTAGCTGTTTCAGGATCAGTTCTAAAATAGGGTCTTTCTTTGGTTGTACTTCACTATAATATCCACTAGAGGGACTATTACTGCATGTTTTTCATTCAAATTACATCAGTCAACATGATTTTATTAGGGTTTAAATGTCATTTTGGAAATATCCCCCAAACTTATCGCAAAAAAAGACACTTAGAGAATTATCCAAGTGGTTTACATTGATTACCTGGCCAGGGCAAAATGCTTAAGTAAAGCATGTAGTGAACACACAGAAGTGGTCTTAGTGCCTCTGTGTGAGTGTGGCTTGTGCTGGTAACGTTTTCATTGATGAAAATGTATTTAGTCCTACAAAATATTATTAACCAAGGCAGCGTACAAAAGGTACATGAAGTAGCCTACAGTAAGCTCGGCAGAGGTAGAACTAAACCAAACATGGTTCTAACGGTGTTATGGTGGTCAACACCCAGGAAAGGTATGTGTATCCTTTCTACATCATCCCAGAAAAGGACTGAGAGAAGCTGCCCACCACTAGAGGGTTAGAAGAAGAAAGAAGAAAGTATCCCTTATTATTCCTTATCTCTTGATGAATAAATGTAAATATATTAGTCCCACAATGACACAACTTCTGTAACATAACTACATATTTGGCAATATTCTGGTACAACTGTATATAACCATGTATATTCTGCTAATAACCTGCAAATCCTGTATATCCTGTATATGCTGCAAATAACTGTAAATCCTGTACATCACAATTACTTGCATAATTGTAATTGAATTGTATAGATTATAAGGGTATAGTCTGTAACCTGCACTTTATCCTGGACATCCTGTATATTCTGCTGTACATTCTGCACATTCTGTACAAAAACTGAAAATCATGTACATTCTAATATAATACTGTATATTATACAAGACCAATACTGTATAACTGTAAATGTATAGCTTCTGTACATAATCATTATGCTCCCTGGGAGGATTCACCTCACCCACCATTTTTTACTTTTTACTTATTGTTATTGACCCCACCCTCTATCCCTGTGTACACTTTCTAATCTTTTACCCCACACCCTTACCCTTGTGTGCTTTGCGAGACTGTGTGCCGTTGATACAAAGGAGTTTCCCTCGGGATCAATAAAGTAATCTGAATCTGAAATTTCACCGGCACACACATATTCAATGCATTTGGCCAGGATTCAAACCTTCACCAGGAAATGAACCCAGGCCTTTAGCACAGTGGTCTTCAACCCTGGTCCTCAGGACCCACTGTCCTGCATGTTTTAGATGTTTCCCTGCTCCAACACACCTGATTCTAATGCATGGGTCGTTATCTAGCTCTGAAGAATCCTGGTAAACGATCATGCATTAGAATCAGGTGTGTGGGAAGGGGGAAACATCCAAAACATGCAGGACAGTGGGTCCTGAGGACCAGGGTTGAAGACCACTGCTTTAGCACATTCTTTAGCAAGAATTCTACCACTGAACCACCGGTGTTGCCTAATACCAAATAATACAAATTAAGATTAGGCATTAACGAGGTAACTTCATTTTTAATGGTTAATGGTTACACCTGAAGTTAGATTCAAATAAATAAATCAGGTTTCTGCTGAGCCTCATAATGACCCATTCATTTGAATGAGGTGTGTTGGAGCAGAGAAATATCTCAAACATGCAGGACAGTGGAGCTCTGAGGACCAGGGTTGGGGACCACTGGGTTAACCTATACCCATTTTTCTCTACTTGCAATTTTCAAGGTAATATAATTAGATTAGATTAGATTAGATTCAACTTTATTGTCATTACACAGGTACAAGTCCAGGGCAACGAAATACAGTAGTCCAGGGCAACGAAATACAGTACAATTATTTCCTTAACTTGTAATTATCCTGTTATCTAGTAACATATAACCTAGCTATAAAACAGCAGATAGATAAAAACAGCAGAAAAATAAAGTCACTCACTGCTTTGAAGCCTTGGTGAATAAGTAAAGTTTTTACTGTAGGATCTGCTTGGGTATTGCATGCATGTTATTACTTTGTGGTTCAGACAGCATTTTGAAATCAACCGTACAAGCCTGCAAAACACCTACCAACCTACGTTTCCCCCCTACAAACTGAAAATGTTGTTAGCCGTTTACTGTGAACACACAAATGACAGGAAGAGGTTAACCTCATTCTTAATTACGACAGGTGGAGGGTGGATGTTGTCAGGGGAATAATGACAAGAAGTCATTTGCCAAACGTCGATGAGAACAACAGGAACGTCTCTGAACATAACTTGCAGGGCCTTATCAAGCTGCCATGAGAGCCAGTCGCTGCCGTACACATCTTTATAGCCGGTGTTGGCAGACTTGATCAGCACCAGTGTTTCGGGTGCTCGCCTCAGCAGGGCCAGCACAGCCCGGCGGATAACGGCAAGGCGGTGCAAGTATACGCCCAGAGGATAGGTGGTGAAGTGTGCCCATAAGTTGAAAACGAACACACTGTGTTTTCCTCCAGCCAAGCCCTCCAGCTCGCTGGCGATGTAGTGCAGGTCGGCCCAGGGGGTCTTGGAGGTCCGGAGAGGCAGACCGTGGGCTCTCCAGATGACACGTGTGTTGGACTGGAGGTCGACTGACTCGAAGGGGCCTGATTTATCTGAGGTGTGGAGGTTGAGGCGTTTCAAAGCTGTAAAAGAAGAAGCATATGCTGAACCAAAAAATTATAATAAAGAAACTGAAACCACACAGATCAGCCAACTCAATCTACTTTTTCTATGTTGTCTACATATTAATGATAAGATAATCCTTTATTTGTCCTGCAGGGGGGAAATTGCAGCTTGCAACAGCAAAGTACCAGACGGCACACAAGGGTAACAATATAAAAGTACAAGATACAGGAAAGCATATAAAAATAACAAGGGATGTGATAAGGATCTAAGAGAATGTGACCTAGTGTATGCTGCGTCTGTCAAACATGTCACTCACTTGGCACAGTACTCTCCAAATATTCAAACCACTGGCGAAGAGTCGAGTCTCCCATCATCAGGATTTGTTTGTCTTTCAGACAGGTGGACACAGCTTCTGTTGTGGTGAACTGCTGTGCGTCACACATAAAGGACGTCCAGTCATCCTGGAAGAAGAATCCGGCCGGGGTCGGGGTCCTTAAACCACGCTGGCATTTTTTCAAATTTTGTTCTGCTAAAACCAAAAAACAGACAGTTATATATGTATAAATATCTGATCGATAACATTGGGGGACAGTTACAGGGATTACTTTTAATAAGCAAACGTAAATACAAAATATACAGTGTGTCTGGCACACAAAAAGCCAACTGACTTCCTGTTACCGGAAAGAGTAAAATTAGAATTGTTGCCATACTCATATTATCGCTGCGTTTCTGAGAGTGGATCACTGGATGGTCACTTTGTATTTCAATATTGGTGGACCTGCATGTTGAAAAAGAGAAAAAAAAGTACAATAATAGTCACTAAAAGTTATTTTAATATCCGTTTTAATGTGAGCTAAATGAGTATTTATAACCATAATCAGGATATATACACTGTGACCACACAGATCTCCTTTTCCTAAACCACAATGTTTATGACCCCGTTTCCCTGCTCTAACACACCTTTTTAAAATACCTGTCACTCCTCCTATTTATTCAAATCAGGTGTGTTGAGAGCAGGAACATGTTGGAACACTGGTTTAGAATTTACAATGTAGAGCTTAATTTAAAGTCAGAACCATCAACGTTACTGGTTGAATCTACCTCTGAAGAAGTGAGGCTTCGAGTTCAGAGAGTTGTGCCTGGTAACCACCCATGCTGTGGTAGACCAGTGTGTCGCAGGAAAGTGAAGTTGGCCATCTGCAGTACCAGCTTTCCCCTGAGACTTGATCTTTGTACTCACAGCAACACTGTGAGCCGTCCCCTACCAATCTTGAACTTTTCAGCGCGTTGCAGATCACCGTCTCCTCTTTATTTCCTTCTTGAAAGTGGCCGTAGAAGTATACTTTATCTGGGTCTCGCTCTCTGTTCTTAGACAGGACATGGACAGCTTCACTGGAGTGGATCAAACGAACGGAGACCCTGGACTGTCCAGGCCAGAGCACAACCATCCGGCCAGTGTAGGTGCCGTTGTCATGGTCGATCACCTCCCCATAAGTGCTGGCTTTCAGCTCTTCATCATACAGCTTGGCCTGAAAAAAGTCCCCTCCATAGACTTTGGGTTTGTTTTCAGCATTCCTGGCAGTAATGGTCACCGTGACAATGTCACCCACAAAGTATTGTGTACTATGGTTGTTAATAGAAAAGGAACATTTGGCCGGGTCTGTGGAGTTACCTATGGAGGACACAGCTTCAGGGGGTAAAGGCCACCATAGAGTTTGAGTCAAATATTGCCAGTCCACTGTACTTATCAGAGAGTCATTAATTGTGAGAAAGGTCTGTTCTCTTTCACCACGTAAATGTAAGTTGACAGTAATGTGATTTGTTGGCAAGATATCCACCAGCCAATATTCCCTTCCATCTTGTTTAGAGAAAACACTCTGTAAAAGGAAAATTACTTTTTACAGGATGTCAGATGTTTATCAATAGTGCACATTTCCATCAAAACAAATATGCATAAAAATAGAAACAGTTTAAACCTAGATAAAAACCAGTTTCATGTGAACTTACCGTCCAGAAGATATGAAGACCAAAAACAATGGTTGCCAAAAGAAACAACATAAAAACTCCATGCATTAGCCTTCTTCCCATTTTACAATGCTCTGAAAATATGAACATGCTGGTTACATAGTCAAATGAACATAATTCGGCAAAACAAGGTGTGTGTGTGTGTGTGTGTGTGTGTGTGTGTGGACAGGTTTGGACACTTTAAGGCTAATTCAAATTTGTTTAAGTCACAAGTTATTTACTCATTTTAAGGATGAGCTCTTTGCCTACGTAAATACGTTTCTGTAAATATCACACATGGGGGATCTACATCATAGACATTATGTCTATGATCTACATGGGGAATAAAGGTTTCTTAAAGTCTGCAGGCACAAATTACGTAGTGATCAAAGGCTCGTTAACGTATTGTAGCGACCCAGCAGAACTATGGGGGGGATTGATGGGGAGTTGTGGGGGGAAGGAGTTGCCCTAGTTCAGCCTGATAGGCCAGTTTGGGTTATGGGGCGGGGCCAGCGAGGAGGCGCGGGAAGTTGAGGCAAGTAGGCGCCAGTTCGGGGAAATCAGGTAGAGAAGAAGACACGCTCCTCGTAGTACAGTTAGTTAGTAAGCCACGCCGTCACCAACCGCAGTTAGTTATAAACCCTTTTGTTGTTTTGGGCACTCCTCCAACCCCAGGGTTAGCCTGTACACTAGGTACCATAAAGCCCGGTTCTCCGGTTCAACATCAGATACTCTGTGTCCTGGTCATTCTGCTAGCTAGCTCCCGCGGTGTCGGGCCGTCAACGCTACAGTATGATAATAAATAAAATAGAAACATAATTATTATTTAGCACATTTCAAACCCAACAAAATATACAAAAGAACACAAGAGGAAGTAACTTTATTTCTATTGGTCTTAAGTCATATTCGAATTTTCTGAGATACTAAATTTGGGGTTTTCCCTAGTTGTCAGGCGTAATCATCATCATTCAAGAAATAAACATTTGAAATATCTCAGTCTGTGTGTCATGAACGAATATCTAGGCCTAATGTACAAGTTTCACTTTTTGAATGGATTTGATGCTATTCTAATAATGTGACCAGCACCTGAATAAGATATGCAAACGTGTTTTTACGACTATTTAATGATCAATTGGGAAGTCAGGTTAAGGTGGTTGGGCTCATGAACGGAAGATTTGAGTTCGATTCCCGGCTGTGCCAACATAACGTTGTGTCAGAGGTACTTCACCCTACTGGCCTCAGGTGGGAATGTCCATTTACTTGCTGGAAGTAATTGTTAGACGTATTTCAGATAAACTGATTTGAAATGTAAATGCATGTAGACCTACCTTACCAAATGCCAACTGGGTGCGTCATTCATATTAAGTAGACTTAAATAATAACATTTAAAAAATGTAATTATTCAGAAATGTAGCATGTTTATTTTTTAAATCGATGATACGCGATAAAATTATTTTAAAAAATCCCAATGTAGCTGAATTTACCGTATAAAATATACCACCAGTATAAAAGTATACTACTGTGGCTGTATTAAGGTCTCGTTTGACATCATGTCTACGGTATGTAAAGTACAATCAGGTATCTTACCAACTCTGAAGTTATTTTCTTGCTTTACGGTCAATTAAAGTCCCCAGAGCAGCAGATAAAGAGTCCAGTCTGGAGGAAAGCGTTTGTTTGAAGGGCGTGTCAGGAAGGTCCCTGTTCCATCTGCTTAGTGAAGTGCATCAAGCTGCAGTCTATTAAGATCTAATACAAAAGACCAGCGAAATGAAATCCAGGGGATGAAGGAGAACTAGTCAGACTGGCCTAACCAGCTCTGCACATTTAGTCTGCTACATGACAAAAATGTAACATGTTCCCACAGCTTATGACCTGAAATCTAGACCTTTAGGCTCCTGATAGTGTTGCAAACACAATGTCTGTGCATGAATACATTCTTTTTATCATATGACTTAAGGCTTCAGGCTTTAGACAGAAACTTGTGTTATTGCATGGCAACAGGGGAATACAGTTAGACAAGAATTTCAGAAGATTTGACTCTTTTCAAGGGTTGTGAGGTTTGGTGTTGTGTAATTGAGTGAATAATTGACTGATAGATTGTGACTGATGATTTTTCATCAGGCTGTTTTTGGTGATCCCTCAGCACTTGGTGCCCCACGCACCTTGTGAGAGTGCCACTGATGTTAACATCTCACAGGAAGCCATATTGAAAACAGCACATTCTGTGGGCCCAGAATAGTAGGAAGGATAAGGAGACTGTATCAGAGGCTGGAACAGGGGAGGGAGGTGGGCTTCCTCAGTTAGTCTCCTTGTTTGGAGTTTCTGTCTCCCTCCCTCTAGAGGAAAGGGAATGGGAGAGAGGGGCGGATATTAGAGATAGGAAGTGTGTACACATGATGAATCATGGGAGAAGGGAACAAACTATGAAAAGATCATGTGGTCATAGTGGTAAACAGGGTTTAAAATTGAGGGAGAGGAATCTCCTTATATCGACTATAAAATGTGCTACATTATGGGGAGTCTCTTTGGGTCTTTCCCTATCAATTGTTGTATTACAGAATAAACCATCAAGTTGTCTTGACCTTCTCCATTTCAGTTGCCATCTCAGTTTCCTTTCGACAAAACAACTCAACTGTGTTTCACGTTTGTTTATTGCGCTCCCTTGTGACAGAGATCTTTCAACTAGAGCAAATAATCAATTTAGGCTAAATATAATAAAAAAGGTTGCGCTGGTCATTCTTTAAAAAAAAACTCAGTGAAGTTTCACTTCCATCTTTCGCATTATTTTCTTTTCATTTCAGCTGTTCGCTGCAGGGGTCACAACAGAAAATCATGTGTATGAACTGTAAGCAAAGGGGAAACTGTTTGAACAGAAATTACAAGACATTATGGTTTCAGCATTGGTTTATTGATAATGGTTTTAATCAAATTTGCAATAGAAAAAGGTTGTACTACATATCTATTCTACTGAAAGTAGCAGATAGCAGAATAAAGCATTGAGGACTTCAGTTACTTTAAAGTTAATTCAGCTTTTTCACATCTAGAAGCTCAGTCCCCTAATAAAAACATAATTGAGAAATGACCGATGTGTCATCAAAACAAATGTATACATGAGTTTGAGCACAGCCTCCACATTAAAACACTTGTTGATGCCATGATTATGATTTAAAGTGAATGAACTAAAACAGACACAATGTCTGACTTTGGATGAAAAAAATGTGGTGCATTAGAGCGTGGAGATTAGGTCTTAATTAGAATAAGAGGAGTATTTGTATACCAATTCAAAAAAGAACAGAATAAACGAGTACCTTTCCTCATCAATACATGAACACCTAGTCTGAATTGATAGTAACAGTGCAGTTGGTGAACACCAGGGCACAGCGTGGAAGGAGAGCTACAAGAGAGCGACGCAGGCTGGGTACAGGGTCATTCTCATCCAGTTTGTCAGGGTTTTCGCCCCCCCCATCCACACCAGCACCCTCGCCACCCTCCCCTCTTCCTTCCTCTCTCTCCCCCTCCCCCTCCCCCTCCCCCTCCTGTGTCCTCTGCCGGGCCTGAAAAAACACCTCGCAGAACTCAAGTCTCCGCAGCTCCTTCAGCGTCCTGCAGCTGCGCAGCACTTGCATTTCGCTCAGTCTGCAGCATCTAAGGCGCAGCCTCTGCAGGTCTTTGAGGCGGCTGGCACACAAGAGTCCTGGGCCCACTTCTCTTCCTCCCAAGCTGAGCTCCTCAAGACCCCGCCAGCCTGCCCCCAGCCCCAGGGAAGCCATCTGCATCTGGGAGCCTGGTCGCCCAGAGTTTCCTATCTCAAGGTACTTGAGCCTGGAAAGGCCCTCCACTGTGGTGCCAGTCTCCCTGGCAGCGCTGCCCCTAAGGCCTGCCGCAGTGACACGCAAGACGTCCCGAAGCTCCAGGCGACTGAGCTTCTCCCATGAAGCCAGACTCTGCAGATGCTGGTCTGTGAAGGAGGGTACGTTGTCAAGGACTATCGTCTCTATGGCGATCCCGGATGTGGAAGCAGACCCTTTCCTAGTCTCAGCCCGGCCCCTCTGCTGAGCGCGGGCAGTAGATGCCTTTTCAGAAGCGTCTATTTCACTGGGGGGAATCTGAGTGAAAAACCCTTGTGGTAGCTCACAGCCACGTAACTCAAGGATCTGAAGGGTTGGAGGTAGGAGCTGGCAACTGCGCAGGCCTCTCAGGTCAGCATGTAACAGGGAGAGTCTGCGCAGGCGAGGGCACCTGGCAGACAAGGCTTTCAGCCAGGACTCTGAGAGAAAAGCCCCACCTCTGGCCGAAAGCAGCAGACCACGCAGGCGCAGGCATCTTAACCCACAGCCCAGGTACTGGCGCAGAAGGACCCATAACATACGAGATGTCACCTGACCCATAATGGCCACCGAGGACAGGAAACACAGGAGGAGAATGGAACAAACACGAGACAAAAGGACAAATTTGTTTGAGTTCTTATCATGTTAAATATTATACTTATTAACTGAAGCACGGATAAGGAGATTATAGAATGCCGACCAATACGTATTTTAAGAAGCAAATGCAAAACAAATGGTACCCAGTACTTACAAAATGTTTCAAAACAAACATTCTTACCCCTTTCCAAGCTGTAAGATCAACAGCTCGCCACAGTCTTTGGTCTTTTACCAGCCGCTTCCATCTCTTACAAACTCTGAAAATGCATTAGAATGAGCTCTGTGATGAGTAAGAACCGTCTTGCCATGCACGGCAAATACATTATAAAGACTATATAACTATATATATAGTTATAATCATTATAAAGACTATATATAGAGAGAGACTTTATAATGTCTATGATGCACGGCAAAGAAGGTAAGACGTAACCTGGAGAACATTAGTACACATTTCCCCACTCTAATGTTTAAGCACAATAATATTACTGCAGTTACCTTCCACTTCGGACAAGCTCGCGTACACTTAAGTAAGACAAAATATCAATTAAAATATTCTCGGGGAAGTAATCGAGGGTACAAGTTTCCATTTTGTCAATAAAGTAACGTTTTACACGGACGAAATCTGCCGACGTACCAGAATTGCATTCAGGTCAAGAACCCTGAAGAAACAGTTGCTAAAGTGACTTCAGTTCCTAGTTACAGATATGTCGCCAAATGTGACTAATGTCGGTTTACGGGTTTTATTGTGAAATACCATGTCAGACATATAGGCCAGCTATATAAGGTCGACGAACACCCTCCTTAAATAAAGCTGTCAAAACCATAGACATTATAAAGTTTATTATAAAGACATTTATAATGTCTATGGTCCAAATGTTTACTATAAGATGGCGACATCTAGTGGCGACAAAATTAACCTGCGTTACTTTATCTGTTTCATTCTTATTATTAAATTAAAATCAATACGTAGCTATTGTAGGCACATTTTTTGAAGACAGAATCATTCGTGAACACAAATACGTATGACTATTTCTCAACATTTTAGGTCATACACGTCTTATGGGCACTATTCTGTGCAATTTGGCAAAAACTGGCATTAATGCAAATGAGTGGAGGTCTGAATGCGCATGCGCACCTGTCAGTCTGTCGGACAAGATGGCGACGATCAATGGTGGAGGAATGGAGGTGGATGGGGCAGGTTAGAGATGTTAATATATAATATATCAGTAATACTCCTTTATTTTATGATCTAATATTCTGTTGAAGAACCGTACAATGCTTTATAGCTAGTTCCCTTTTCATCCATTTGGTGTATTGTCATAGCAACTCTCATGCTGGTTTTGTAGCTAGCGGCTAGCTTAGCCTCAGAACTGACGCTAGCAGGTTAACTTTAGCCCATGTTAGGATTGTTATATGTCTAAATTAATCAGCAAACTACTGGGTAAAGTCCTAAACTGTTTGTCAAAACATTCTACAGCGCAAAAAAGATTGGATTAGCAGCTAGCCAGAAAACTAAAAGCTTATTGTTGTAGTTAGCCGGTCTAGCTAACATGACAAGTCAACAGTTGTTGTACTGGAGTCACGTTAACACTTCAATCAGACATCATAAAGCAGTGTTCTTAACCCCCTCCCCTTCCTAACTCCCGTCCTCCAGCCAGCCCCAGTGTTATGGCCTCGGGGGTGACCGGGAGTGTATCGGTGGCCTTGCACCCTCTCGTGATCCTCAACATCTCAGACCACTGGATCCGGATCCGTTCACAGGAGGGCCGGCCGATGCAAGGTAGGTGCCAGTGGAGGATCCTGTAGTTCTTCTGAGTATCATGTTCAGTCACCCTGATGCTGTAGAGTGAGTAGAACTGGAGGTAGAAGTGGAATTCCACAATCAAACTATTGTGCATGTCCTGTCTTGCTGCAACTGCTTACGACAACTGTTACCGTCTTTGCAGTGATCGGAGCGTTGATTGGAAAGCAAGAAGGCAGGAACATCGAGGTGATGAACTCCTTCGAGCTGTTGTCCCACACTGTAGATGACAGAGCCCATATTGACAAGGAGTACTACTACACCAAAGAAGAGCAGTGTGAGTTTCATATCACTCTATCTGGCTGGATGGATGGACTTGTGTCTTAATCACATTTCAGCATGTCAAAAGACCATGTGATTATTCCTAAACCTGAGAAAAATAATCTACCATAATCTCATATGGCTAACTGTGTTAGCGGTAGGATGAAACCAAATCCCCATGAGTAATAGTCATCCCTGGATTTCTTTGTTTGTCAGTCAAACAGGTGTTCAAGGACATGGAGTTCCTGGGCTGGTACACCACAGGAGGCCCTCCTGACCAGTCAGATATTCATATCCACAAGCAGGTAGGATTAGTGAAACATACTTTAAATTAATTAAACATAAATGCTCTAAATTGTCTGTCCCCCCCCCCCCCCCCTTTCATTTTAGGTGTGTGAAATCATAGAGAGCCCTCTGTTTCTGAAGTTGAACCCGATGACCAAACATACAGATGTAAGTTTCTAATGTTTTAGTGGAATCAAAAATGTCAATTTCCTAGTAGTTGAATGGTGTGTGTGTGTGCGGTGTAATGTTGGTGGCTACATTTTGAAATGTGGCCTGACAAGCTGTGATGTGCTCTGTCACCCTGCAGTTGCCAGTCAGCGTGTACGAGTCTGTCATAGACATCATCAACGGAGAGGTATTTACAGCTTCCTCATAAACATGTCTACTCCAACACACACAACAGTCTCCACTCTGCACAGGTCCATGGTTGATGAAGGGTTGATCACCTGATAAAGGACCCCCACCTGCAGCCAATAAGGATTGAGTATTCCCCCAGACCATGTAGTAAGCTTGGATGTGTCTATGCGTCTGTTTCCCAGGCGACCATGCTGTTTGCCGAGCTTACGTACACGCTGGCCACAGAAGAGGCGGAAAGAATCGGTGTTGACCACGTGGCTCGCATGACCGCCACCGGCACGGGAGAGAACTCCACAGGTAACCACAGCAACGACCCCAAAATTCCCCTTCTGTCCTTACGGTTCTACTAAGTTGTGCTGTTGGCCAGGGTGCCGTGCCGTGCCCTCCGCTTGACCTGTGTGTGTTTTTTCCAGTGGCAGAGCACCTCATAGCCCAGCACAGTGCCATCAAGATGCTGCACAGCAGAGTGAAGGTCATCCTGGAGTACGTGAAAGCTGTGGAAGCAGGTAAGGCGGCTGTGTGTGTGTGTGTGTGTGTGTGTGTGTGTGTGTGTGTGTCTCTTGCCTGTTTTCAGCTACATCATGGAACCTGATAACTGACTGACTGTTGTGTGACTCTTTTTTTCTTCCTGGTCCTCCTGGTTCTCTTCTTCCCTGACTTGGCACATGAAAGGAGAGGTTCCCTTCAACCATGAGATCCTTAGAGAAGCTAATGCTCTTTGCCATAGACTACCTGTCCTCAGCACTATCAAATTCAAGACTGACTTCTATGATGTAAGTGCCACGTGTCCCTTGCACATGTTTACAATTCCTTGTCGGCAAACAGATAAAGAAGATATATGTGTAAAATTCTGGTCAAAATATGACCTTGTCTGATCGGCTTTTGATAAGTTGCTGCTTTTGGATAAGTTGCTTTATTTGTCTCTTGCAGCAATGCAACGATGTAGGTCTGATGGCCTACCTAGGCACCATAACTAAGACCTGCAACAGCATGAACCAGTTCATCAACAAGTTTAACGTCCTGTATGATAGACAGGGTATCGGTCGAAGGATGAGAGGACTGTTCTTTTAAGGGAGAGAGAGAGAGAGAACGTGGAAAGAACGGATAATTCGGGAGGAAAGATGAGACGGAGTGGTCACAAGCACTGCAAAGATTCATTTGCTTGTCTGCGTTTTCTTGTAAACACACTGACACACTCAAGTGAAGATTAGCTTCTTATCAAACTGGTTTACTGTTTTCTAAGGTAGCCCATGCTTTAAGTGTCTCAAAGAGCACTTGTTTGTACCACTTAAGTGTACTGGAAGAAGAGAAACCCCAGAAAAAAACATTGTGTACAGCATTACTCACGTAAGCACTCGTGTATGTATGTTGAGTGTGTACATCAATGGATCCATGTACATGGACCGAAATGACATTTTCCCCCCCTTGTGCTTTTTGTTAGACTTTTTTTCTGTTAGTAATAAATGATCTGCTGTTTGTTTTTTCGTGGGACTTCGTTTCTTCTGTTTGCCAAATTGCAACGTCTTGATCCTCATGCCCTGTGTGTTTTTGAGGGAGCGTCCTCTACTGTGTTCCCTAAGGGAACATGCAGTGTGTCAGAAAACCAGCATCTTCAAATAAGCATGTCAAGCCAACTTTGTCGAGTCAGCATGGCTGCAGGTTTATAGTCTGCCGTTCAACGTGTTTCCTGTTAAGCTGGTCTTTTGATGTGCGGTGCTCCTGCTGTGCGTAGCCTAAGGAGTGGTGTGCAGGTTGGCAGTAAAGGGTGTAACGCTAAATAAAAAGATGGAAGGTTTGAGTTAAAGACCTTACAGTAGTCAGCGTTTATATTGCTGTTAAAACACAATGGAAGTCGACCTAATGACCACCACTCTGGTTTATCCACGTTGCTTTACTGGTTGGCTTTCACCAGCCATGTGGTGCTCACAGGGGGGGCTGACTGTTGCTTCCACAGTCTTGAACATTTCCTGTAGTCACGTCTTCATTTTCCGTTTTTTTCCACTATAAAATCTCCCAAGGAACATTGCTTTCGCGTGATAAAAACAATTTGAGACATTTAGAAAGTTTATTAATCCTTAAAATCATGCTGATATCTGTCCATGCACAACGCTTGTGTTACTGTCTCATAATCATACAAGGTCACATCTTTGTAATAACTTTACCACAGGTAAAGTAACATATTGTAACATCATCATTGAACCACCCTCAGCAATACAGCTGGGACATTCTTCTTGTTTTCTGTGAGGAAAAGTGTATTGGATTATTGAAAAATAAAGTTTATTTACGTTGTTGACTTAGACCTTAAGGCAAAAAAAACCTCTGCCTTCCTCCACCTCCCTGCTGCCTGAGAGCCCAGGGCCTACTCACTGTCAGGGGCTGCGGCATCCGCAGGGTTTGGGTACTGGAAACGTGCTGGATCATAGAGATCATCCCTGTAGTTATACGGATAGGGATAGTAGTAAGGGTATGGTATGGGCTTTTTGACTATGGTTGCAGGGGGTGGGGTTTCCTCCACTGGTTCTTCCTCTTCCTCCTCAACGGGGGGTGCAGGAGGGAGAGGGACCATCTTGCCCTTAATAGCCCTGGGGGGGTGGTCGATGAGGCAGTCAGGGTCCCAGTAGGGGTCGCAGTCGTACTCCATGCCCTTGTATGTGCGGATGAGAGCTGGAGGAGCAGATTTCTTGGGAGCGGGCATTGGTGGCGGGGTGGACTTCTTGGGTGGAGGTGGGGGAGGAGGCTGGGGCTGAGCTATGGGGGCTGGGGCCTCGTATTTGTTGGGCTTGCAGTGGGGATGGTAGCGCGGGTCGCAGAGCACTGGAACGGCCCCCGTGGGGAGGTAGACGATGTGAGGCTTGCAGAGGGGATCCTTGGCGTTGCACAGGTAAAGGACGTCCGCCTGGGAGAGGGCTGGAGGGGCAGGGGGGGGAGGCAGTTGGGGCTGGGGTACGCCTTTTACCGGTGCGGGAGGGGGAGGAGGAGGGGCCTTGCATTTCTTGTCCGTTGCGGGGTCACATTTCTTGACGGTGGGCACTCCCAGCTGGCTCTGGAGGAGGGAGGCGTTGGGGCCGTATGCCTGCTCCAGGTGTCTCATCTGCTGGTACAGCATCCTGATCCTGTCTATCTCATACAGCTTAGAGAACAGAGTAAAAAAAAACAGGGATTAGTGACAGAAAGAGAGAAATAACCAAATCAGTTGCCATTTTCTCAGCCATACTGCCCTGCCCTCTGATTGGCTCACCCCCTCGGTGTGTCCGATGCTGGTGTAATAGCGGTAATAAGCCTGGAAGTCTGGATTTCCTCTGTACCACCTGGGGTCCACGTTACGTTTTGATCTTGAGCGAGTCAAGAAATGGTTGGCCTTGTCTGAATCGATGTTCAGCACATTGGCAGGCGCCAACTCTGTCATGTGCCACAAAGAGACGAGAGGAGGCAAATATCAGCAATCTGCCATGACAGAAACAACCGCTATGTGAATCTGAGAAAAGTAATATTCCAGATAATGTAAGAACAGTTACCCTCTTGTTTGATGACGTCCAACAAAGACATTGCATCCAGCAGATCTAAATTGAGATTTGAAAAAACAGAGAGCCTCAAATATTGTTTATTCTTATCTTTGTTAATATATTTTATATATAAAATAATAATAAACAGAAACTGACCTGGGATCAACATCAGACAGCATAATAGCCCGACCAACCAAGGTGGAGAAAACATGTTGATCACCTGCAATCCAGTCATCAGGTTTTAATTCTGTTCATGTTGTCATTTTCAACGGCGTTCAAGGTGTGTATATAGGTGATAAAGATGTCCAAAATATATCTTAATATAGATCTATACCTAAAAATGTAGAATAAACTGCTTTAAATCTATGGTAGCAGGTTATTTGTTACACCAAAAAATGCAGAGAAAGTGACGTGAAATACTAAATTGACTACAATACACAGCATGTATAATTGCACCTCCATACGTGACTTTAAATAATCTAACTTTCTAAAAGTAGTAGTTGGAGAACACACACTCACCTGCATGATGTCTTCACTGAAGCTGCTGCTGAAGCTGATGTTAAATAGACACTGACGCGCGCGCTTGTTTGGCCAATAGACTAAAGCAGCTCGAGCAAAAACATCAGCCCCTCCTCCCTTTAAAATCTGCCTTTAATACTGAGCTCCTGGCGCCAATTACAGTAAAATAACCCCGGATTCGAGAGGAAAAGCTATTAAAAGTCTCGACTTCAAATGGAAACTGACCGTTAATTCTGAGGAAAGTGTCACCTGCTGTGAATAGAAATGAACCCAAGACCAGGTTCAGATAAAAACACCTTTATTCGGGACTATATTGGTTAAATCTAAGTAAAAAACTATTTTTCCATGTCATCTGGAGTATCCTGTTCTTTCGGTGTATTTTGTGATGTGCTACTGTACTGATGTAATGAACTGAGATGATTGGTATGACACAAGTAGCCAATACCCCAACACCTGCTATTCGGTCGGCATGTTTGCATTTTGACATTGAGACAGACTTACATCATGTTGAAGGGATGCAGTCCAGTCATCATCCAGATCTATTTTGTAATATATATATTTACATGAAAGACATGTTTAGTTTCTTCCCTCTCAGAAGAAAAGGCATAATAAAGTCAACGCGAACAGTTAATTATGCTTCTGAAAACATCTGTCTCCAGGAGGATTTTTTCTCTCCCTATATTAAGACATTTTCCATTCATCTGTAAACAGTCATTCTCTTTTATAGGTGAGAGATCTACAGGTGATTCGAAAAGCAGCAATTACTGTCTCCACTGCAAAGCTGCTGATAGCAAAGCAGGTGTTACTGTTACATGTAGGGACATCTTAGAGCCATAGATCTAAATAATGACACATCTAAAATCTATCAAACAGATGTGTTCAGTTGGTGTAACAGAAGTACAGAATTCCATTGCCAGTATTTTTGGTTTCTTTTTACACAAATTATAACAATTAAGCTACTGCCTTTGAAAATGCCTTGTGTGTTGAACTGAGGATATCAATTAGCATTTTTTGATGGTTGCATAAAGGCCATCACAATTTCATTAAAAAAATTATATGGAATACTTTTCTTAAATCCTAACAAAAGAAACATATTTACAATATTCTTTATTTGGGAACGCATACCATAAAAAAAACAGTAAAGACACCAGCAGCTCTGAAATCCTGTGAGCTAAAGGACTGCAGAGCCACCATGACAGCTAGCAGTGAAACTAAGACGGCAGATTCAATAAGAAGGTCCAGAACAAGTAAGCTGCTCGTCACAAGAGCTTCTCCAAGTCTCGCGTGTTTTAAGCTGGAGACCTCCTTAACATTAGACCCGCTCGAAGTCTCGCGTGTTTACGCTGGCGAGCCGCATTTGTCCTGGTGTGTTCACACGAAGGTGATGCGTGTGCGGCCCTGGTTGACCTGCCACACGTTCAGCTCCTCGTACTCCTCCAGGGCCTCCTGGAACTGGGCAGGGGTGAAGCCCCGCGTCACGCAGCGCTGCTCAGCCTCCGCCATGCGTACCACGCCCCCGGCACCACCACGCCCCACCACACCCTCTGTAGCCAGCTCACGCAGCACGGAGAAGATCACATCTGCCGGTCGCTGGGCCCTGGAAGAGGACAGATGGAAGAGACCATCAGCCACCAGCATCATCAAGTAGCTGTTATTTAACATCAAGTGTCATTCATTTAACAGATACATATTACAATTTTAATCTATTTTAATCCTAAAGAGTTCCCTTACGTCACCATGCCTTGAGGGATATACTTAAATGTTAGTCCCACCCTTTCAACACGGTACATGAGAGTCGGGTCTAAACCAGCAGACAAGCCCACAGACGTGTAAACTCATTTTCCATTAACACGCTGTCGTGTCAACAGATAGCCCAGTAAAAACACAGGAATTTTCCCACTTCCTCCCGGCTGAGCAGCCTCTTTTTATTACAGCTACCTGAGCGGCTCGTAACCCCCCACCCCCTGTGGTGGACCCCCCCCCCCCCCCCCCCCGCTTCTATAACCTTGAGGCTGGTGAAGACAGTCATCAGTCATCACTACCCCCTCTGCCCTGATGGGGCTTCCTGGGGGTGCTGACAGGCAGGCAGACAGACAGGGGTACCGACCTGGTGGTGCTGGACTTGTCAGCCTGCAGAGAGTCCTTGGACATCTCCATCAGCCTCATGGCCTCGTTAACGTCCTCCTTCTCCACCTGGTCCACCAGGCGCAGACGAGCCTGACAGGAAGCAGCAAAGGAGACCGGTTAAAGACGCAAGTCACACGCTTGAGAAAAGGGCTCATATACATATTCAACATGTTACATATATTCAAATATACACAGCATTTCACCCAAGAGTTTTGGTTTGTATTGAGAAAGATGAGCTGGAATGTACTGGAAGGCTGCGCTGTGCTGGCACTGTCAGACCGAGACAAGTGCAATGCCCTCTGTCATGGCTGGCAACTGCCCAAGTCTCCGCCTATCAACACCGGCTAGTCTCTCTTTGGGGGACGACGAGACAGGAACCAGGAAGAAGAGAAGAAGAACACAGAGGAGCTGGAGCTGCTTGCTTGTTCACATCACAGACATCGTGGATTGCAGGAGAAGTCTAGTCCCAGTCACAGTCAGTTTTGCATGGGTTTGCACAGCTGCTATTATGAACACAGGCTGACTGCCCACCCTGCAAAGCTGACCAGGACCAGGCGACACAGCCAGCACCAGGAGGGGTCATGCTGGGGGGCCCAGGACATCCAGACTGAGCCCATATCCCTGCACCAGGAGGGGCCATGCTGGGGGGCCCAGGCCCTCCACACTGAGCCCCACAGCCCAGCACACTAGCTCCTGAAGTGAGAGAAACACAGTTTATGCTTGTTCTACTTGTGGGTTGCTGCTGCTGTTGCACCCCCTGGTGGATGAGCGCCTGAAGTACAGGACCAGCAGGGGTATCATGAAGTGCTGACCGTGCAGTAGGGCGGGTGACTCAGCTACCTGCACAAACAGCACTTTTGACATCCAAGGGCAGGAGCCTCGTACCGCCTGGGGCAACAGTCTGGGTCCCCCGGCAACAAAGCCAGGTGACGCACAGCAACACAGCCTGGATACCCCAGTAACAAAGCCAGGTGCCCCAGGGCAACACAACCTGGGTCTCCACAGTAACACAGCCTGGGTATCCCGGCAACGCAGCCTGGTGCTCCAGCGTGTGAAAGAAGTGCTTACATTGCGGTAGGATGTCAAACACAACTACCTGCACTGTAAGCACTTTAGCACACACTGGGCCTTAGGCAGACCTCAGCACACACTGGGCCTTAGGAAGACCTCAGCACACACTGGGCCTTAGGAAGACCTCAGCACACACTGGGCCTTAGGAAGACCTCAGCACACACTGGGCCTTAGGAAGACCTCAGCACACACTGGGCCTTAGGAAGACCTCAGCACACACTGGGCCTTAGGAAGACCTCAGCACACACTGAGCCTTAGGTAGACCTCACCACACACTGAGTCTTAGGCAGACCTCACCACACACAGTCAAGCATCCCAGGATCTGTTCCTACAGGGGGGTGGGAGAGGGAGGAAGCTCACCAGGGCGGTGGACAGGCGCAGGATGGAGAGCAGGGTGCGGGCGGAGGTGAAGGTGGTGTCCTTGCTGACGCGCGCCTCCTTCCTCATCTCCACGTAGGCGGCTGTGATGTAGTCGGCCAGAGCCTCGGGCACCACCGGCTGGCGCTTCTTACACTGAGAGATGTAACGCCTGGCGGAGGAGACGGCACACATCAGACTGGCAGCTGACCAGCACAATGAGCACAGGCTACATTTACCACGTACATGATGGAACCAAGTGAGAAACGACCAAAATTTAAGGTCAATTTACACTAATGACAATACGTGTCATTACCAGAACATTATAGATGACTACCTCTGTAGAGTCGACCCAGACTTTAATTCAACTCCCATTAAGGGAATCACATCAGCAAGCTTGCGTGTCAATATGAAAAGACACTCATCGCTTCATAAACCCTCCAGGGTCCCCTGGAGCTGACCTCATGAGCTTCATGTCGATGGGGGTGAAGTGGGTGGGCGGCTGGTGGCAGTGCTGGTGGACGAAGGTGATGTGCTGGGCCAGCCGCAGGTCCGACTCAGCGTCCGGCTTGTCCTGGATCAGCCACAGCAGGTCGAAACGAGAGAGCAGGGCGGCTGGCAGCTGGATGTTCTGCTCGATGGTCTTGCGGGCGTTGTAGCGGCCGTAGGCAGGGTTGGCGGCTGCCAGGATGGAACAGCGGGCGTTGAGGGAGGTCATGATGCCTGCCTGGGAAACAAGACAGGTATCTTTAGATGAGAGTCCCTGCTGAATGCAGCCATTCTGACCCGTCCAGGAGCTCCTCTCACCTTGGCGATAGAGATGGTCTGCTGCTCCATCACCTCGTGGATGGCCGTGCGGTCGGCATCGGCCATCTTGTCAAACTCGTCGATGCAGCACACCCCTTGGTCGGCCAGCACCAGGGCCCCACCCTCCAGGGTCATCTCACCGGTCACGTGGTCTCGCATCACCGCCGCCGTCAGACCCACACCAGAGGACCCCCTTCCTGTCGTGTACTGGCCTGGGGGGGAGCGGAGAGAGAGAGAAGAGGGGAAGCCCATTCAGTCTGGTTGTCGAGTGATTCAGACCACAAAAATGCTGACAGAACTACACACTTCTGACCCATGGCCTTCTGCAGATGTGGAGAGGAGAACTAGGGGATTGGAAGGAGAGGAGATCTAGGAGGAGGCGTGGAGGAGAGGAGACTCACTGCGAGGGGCCAGGCGGTCAATGTAGGACAGCAGCTGAGACTTGGCAACTCCTGGATCTCCCATCAGGCAGATGTTGATGTTTCCTTTGCGAGAGAGAAAAGCCGATATGATTATGAACTCAATCACCCAGGCAACACGATCCATCGCAGCCCTGAGGACAGGCCAGAAGGCAGCCTCGCTCACCTCTGATCTTCATCCCTTTAGGGGCCTGCTGCACACCGCCCACCAGCAGCAGCAGGAGAGCCTTCTTCACGTCCTCATGGCCGTATATCTCCGGGGCGATGGAGCCTGCCAGCTTCTCGTAAAAGTCCTCCTCTGCAGCAGCAAGGAGAGGTAAACAAGGCTATATAACCCTATCACTCTGGTGCTCCAACAGAACAGTGTAAATCGCAGGTTCAAATCTCCCCCCACCACCGAACTGTGTGCTGCTCTGGTAAAAAGCACCTGCTAATCTGAATTCATTACCTTACATGATTCTTTGTCTCTACCACACACACACACACACCTGTGATCTGCTGCAGCTCTTCTTCGCTGAGTTCCCCGCTCCCCAGCTCATCATCCTCAGTCTTGTTCATCAGCGTGATGCTGTGGGCCTCCAGGTACGTCTCTGACAGGAGACCCTGGCAATGCCACACACCCAGTCAGACTAACACAAGGTCAAAAGGTACTGTGACAGTGCAGCGTGCCGGCACAGCAGGAGGGGACAGAAGGAGGAGACAGCAGGAGGAGACAGAAGAAGGGACAGCAGGAGGGGACAGAAGAAGGAGACAAAAGAAGGGACAGCAGGAGGGGACAGAAGAAGGAGACAGAAGAAGGGACAGCAGGAGGGGACAGAAGAAGGGACAGCAGGAGGGGACAGCAGGAGGAGACAGCAGCTCACCTGGACAGCCTGTCTGAAGCCAGTACGCAGCAGAGGGAGGAAGACTCCAGCCACGGCCACATGGTCCCCAGGCTGGGTCACACGCGTGTTCTCCCCGCGGGCGTACACGCTCATGCTCCTGGGGATGTTCCCCACCGGCACCTGGTCGCTCTGGAGACAACAGGGAGGGGCCGGAGGGTCAGAGGTCAGGCGGCAGCGACACATGCACTGGATCAGGTGAGACAGTCTTGTCGAGTCTTACATGTTCCTGAATGCGCAGCTCCTGGAACTTGATGAACTTTGACCCCCTGGTCTGCAGGTAGAGCCTGCCTCCTGACTTGTTGGTAACGCACTCTTGGCTGGGACACATGATGAGCGGCATGAAGGTGGGGGACTGGATCTGAACAAACCAGAACAGAGGAATCAAAACAAGCATTTGCACTTTCATTCACAATCACACTGCAGACACACATTCAAAGTGTGCTTTCCTCACCATCTCCATTATAACATTAGGCTAGTTTGTAGAATTCTTACTAACTTACCGGCTGATAGGTTTCAGCGCCACACTGGTCACACGTGTAAGTGGCCACTGCCATCATGGGTTTAACATCAGTGGCACGAGTAACGATGCCTCTAACTGTCACCAAGTGACCGATGCTGTCTGCCTTCACGTCACGCACCACCTTGGGTTTGTTGGTTGTGGGAGGTTTGAAGTACAGCTCACTGTGGACGGGAGAGAAGCCGTGAGCTACGACATCCTACATTCTAAGATTCCAGGGTTCTAGAGTGTCCCATCATTCCAAAGCCATGTTCCACAACGAAATAGCGTACAGGCTACTGCAAGCCTGGTGTAAGGAAGAAACATCTATACAGTGAGGGTGACAGGGGGAACGTACAATCTCCTCATGAGCTCTGGTGGGTACTGGTTGCGGGCATCCCTGTTGTCAGCGGGGTCGTGACCCCTCTGCTCGATCATCAGCCTGTGCTCGATGTAGACATCCAGGGAATCTTTGGCCACCACCTGATCAGCAGATGGACGGAGGTTACTCTTTGTACACTGAAGGTTCCACACATGCTGCCCAAATGACATCCATCCAGTACAGCTGGGACTCAGGAAGAGCACTGTGGGATGATTTTGCATTTCCTCACCAGTTCCATACAAGAACAGAAAAGCTCAAATAACTCAGTTGACCCCTGAAACCAATCTCTCTCTCTCTCACTCACACACAGCAGGAGTGCTGAAGGTACCTCGCTCACACACACACAAACACACACAGGAGGAGTGTAGAAGGTACCTCTCTCTCTCATACACACAGGAGGAGTGTAGAAGGTACCTCTCTCTCTCTCTCATACACACAGGAGGAGTGTAGAAGGTACCTCTCTCTCTCTCATACACACAGGAGGAGTGTAGAAGGTACCTCTCTCTCTCATACACACAGGAGGAGTGTAGAAGGTACCTCTCTCTCTCTCTCATACACACAGGAGGAGTGTAGAAGGTACCTCTCTCTCTCATACACACAGGAGGAGTGTAGAAGGTACCTCTCTCTCTCATACACACAGGAGGAGTGTAGAAGGTACCTCTCTCTCTCTCATACACACAGGAGGAGTGTAGAAGGTACCTCTCTCTCACGGTACTCTGGCAGCAGCTCATGGATAGCATCTGAGAACAGGTTGGTGTAGCGCCTGGTGTTCTCACAGATGCTCTCCACCAGCTCTGGGTCCTCCTCTGCCAGGTCATCCAGCTCCACCTGAAGGGCCACCTGCTCCCTGTGAGCCAGGGACACCTGCGGACGGACGGACGGACACACACACACACACAGGGCTGTCTTCAGGAGCTGCCACAAAACACTGTTTAGACCATGAGTAAATCTGACAGCATATACTAAAATGTTGGTTGTGTAAAATGTTATTGTTTTATCATTTAATTTACAAATTCACTGACTGGGGTGACAATTTGTGTCCGTAGGCTAGTATGGGATGTAATACTAACTCAAAGCAGGGAGGAATGAATAATAAATGTGTGAATTAGAACCAGGCAGCATTCAAGAGTGATGGTGCAACATGAGTGGGCGCTTTCCAGCCTCCTACTCACAAGCTGAGCTCCATATTTGAACGCCTTCTTCCCCGAATCGTCTTCAGTGTAAAACTCCTGCAGGAAACGCTTGCATTTCTCTGAAGGACAGAGCAAAATAAGAGACAATTCATCAATTTCCTTCTTTGTAAAAGAAGATTAACCTTTAGTTTTCCAACCATACTCAAGACTCATGACCAACGTAGCACCTAAGTGATAAAACCCAACCAATCTGTTATATTGACCCTTTGTTCTCAAGTCTTTATCCAAAATACACAAGTGGCTTCTGTTCAAAGGGAACTTGGAGATGTAAACAGGATAAGAAGGCCTTCATCATTCCGACCCCCCCCCCTCTTTGTTGGATAACATCCTTTAATCTCGATGAGTCACTACGGTTTACCGTACAGTGAAGAGAAAATAGACGCAAATGTATCCATCATCGTTTCGATAATGTTCATGGATGCTTCTACAGCGTTGTGAACACTTTACAACTGGGTTTGTATCATTATGCATTATTATAAACAAGACACTCACGCACACAACTGCCAAATCAGGGTCCTTAATACCCATCAGTTATCGAACCGAAACTAAACAGATTTTTTTTAAATGGGGATTGCTAAAAAAAAGGAAAAGAAATCAGTACTTGTAATCAAGTATTTTTTCGACACTTCCCTCCCCACTTGAACACAAATAATAATCTTAATCTTTACCACATTATTTCTCCGTGTTTTGGTAAACAAAGCAGCACATGGCTTCTGAGCCTCATCACTCACATCAATCTTCCGCTATTCCTGCGCACGTTAAATAGTGCTGCAGCACAAAAAATGCGTACTTAAAACATAACTTAAGTATTGTCATAAAGTTGAAACAAAATATGCTTGATACTAGAGTGTCAGTGTGCAATGAAGCAGTGGTTACTTAAATATGTAAGCAACGTTAAATGTGGCTTTTCCAGTCGCTTTGTTAGCATTTAGCTAGCTAGCTCGAGCTAATCAAAGCAGGAAGACTGCAGCACGAGCCTAGCTACCTCGCTGAAGTCTACTACAGTCTATTACTAGACTGGCTAGATAAGCTACACCTAACCTAACTGTACTAAGCAGAAATAGACTCCAGCTACCTGAAAGTAGCCTCTAGTGCCCAACGGTTCCAGTCCCAGTTTTCTGTTCTATCTGCGAATGTATTTATGCGTTTCTCTTCGTGGGATTAGATCTAGTGTATTTAACGACCATGTGAGAACCTTCTCGCGCGTACTTCTTTGTTTCACGAGCTCCATCCGGGTTATTGAACCCACTCTACTTCTAGGCAGGAGCACGCATGCGATGGTAGAACCACTACCAAACTTTTTGAAACAGTGTTAGTTTGCTAACCAATTTTTCCAACCTGGTATTATTAGATGCATTTAACAGACGTTCCCAAATAATAGAAGCTTCAGTGACAACTCGGCTTAGTCGGAAAGTGAGAGCGTGCTCAATACACTTATTTATGTTTGCAAGAGTCTGCGTCTGGTCTTTAGTGAAGGAAGCTGCAATCAATTGTAGTATAATAAAAAAAATGCAGGTCTTACTATAGGTTTCCGAATGTAATTCCTGCTCAGATAACTGTATAAACCTGCGGCCGGCTGCAACTAAAACAAGCGAACTCATTAGACTAGTAAGTAACGACGACAAAACTGCATAAGAACCATACAAGCGTAGTGTTAAACTTACCTTTCTCAGCCAAATAATCCTTGGGGGCCATTATTGCTAATGCCAATGTTGAAAGATGTTGACTTTAAAGCTATTTGCAATCAGAAAGTGTTTTATTATTAGTTGAGGCACAGCTACCGGAGACGATTATTCACAAAGTGCTCTGAAGACCGTGTAAAACTGGCGCGAGTTTGCCGACTTCAGTGTCCAATCACATTAGGAGCTTCTGACGCCAAAGACGTACTCTTGCTGTGGCGGGAAAACCCCGACGAATGAGCAGTCACGTGATTCAACAAACTAGTGTACCTCGCGTCATCACTGGCGCGAGACGTTGACTGGGGCTGTGTTCGAAATCACTCCCTAATCCCTATATAGGGCACTATATAGGGATCACGCCATTTTATAGTGGTGTCCGAATCATAGTGATCACTATATAGTGCCCTGAATGTATCCCACAATTCACCGCGAAAAGTAGTGAACATCATAGACATTATAAAGTCTAACGAGTTTCTCTAAGTGAAATCAGCTGGAGTAGTGCTTGGTTGACACGAAAACCTGCACCCTCTTAGCCCTTGATGGCACGAGTTTGAGACCCCTGCTTGAGGCTTGGTCACCAGAAGTTGAGGCAAAGCGGCCTGGATCAGTCCATGACTCCCACTCCCATGATTAGGGAGTGTGCTCTGTGTGGCCATCCTGGATCTCTGGACAGTCCTATACTGGCAGGACCGTAAAATAAGCTATGTTTTCCCTCACAACACAAATAACACAGCTTTCCTCAATTTTATTTTATTTTTTATTTTTCACTCTGGGGGTTTCATTATCTTCTCTCTTTCCTAGGAACAAAAATAAAAGTATTTGAGTTGAATTGTTACCCAACATGAGTAATAATATTCAGTTAATGAAATACCTTCTTGTCGTACTCTAGTTTCTCCACCTCAAGTTGAATCTTTCTCATTTTGAGTTTCTTGTACTCTATGTCCAGCTCTAAGGATCTTTTATACAACATCTTCACAGTGTCTCTTCCAACCTGAAACAAGTTTATTTATTTTTTAACATGTAAGAGATTGAAAGAGGCAAATTATACTTTAACCTTTTTAACTCAAGGTTAATAGTTTACCCCTGATGTTCCACTTGGCCTAGAAGTGGAGGAAAGCTCCGGGGGAGGAAGATGTCCCTCGTCCTGCAAAATGAATAATTATTTTTGTATGGAGAACACATGAAGAAACCATGTCTCATGTGCCTAGTATTCTACCATCACATAGGCCCTACTATATCAACATTAGCAAGAAATAGATTCCAGACAAGGGTCCACACACTCACTATCTATGTTAGATGGGCCTAGTTCAAACTGGACAAATAATGTAGTCACCTCAAAAGTTCTCTCTGAGCATGTCGACAGCCCGTCCTTGTCATCAAGGGGCTCCACCTGAGAAAACAATGCATTGTCATGTTTAATGTGTGGTCTAAAGCTTAGTACATACTTTTGAGTTTGCAACCCCTTCCGGGGAGACCTAAGAAGACCCGTCCACTGCAGTGACAATCATTAACCCTGTATATTTATTATAGATACTTCAGTCTCTCACTCACAAACTCTCGCACTACATCGGGCTCGGTTGCTCACCTCAACTTGTGCAACAGGCATATTGGTGATCGTTTCACGGTGTTTAATGTGACAGTCGTGCCAGTGTAATGAGGTGTACAGTGCAAAGGGTCACTTCTGATCTCGCCCTGTACACGCTGCTTGGCTTAAGCAAATTTGTCACGTAATCTTCTCCATTTATTTCGGAAAACTCCCATTAGTTGACAACAGGAGTCTTGGCATTGGCGACATAGGCGGTCGCCTAGAGCGCCATCAGATGGAGGGGCGCTGCCAGGCACCCTTAATCATGCCGTTTTGTGTGAAGACGTTTTATTTATTTCTGCTTGCTAGCTACACCGTGTTTAATGTGAAATGCGCACTGCATCGGCGCTGTTTATGCTTGTGATGAGTTTTCATTAGTTTTCTACACAGTTAAAAAAAAAAAATTGCGTAATTCTGTTCTCGAACATTTTTACCTATTGTGTGATTGGTCAGAAATGCAAAGTGGGCGGGGTTAATGCAGTAAAACTCAAGCTCAAGCATTTCAGAAATTCGGCACCGTTTTTTTCTCTTAAAGTATAGAATATCTTGGCCAGAACAAACTTTTTTTCTTGCAACCTCAAGAGCAAGAACAAGTGTGAGTGTGTACTAAACTTAATCCATGTACCATATGCAACAACATAGGCCATGACAGATTAGGCTTAACTGGCTGCTCTCTGTTACCTTAGTATGCAGCAAGGTGGGCGGTGACAACAATAACAAGGACTCTCCTTCAACTGGGGGGGGAAAGTAGACACAATTGACCGTCTACTCTTGCAATTAAGATACAGTGAATTTGAATAAACAACCCAGTATCTTAACCACGTACCCTTCACATACGTTCCTGTTTGAGAGCTGCTGTTTGGGTCTGGGGATGTGCCCCATTCTGTCAAGGGGCCACCCGGAATATTGGAGAACTCCAACTCAGCAGCAGGGTAGTCTTGTGGAGGAGGGCCCCCTGCTGGGTAGTCTTGTGGAGAAGGGCCCCCTCCTGTCCTCCCCGCCTCTTTCCTGTTGGCTGCAAGCCATTTTAAACCCATGTAATTGGTCTGTACACATGCAATATCTTCCTAAAACCATTTAAAAGGTATTTTAAATTTGCTTACCGGATTGAATTATGTTTTTATGTTTATTCTTTATTTGCTCCCAGGTTCTTTTCACACTGCCAGAGTTACAGCTGAAACAAAAAGGCGAAAACTATCTCATACGCGATAATTCAACACATTCATAGGCTGGAATTTTTTTTTGTAAAATTAAAATATACCAGTTCTTTATTTAGTATATTACAAAAGCAGGGTTGGTTAACTTTTGCAGACAGTTGCAGAACATGTGGTTAAAACGAGTCCAGTCAATTTGAACTCTAATTACCTCTAAATTAAGCTCGCATACGAGAATGGAGAAAGGACAGATAAAGACTCCAGCAGCCCATTTCTGACTGCTTATGCCAAATATGAACCGACATTTGGGCAAATGCAACGGGCTTTTTAATAGCTTTGAAATAAGGCGAGTTACCATGACAGAAAATTGCTGTCTCGGTGCTTGAGTTTAATTTGGAAAAAGCTTTCATCTTCCACTTCAACGTTTATGTGTGTGCGCACATTTTTTCAGCTATTATGTTGCTGAATATTTTTTTCTGGGTAATATCTCTTTAAATTGTCAGCCATCTCCATACTGACAGTAGGCTCTTTAATGTTGAAAGTAAATGTTTTCATGCAATTCTCAAGTGTGCATACATTTGTTAGACCTTCAGCCAATACTATTGGACATCATATGCTAAAGAGATGGCCACCGGCCACCATCAGGGAAGTGCTGGATTTAAAAAATGATTAGACTATCAGAATATCCCATCTCGTTCCGTATTCGTGTAGCGAACTGCACATGGTGTGAATAGTCCATCGTTTCGGTAAATGATTGTGCAGAAGAAAAAAACGATAGACGCTCGTACATATATTGCATCGACTCGAGCTCTGATTACCAGCCCTCCACGACTGAGAGTATTTGTGCTTCGAAATCAATGACCTTTTTCATGAAATCACGCACCATGTCTGACACCTTGGAAGGTATGTTCACGAGCGGAACAAACTCGGGGTTAGTTTAATCAAACCTGCTCGTGAACTCGGGGTTAGTTTAATCAAACCTGCTCGTTAGCAGGTTAGGCTCGCGGTGTATGTTACCCTAGTAACAGATTCAACGAAACGATGTACTGGTTCTTTGAAACCGTAAACCTGCGTTAAACTAGGCTGAGTTTCCACCAAACTCGCTTTCTGAAACACCCCCATTGTGTGATATCGAGAAGCCTATTAACTTACGCATTCACGCAGTCGGCTATTTTTTGCCAGGTGTCCTTTCTTTTTCTGGCAGCAGCAGCTGTGCAGCTTTTGTCCTGTAATATGTGTTTAAACTCTTCATATTTTTTTAAGATGACCGTTTTCTCTTCTTCAGTGAAGTAGGCTGCTCTAGACTTGTCCATGTTTTTTTATTTATTACCAGGCTCGTCGCTATAATCAGAAAACCTGAGATGATTTAACAAGTTAATGTCCACCGTTGTCGCCACACGCATGCGCAACCGCGGTTGTCAGGCTTAGTGAAGCCAGCTGACGAAAATAAATCCCGGACATGTTGAACTTGCTCCGTAGTTCAGGCTGCCACCGCCAGGGGCGCTCAACTACAGCTTGTATCTCATCTGACGTTGACAGATTTGGGATACAGTTAACACGGTATAAATTAGATCAAATTCTAATTTGCTTTGCAACAAAACTGAATTTCCCAGTGGGACAAGGAGGAACAGAAGTTAAACTTGTAACCAAATATCACATCCATCAAGGACTTAGGTTCTTGAAGACATCCACCATTTGAAATACTGGATAAAAACGGACATGAATAAAGCAATGAAACATCTTTTATTTTTGTGGACATACAAGGTCACTATAACATAAATAACCCCTGCATAGTCTATGTTATCAAACGATGTGTAAACAGTTCTAGTTGTAGACTAGATCATATATATATACAAACAAACATTTTTATATAAACCTTAACAAACTTCAAACATAAAAATAGAAAAGAACCTTTGATATGTGCCGCCTCTTTATACCGAGGCCCAGGGGCCAAACCTTTCCTCGCAAACAAAGTTTATCCAAGAACATCACGTTGGGGCCTCTGCCATCCAGCAGGTTTAGGCTCACATCAGTTACTTTCCCTGACCTAAGTGTAATGGATTGGGTGAGCTCGCCCTATGAACAGACCCCAGCCCCTCCTCACCAGCCTGCAGCTCCGACCCACTAGAACAGATCCTCCAGGTAGCTGGTGGAGCGTCGAGTCGAGGGCTGGAGAGAAACAAACCGAAAGAGACAGTGGTGAGAGCCTCAGGCACGGAGTGTCACCTACCTGGTGTTGATGATGTCACTGCATGAGCTTTGTTTCATGATACAATAATTATCCTTAACAAATGCTACAAATACAGGTTAGTAAGAAACTTAGTAAGGTTTAAATGGACTGGAGGTTATTAATAAGACCAGGGGAGTGTTCCATAAAGCAAGTTTACTGAATAAGACAGGCTCATGTCAGGGAAAGGATTTGGTAAACTTGCTTTAAGGAACATACCCCAGGACAGTGTAATGCAACAACATAAGGAATAAAAAAGGTAGACTGAATGTAATTAATGTAATGTAAATGTGTGGATGTGGCACAGTCATTCCAGTCCAGAGGGAACAGGATGTGTTAACGTACCAGGGTAACAGCAGTCTCACTGTCTGAATAATCGCTCTCAAACTCGTCTATATCAGCATCCTGCTCCTCTTCCTCGATCAGGGTCAGTCTGAGACGCACAGGATTGTCTTCTTCATTCAGTCATTTATCAGACGCTCTTATCCAGAGTGACTTACAGCAAGTACAGAGACATTCCAGATGAGGAAAGTAGGGTGAAGTGCCTTTCCCAAGGACACAACCTCATGTTGGCACAGCCGGGATAGGAACCTGCAACCTTCTGATTACTAGCCTGATTTCCTAACCGCTCAACCACCTGAGTCTCTCTTCCTCAAACTCAGAGCACACTTTTATTAATGTAATGTACCATGCTTTGTAGATAAAATGGTTGCTTCGTGCCACTTATTTTACTACTGCAATTTTATCAACTTGTTAGTTGAGAGCTATAGGCAAGGGTGAGAAGGTGTCGTATGAATCATCATTGTTCAACAAAGTGCATGATGTCTTACAGTGTGAGATGAGAGTCTAACTCTGAGGGGCTGGGCCGGGTGCCCGGGGGCCGGGTGCCTGTGGGCTTGGAGCCTGAGGGCCAGGTGCCTGGGGGGCGGGTGCGTTTTTGTGGTTCCACCCTGTTCATCACTGAGCTGAACACAGCAAACAAATGTCTCATAGTTTTTAACACACTTTGCATTATGCATTTGTATAGTTTACATCCAAACAGAAACATATTTTTTGTAACTGAAAGTACAGAGTGATATCATCTGATGCTTAGTGTTCTGATCCATGTGTTTCCTAAGTCGTTTAACTGCTGGACATTCAGCAGATACATACAGAACACTCATATATTCCTTCTCTTTACCCTTCTGAGAAGTCATCAGATTCGGGCTCGGACTCGTAGCCAGCGTGGGTGGAGGGCTGCTTCTCCAGGGTGGAGGTGAGGGTGGGGGCAGGCAGGCTGCCCCTCATATCGCTGCTGTCCAGCCACGCCTCCTCATTCACACTGGACACCGAGTCTGGAGGGGTCAGATGTCAGCTCAGCTGTCAGCAAAAAGACGCCTGCAATCTGCACTAGGGTGTGATCGACTGATTGTTCAGTCCTTCTATCCATCTGGATCTAGGTAAGTAAATGTTTAGCCCCCTGGCCTTGATCGCCCTGTGTGAGGCGTGTGAGGCAATGTAAAGGCCCTGGGTGTGTGTGTGTGTGTGTGTGGGTACCAGGGGGGGAGGGTCGTCTGCGCTTGGCCACAGGTGTGATGTGGGGGGACGGAGCCTCAGCGATCCTGGAGGAGCTGGGCTGCAGGGAGCGATGGTACATTTTCACAGCCGGCCAGGAGGGGGCAGCAGAGCCACACTGACCCTTCAGTTCCACCAAGCTGAGAAAGAGACGACAATGGAGTCATGCTTAATGTTAATTTGGATAAAAAGGTACCAACTAAAGCATCTGCTGAATGACTGATGTAAATGTATGTAGAACCAGTTGAAGAGAGAGACTGAAACAGCAGTTATGTCTGATGGTGATGATGATGATGGTGATGATGAAGGTGTCTCACAGCTTGGCACGGTCCTGACGGAGAAGCTTGAAGCTGAACTCGCTGAGGATCTCCAGGAACGGCAGGTTAGGGGGCGGGCCCTCATCCTCCGCCTCCCGGAACGCAAACCGGATCCCGTCACTAAGGCAACCACACAACACAACTCTCCTTCAGACAAGGAGAGCCCACCCTAGTGTCCAGAGACCTGGGATATCAAGACAGGTGTGAAAGTGAGGCCAGGCAGTGAGGGGCGGGGCCAGGCAGTGAGGGGCCTGGCATTGAGGGGGCGGGGCTCGTACGTGTGCAGGGCCAGCAGGGGCTCACGGACACGCTGCAGGTCTATGCCAAAGCTCATGGCCATACGGCGGGCCAGATCTCTAATCTCCCCCAGGTCACCAGCTCCAGGCTCCTCTAACACCTGCACTGTGAACAGCTGAGGGAAGACACACACACACACAGTTCAGAGAACATAGCTGCCAGCAAACACCTGTCAGAATCTAGCGTCAAACCTTTCAAAACACTCATATACAATATTTCAACCCTGAATGAGCCCAACCTCTCTCTACCATTTCCCTTCTATAAGGTCTGCTTTTTCTAAACAGGCTCAAACCTGAGTACCCATGTTGAAAGGCAGGTGTGTCTGAGAGAGGGTGGGGCTTCCACACACCTGCTGCAGGCTCAGACACAGCATCTTGGCACTCTGCACTGGACTCATCATCCTGGTCTTAGACAGAGTCTCCTTGATGATGTCACCGTAGTCTTTGTAGAACTAGGAACAGGAGTCATCCTCAGCTCTGCATCTTACAGTACAGCCTTGTCTGTCTGTCTACAGGCAGTAACTTTCTCTGCCTCCTCTACACACCCACGCTCTCTGATCTGAGTCTAGACTCTAAACACTCCATCCAATCCTTTTCACAAGCTCTGTTTATCTCTCCTCCACCCACATTTCTCTTCCATCTCCTTCCCCTCCTCTTTATCTGCATCTGATTCACCTCTCTCCCTCCCATCCCTCTCTCCCTCCCCTCTCCCTCCCATCCCTCCCTCACCTTGCTGTAGTGTCTGAAGATGTCTGTGGCTGCGCTCAGGTCCAGCACTCCGTAGATGACCAGCTTACAGTATCCTGCCAGCTGGTTCCTCCTGCGCTGCAGCGTGGCGATCCTGCCCTCAGCCTCCTCCTCTTCCTCACCTGAGGGTGGGAGGAACAGCAGACCCTCTTAACAGTGCTACTGTTCCCCCTTACCTGAGGTGACACTGTTCTAGTGGAAGTGACCTATGACCTCTGATGACCTACCTGCCAGGTCGGGGTCGTCAGGCTCGGTGAACACGTAGTCCAGGAGGAAGGCCGCCATCTCGGAGCGGAGGGAGTCGCAGGGAGGGAGGGCCAGGCTGCGCAGGGCAGGCTGGGACCTCACTGACCCCGGGCTGAACACCAGGAGCAGGTCACACAGCAGCTCAAACGACTAGAAGACACACACACACACAGGTCACACACACATACAGGTCACACACACGCACAGGTCACACACACGCACAGGTCACACAGCAGCTCAAGCGACTAGGGGACACACACTTGGTGAACATGCTGTGGTGGAGCTCTGATCATCCTCTTCATCATGCTCACCTCATGTCTTACCTAGCAGCAGCTGACTGGTGGCTGGGCGAGGACAGAAGTGTGTGAATGTTCAGAGTTTATCCTGTGCTGTGGTATCACAGCAGCTCTCCAGTCCAGGAAGCAGCACAGCATCCCTGGCTGGACTAACTATGTCTATGTGAGTACTGTGGGAGAGGAGTGTGTGTGTGTGTGTGTTCTCTGACCTGGTCCCTGATCTCTGCTTGGCCTACAGACAGACAGCTCTGACACACCACACAGAACGAGCGGAACTCCTTCCTAAGCTGCTTCAACTCCACCTGCAAGAAAGAGAAAGAGAGAGACAGAGAGATACAGAGACAAAGAGAGAGAGAAAGAGAGAGACAGAGTGTGAGAGAGAGAGCGAGAGAAGAGGAGAGTGTGAGAGAGTGTATGTGAGGGCGTGTGTGTGTGTGTGTGAGAGAGTACGATCATATGTTCTTACCGCGTGTGCATGAGTGTGTGTGAATGTGACACAGAGTAAAACAGGAGGAAGAGCAGCAGATGGAGACCGGCTGACATTTAGAGACGGAAACGTTGCTGTTGCATCATGGGATTGGGTTAGGGGGTCCTCTGCTTGTTGTCTTGTAAGAGGGGAATCTAGTTTGGGTAAACACACACCCATGGATGTGCGAGTATTCCTAATCTGGTTTGACTCCTCCGTGTGTGTGTGTGTGTGTGTGGGCTGTGGAGCAGTTGAACAGATTGCAGTGTTAATTGCCTGCTGTCCACACAGCTGGTGGGCGGGTAAATAAGACAGACACAGTGCCGGGGCAGGGAGGAGACTGGCCAGGGGCCTGCTGGGATATGGTGCACCTTGGGTGGATAAATAAGGGAGGCTGGCAGAGACACACTGACAGGATGAACTGGGTGGATATCGCAGACTTCCTGTGAACGAGAGGAAGGGAGGGAGGGAGAGAGGAACGGAGATGCTGAGAGGGAGGGATGGTGAGAAAGAGAGGAAGAGAAGGAGGAAGGATGGGACAGAGATGGAGAGAGGGTGGAAGGGAGAGAGATGGTGAGAGAGAGAGAGAGAGGGAGGAAAGGATGGGGAGGGTGAGAGAGAAAGGGATGAAGGGAGAGAAGGAGGAAGGGAGCCAGAGATGGTGAGGGAGGAGGACAGAGAGGCAGCTCACCTCCGAGGGTGTGGAGCCGGACACCTTCTGTCTCTCCCAGAGCAGGTGGAAGGCTGCACACTTCAGAGCAGGAACCATGAGCTGCAACCACACAGGAGGAGCTCCATCAGGAAGGTCTCCAAGCACACTTGTACCCCAGCGAGGGGGAGTCAGACTCAGCCACAGACACAGACTCTGACCTCCTTGTCCAGGTCTCCAGACTGGGTTCCGCTCTTCAGGAGTTTGAAGCATGGCTCAAAAAGCTTCCAGCCTGTCAGGTCCTTGGCACTGGAAAACACCAAGCCTGTTGTATTAGCTGTCTGAACTGGACACACACACACACACACCCACAGTACCTGCTGAAGGCTGCGATCCTCTTCAGGGTGTTGGCTGCACTGTACACCTCCTCTTCATCAGCAGTCCCCTGACAGCACACAGGACAGACCGCTGGATCTTACAGCTGCTTTGCTCTCTAGGTGTCATGGTGTGTGCTTGTGTAGGGGCCAGGTGTGTGTGTGTGTAAGGCTGTCTACGTGTGTGTGTGTGTCCAGGTGTGTGTGTGGCTGTCTACGTGTGTGTGAGTCCATGTCCAGGTCTGTGTGTGTGTGTCCAGGTGTGTGTGTGTATCCACCTGCAGCAGCTCGCTGAGGTGGGAGCTGAAACTGTCAGTGAGTCTGTCCATCAGCTGGCTGACAGCCAGCTCCACCCTGGAGCAGAAGGTGTAGCGGGGGGAGGAGAGGGCGCAGGCCACGCGGGCACACCCCTCCAGGACGCCCCCGTCTGTGTGCTTCTCCACCACGGCCCACACCTGCACCAGCAGCAGGTCCAGACACTGATACACACACAGGGGAAGGGGAGGGGGATCATCATCATCCCTTTGATCCCTCCCTCCACTCCCATCCTCTGTTCTCTCCCCCTCTCTCCCTCCCCCACCTTCTCCAGTCTGCTGGTGCTGCTATAGGCCTCCAGGTCACAGTAGAGCGGTGCCTTCAGCAGGCTGGTCACCTTCTCCACGTCTGCAGAGTACTGGACAACAGTGGAGGACACGCCCTTTCACCCTCCCTGCAGACTAACACAGGGTGCAGTGCAGACTACTGTGTGTGTGTCTACATGGCCTGTGATTGGTTGTGAGGGCCGCTCTGGTTCACCTTAGCCAGGAGTTGTGGGAGCAGAGGTATGAAGTGTGCTGTGAAGCGCCTCCTGTCCTGAGCCTGGATCTTCTTATCCTTCATACTGAGGACCTGAGACACACACACACAGACACAAACTCAGACACACACACACAGACACAAACACAAACTCAGACACACACACACACACACACACACACACACACACACACACACACACACACACACACACACACACAGCTGAGCTGAGAGCGTGCAGCCATGTAGAAGGTCTCATGTGTACTCCCTCCCCTGCAGTCACAGCATGCAGTGGGGCTGCGAGGTCACCTTCTTGCCCTGGGCCCTCCCCACAGGGGGGTGCACCTCTGCTGCCTGCCTCATGGAACACATCATCAGCTCTATCAACGCCCCCTCCTCCTCATCAGTGGGACCTGGGGAGACGAGGAGGACAGGAGGAGAGGGGAGGATGAGAGTACAGGAGGAGAGAGGACAGGAGGAGGGAGGACAGGAGGAGAGAGGACAGGAGGAGAGAAAACAGGAGGAGAGAAGACAGGAGGAGGGAGGAGAGGAGGAGGGAGGAGAGGACTGGTGGTTCTACCCTGGCCAGGCTCTGTCTCCTGCAGCAGCAGTGTTGTCATGGTCTCCCAGTCCCTCAGCTCTGACCCTGCCACGGCCCACAGGCTGTCCACCAGGTAGGCCCCATGCTCATGGAACTGACAGACAGAGAGAGCAGGGGAGAGGGCCTCGGTGCTTGAACCAGAACACATCACCAGAAAAGAGTGTGTGACCACCAATGACTGAGTGTGTGAGAGGAGAGGTGAGTGAGAAAGTGAGTGTATGAGAGAGAGAGAGAGAGAGAGAGAGAGAGAGAGAGAGAGAGAGAGAGAGAGAGAGAGAGAGAGAGAGAGAGAGAGCCTGTATGAGTGAGAGGGTTCACCTCACTCTGGATGTAGAAGGACACCAGGATGTTGAAAAGTTCAGTCCTACGAGCTCCCATCTCCTGATGCTCAGTATCCCTGGCCAGCACACTGCACAGCCTGACACCAAGCACACACACAATAAGGAGCTGCTTTACATGGTGAGCTGGAGATGAAAGGATGGAAGGATGGAGGGAGGAGGGATGGAGGGCTGGAAGGAGGAGGGATGGAGGGCTGGAAGGAGGAGGGATGGAGGAGGAGGGATGGAGGGCTGGAAGGAGGAGGGATGGAGGAGGAGGGATGGAGGGCTGGAAGGAGGAGGGATGGAGGAGGAGGGATGGAGGGCTGGAAGGAGGAGGGCTGGAGGAGGAGGGATGGAGGGCTGGAAGGAGGAGGGATGGAGGAGGAGGGATGGAGGGCTGGAAGGAGGAGGGATGGAGGGCTGGAAGGAGGAGGGCTGGAGGAGGAGGGATGGAGGGCTGGAAGGAGGAGGGATGGAGGGCTGGAAGGAGGAGGGCTGGAGGAGGAGGGATGGAGGGCTGGAAGGAGGAGGGATGGAGGAGGAGGGATGGAGGGCTGGAAGGAGGAGGGATGGAGGAGGAGGGATGGAGGGCTGGAAGGAGGAGGGATGGAGGAGGAGGGATGGAGGGCTGGAAGGAGGAGGGATGGAGGAGGAGGGATGGAGGGCTGGAAGGAGGAGGGATGGAGGAGGTCTGGCATACTTGTGGTACAGGAACGCTCCAGCAGCTGAAGCCAGGCCTCTGTGTGATGCGTACACCAGAGGATACACACTGCCACACTCTTCCTCAGAAAGACCCTCCTCTGTCATCCTGCGCACACACACACACACACACACACACACACACACACACACGAGTCCAAGTATGTTTTACAAAATTAACTACGAGGGCATCATAGAAACAACATGTTTGTGTTTTACATGACATTTAAAACCATTCTAACCAATTCTTCATTAAACAATGTCCAAAACCTTTGCACAAATCATCGGGACTCGTGTGCAAAGAGACTCGGGACTGAAATATTTCAATCCTTACACTAGCAAGACAACCAAGCACACGCACACACTTGCACACATATACAAACACACACTCACTTTTGGATGAGCAACAGCAGCTGGACAGCTTCCACTGCTACGTCTGGCTCCTTGTCTAGAACCATGCTCAGCATCCTCTCCTGCGCGCACACACACACACACACACAGACACACAGAAACAGACACACACACACACAGAAGGGAGGAAGCTAAGCCAAAACATAAACACACTTATCTCAGGCAACATGAGAGGCTTAGAGGTCTGTGTGAAGCCAGCTTCTCATGTGTTTGACTGGAGATTATTAGCCACCCTTTCTAGTTAGATAAACATGTAACCAGACCGAGCTGGACTCAAACAAACAGGCTCGTCTGAGACAGAAGTTCAGACAGACAGAAGCATAGAGACCAAAACGATCCCAGACAGACAAAGACAGAGCTGAGAGCCTGGAGAGGATGAAGCAGACACAGAGAGAGAAAGAGAGAGAGAGAGGGGAGAGAGAGGGGAGAGAGAGGGGGTGAGAGTGGTTGGGTGAGAGTGGGGGGGTGAGAGGTGTGCTCGGATGGGAGTCCTACTTTGAACCTGCTGGTAAAGAGCTCCAGGCGCCCAATGAAGTCCTTCTCCTGGTACAGACCCTGCAAGGCACGCACACACTGCAGACGCACCAGCCCTTGCTGTGGGACACACACACACACACAGGAACACACATTTATACAGACATGTGCACACAGGAACACACCACACATCTACACAATTTCACACTTAAAACATGAACATGAAGCATTTCTAAAAATGATAATCAGTTGTTGACATTTAGTCATGCAGGTGCAGGGTCCAGCCTCTGTACAGTGTGTGTGTGTGTGTTCCAGTGTGTGTGTGTGTGTCCACCTTGTCGTGCAGGGTCCAGCCTCTGTACAGTGTGTGTGTGTGTGTGTTCCAGTGTGTGTGTGTGTGTGTTCCAGTGTGTGTGTGTGTGTGTCCACCTTGTCGTGCAGGGTCCAGCCCATGTACTTGAGGTATCCATCGTTCAGGAACACAGCAGGGTTCTCCTTCAGCCACACCCCCATCTCTGTGATGCAGGCCGCCCGCACCTCAGGCACCAGGTCTCTGTAGCGGTGCACAAACACACCCCGGAACACTGCGTTCATCATGGACGACAGCTCCTCCTGCTGTTCCAGCAGCTGGACACACACACACACACACACACCACATCAACACACACACACCGCATTAACACACACACACACACCGCATTAACACACACACCACATTAACACACACACACACACACCACATTAACACACACACACACAGGAAGAGTAAATGCAAATGCAAGACAATGGGTTTAACAATGTGTGTATGATTGAGTGTGTGTTTGTGAGTGTATGTTTGTGTATAAATGAGTGTGTGTGTAGTGTGTGTGTGTGGCAGACCTGGCTGATGCTGGCCTGCAGTTCCTCCATCCTCCCCAGCGCTCTGTCCTCTGGCCTCCTGCTCGTCTCCACGTCGTAGCGTCTCTGGGTGGTCTTCACCTGGGCGAACACCTGCACCGCCACGTCAACCAGAGCGCTCATCAGCTTCATGGCTGGGCCAGAGACGACACACACACACACACCTCAGCATCACCAGTGAAAAGGCCTTGAACATATAACAACACAAGGTACATGCATTTTTACACATATATAAGCCACAGGGGAAAAAGATTTAAAAATATATTTCTCAAACTTGACACAGTTCATAATCACTTCCTACACACACACACACACCCCCACACACCCCCCCACACACACTCACTCACTCACTCACTCACTCACTCACTCACACTATCCTTGCCCGTCCGTCTTCCCCCTCTGGCCCTGAGTGTGACTCACCGATCAGCGTGCTGGTGTGTCTGAAGGCTCGGACCTGGGAGTCGGACAGGCCGGTGAGCAGAGCCAGCAGGGAGGAGAACAGGAAGTCGTCGTAGAGCAGGCTGTTCTGGCAGGTGCGCACCAGAACCCTGAAGAAGTCAAACAGCCCCGCCTTGAAGCGCTTCCACTGGGAGCCGGAGGAGCTAAGAGGGTAGCTCACAGACTCCTGGACAACACACACACGCGCACACACACAAACAAACAAACAAACAAACAAACAAACGGAATAATGTTCATGTTTATACTGGAATGTGGTTTTATGCGTCAGGTGGCTGAGCGGTTAGGTAGTCGGGCTAGTAATCGGAATGTTGCCGGTTCGATTCCGGGTCATGCCAGATGACGTTGTGTCCTTAGGCAAGGCACTTCACCCTACTATCCTTGGGGAATGTCCCTCTACTTGCTGTAAGTCGCTCTGGATAATCTGCTAGATAATTAAATGTAAATGTATTCCCCCCCCTTTTAAACCACCTTTGAGCTTCTGAAGCGTGACGCTGCCTCACCTCGTTAAACTCTTTAGTCAGGGTGCTGATGATCTCTGCGTTCTGCATGTGGTCAAACATCTCCCTGCTCACCACACCTGGGATTGAAAAACGCTTCATTCGTGAATCCAACCATTAAGGTCCTGGGTCATTTAACGTCTTCATTTAATTTCAAAGTCTCTCGACACCGGTCTTCAGACCCCCGCTCCCCCTCCCACTGCCCTGCTGGTTCTAGATGTTTCCCTGCTCTCACACTCCTGATTCAACTGACTGGGCTGTCATTAAGCTCTGCAGAAGCGTAATAATGAGCCCAATGTCTGAATCAAGCGTGCTTAGAAGAGCGGAACATGTAAACCAATCAGAGCAGGGAAGGTTTGAGAAGCAGGACTGAGGCTGGCTGGTCTGATTCCAGGCCCTGCATGGTTACCATGCCAAACCATCAATACAAGACTGCTGATCAATACCCATTCTAGAATCTGGTTAAGAGATAATCCTCTGAACTTTGACCCCAATCTTCCCCCAGCCCTCTCAATTCCAAACACCCTTTCGACTTCTGACCTTTGCATCCGCAGCACTGAACCACAAAGTTAATGAGCACCAGGAGTCCCGCATTTCGGTCGTGCTTGTAGCCGTCCAGCCACTCGTCCACCACCGTCTGATGATTGACAGGGAACGGCAACCAATGAGGAAGCAGCATATTTGGCACTGTTATTGATATGCGGATCAGTTACATCTAAACCCTTCTCATTAGAACACCCGATTAAAGTGATTCCAGTGTTTATATCTTAACACAAATCTGGACGGCTGTTTTCTCCTAAAGAGTGTTGCCACTGTCTACTGTACTGAATGAAACCATGTGATTTTTCTTTTACTGCCTGTTACTTAAGTAACACCCCCCCCCCCCCCCCCCTGCCTTGCACACCCTGACAACAAAAAAACGGCCACCAAACAGACAATGAGAGGGATGGACGCGTGCTGTCAATCATTGACTGCGTGACCCAATGGCAGCTTTCTATCCTGTCGGCTTCTAAGGGCTTGTGTGGGGTCAGATCAGTCAGTTGGTGACAGCGAAAGATAATGACCACCATTGTCGACTTTAAAGGGCTTGTTTCCCCATCATTACTCATCCACCCCTCTCTCCCGGAACCTCCCCCTGCCCCCCCCCCCCCCCCCCCCCCCCCCCCCCCGCCCTCCCCCCACTCACCACCACGGCACTCTTTCCAGAGCGGATCGCTTCATACATATCCTCTGCATTGATGAACTGTCTGTCCTTGTCGGCTCTCCTCTCCCGCCTGGGGGAGGCTGGTTTGGGGGAGACTACCCTGGGGGTCCCATGGGAGGGTGGCTGGGGATGGGTGGATGAGTCTGGATGGGTGGGGCTCAGGCTGCTGCCAGAGCTGGGCAGGGATGCAGCTTTGCGCCTGGGTCTCTTGGGTGGCTGAAGATTGAAACAGTAGATAAAATGATAATTTATTGAAAGGATTGACAGTAAATTATTGCAGCCCCCTGAACTTGCCCGTATGTAAATACTCAAAATAACATGTGGCACTGGGGTGGGGGGACATACATTGGGTATGTTAGGCCATTGTTGGTAATTAAAAAAAAAAACAGTCATTTATTCTTGGTTGTGATTACCTAGCTGTACAATACACAGCTGAGACTTAATGAATTATTCAGCCTGTGACAGGGATCTGCTACAGACACAGGGCTTTTTTCTTGTTGTTCTTTTTGGCAGTTACATTAGCCATGTGGGTTGTTATCAGCCGTTCAAACACTTTCAACAGTGTAATGTCAATAACAATGAGCAGGACACAGAGCTACTAGTAGTACTACACACATGGACTGTGGCAGGGTGTGACTTGAAGCATTGTGTTTTTAAACCATTACTAACTGTTTTACTACAGCCACACATGGTAATGCACATAGAATTCCAGATACTGATTTGAACCCCACGACTGTACTGTATAGAATGTCTTCCAATTGTGTTGCAAAAAATAGCATTGCAAATAACCTAGACCTATGTCAGAATTTGAAAATGCAAAAAACACTAGAATTTATATTTTGATCATGTTCAGTTTGGGACTGTAACAGTGATGGGGGGGTCAGGTGGGTGAGTTGATCCTCCTGTACAGACCACAGGTGCATGTTTGAGAGGTAACAGTGATGGGGGGGTCAGGTGGGTGAGTTGATCCTCCTGTACAGACCACAGGTGCATGTTTGAGAGGTAACAGTGATGGGGGGGTCAGGTGGGTAAGTTGATCCCCCTGTACAGACCACAGGTGCATGTTTGAGAGGTAACAGTGATGGGGGGGTCAGGTGGGTAAGTTGATCCCCCTGTACAGACCACAGGTGCATGTTTGAGAGGTAACAGTGATGGGGGGTCAGGGGGTGAGTTGATCCTCCTGTACAGACCACAGGTGCATGTTTGGGGATGATGTTCCGTTTTCTTCCACTCCTGGATTTCAATTCGACCTCAAAGTCACTGCCTGAATCAGACTCGTCAAATGTCTCCTCAGAGCTGCAAATATGCAAGAAAATTGTTATTTTATAATTGACATTAAAGTATCAACACCAAGATTTACACCATCAATGACATGTAATACATTATTTGAAGCTTGGTTAGTTAGTTAATCTTACCTGACATTCCTTGAATCATCTGTTTGAGCCATGGTGACGTTATGATGGCGCTCAGGGTTACTAGGCAGGTTGCTAGGTTGCTAAAAGCTAACGTGATTGTAGACCGGTCTCGCTGTGAAGCATTGAGGACATATAATGAATTTTTAAAAAGTTCAAGCGCTGTATTTTAGTAGGTTTATGATATGTTAGACTTCAGTTAAATCAATTAGGGTGAAAAAAGTCATTCTTAACTGGCTGAAGGTACCTTGATTTCTCATTGACGTTGGCCGACGCCAGCGATAAACCAGTCTAACTTTCTCAGGCTAATAAACTTTTCCAAATAAATGTTGTCTTGTAGTATTCTTACCAATGATAGGAAAATTAAATTAAATATGTGATACCTAAGAATGAATAACTTTTATTTTGTTCGTTTTAATTTCTTCAACCAAAACAAAGAAGATTTTTACGATGATTTCGCGCCTCCGTCTTTCAGCAAGATGATTGGCCAGAAATCTGAAATGTGATTGGTCAGATTAGACAGAATGCAGGTGGACCGACAAACCAATGAAAAGTAAAATAAATAATAATAATAATTAATCAAATAAATTAAGTAATGTAGATGGGCCTATTGACATTGGTTTACCTATTTTAACGATTAGGCCATTCCGTCAAAAATCAACCGAATTTGACAAATAATCTAAAAAACTGAAGTTTTTGTTGTGAATATTTTGTAGAATTCAATAAATATGTACATGTTGTTTAATCAGAGGGGATGGTATATCCAATGAGTAGGTTACGTCTATCTATATAAAGGATACACTAGGCTATTTTTACACGCCATTATTATCATGTGTTGCACTGGGGGATTAGGCACCCCCGAAAAAAATCAATCAGTAGAAGCTACTTAAAGCGAATTTAGGACCTTGCGGTGTCTGAACCACCCAGCTTCTCGTTGCCCCCCCTCCCACTCCCAAACCAAGAGATACAGCCATGCACCTCCACGCCTCTCCATCCTCATGCAGCTCAGCTCATTGTTCGAGGCAGAGAGGAGGATGTTAACAGGGGGACAGGAGCGCCCCGTTCACGCTAGTCTACCTTAATTTAGGAGCCTGTACCCGTTTTTCTTTTAAAACTAAATCGCAGAAATGACTGATGAGACTGCAAACTGGTCTAAGAAGCAGCCTCGAATGGAAACACGATAAACTAAAATTCATTCGAGACAAAAAAAATACCATTCAGTCCCAATCCTGTTGATTTGGTTACCACTCAGTATTTTGTGATTCATTGCTGTGGCTTTATCAGACTGAACAGGGTTTTGGTTCTGGTGAAGATGGTTCAAAGGTACCAGCTGGTGCTGCTCGCGCTGGCTGCCCTGTCTTGGACTCGGGTCCGAGTATCAGCGGGACGGAGCTGCACGGAGACCCGGCAGGTGTACTCAGAGAAGGGCTACAGCACCATCACCGCTCCGCTCACTCAAATCTCTGGTAAGACAAATAATAAATGCAACCAGCTTGTCTTCAACAAACTTCATAACAACTTGTCAACTGCAGGCTATTCTATTTGAGCTGTTAATAATAGAATAAAGACGTATTCAACAATCCTCAACAGGATTTAACAGACGATTTATCCTCTTAGTGACCAGAAGGTTTAATGTAATGGGATGAGCAGGAATTGCAAACACCGGTGCAACAAAGAACCTCGCCCCTAATTAGTGAGTGTAGACTGATCGGGTGATTAGTCTGTTTGGTGAAGAAGGAAAACGTGATAGACTTCCTTACTGATTGAAAGCACAATGTTGCAAGAATTGTCCTACTTGAAAACTAATAAATGCTATTCACTTAAACGTATGACAGGGAATGAAAGAGGGACAGAAGATTTAACAGACAACTATACAGTGCAGACAGGCTGACTTGTTATAGTGGAATTTACATTCCTCCTCTAATGTTAAGGGAGAATGTTTCTACACTTCTACAGTTTCGTGTGTGTGTGTGTGTGTGTGTGTGTGTGTGTGTGTGTGTGTGTGTGGTTGTGGTTGTGGTTGTGCATGCTACAGTCAGTGTTGTAAGGGGAGTATTGATTTAGGGTGTGTGGTTATCTGAGGCTGGCCCTTCCTGTCCCGTGGGCCAGGGGAGCAGATGGTCTGAAGAACCAGGGATGATTAGGAGTTTAGAAATGGAAATGGAGGGATGAGAGGGCTTGAAAGGGAAGGAGGCAGGAACAAAAGGTAGAGACAAAAACTGTGGAAAATAAATAAATAAATAAATATATACACACCACAAAAAAATGTGGATGTGACTGGCTTGTCCTAAATGTTAAGAGTAACAAAGACCAAAATCATTTTGATTTTAGTAATTCATTTTTTTTCTTTACGTTGAAATTACAGATTTTAAATTACCACCTTATCTTTTGCGTCAAGTAGGAAAAACAGACGAGTGAGTCATATCTGAAGGAACAGATTCACTATTCAGTGGGAGAGTTGAAGGCTGCTCGGAGCCGATAGCGAATATGAAACGAACCTGATTATGCACAGTGAAAGCAATTATTACCAATGGAAGCACATGAAGAATTAATGTTTATTCATTATTATGTAATTCTTTTTGCCTAGATAAAGTTGGATCTTATTATATTACTTGCCAAGCCAAAAGCTACACACATTATATATTCAGGATATGTACAATACATAATCACAATAATCACATTCACAAACATGCCCGACATACGCTGTCTGTAATTGGCTGGTTGTCTGAGCTGGTCTGGTTTTCTATTGGTCCAGGTGAGCACCTCCGCCTGTGCCCACAGGACTACACATGCTGCTCAAGCCAGATGGAGGAAATGCTGGCCCACCAGAGTGATACTGACTTCCTGTCCGCCATCGAGGACACCAGCCAGTTCCTGCTAACCACCTTTACCCAGAGGCACCGCAAGTTTGATGGTGAGGAGGCCTTGAACGAGCCTGTTAAAGTCATCGGAGTGTGTACGTTGTTAACCTCCTGACCTGATCTTCCTCCTCTCTTCTTCTGACCCCAGAGTTTTTCCGGGAGCTTATTGACTTGTCAGAGAAATCCATGAATCAGATGTTCACCAAGACTTATGGGCGACTGTTCACCCAAAACGCCCATGTCTTCCAGGAGCTGTTTGTGGAGCTTCGCAGATATTACTCTGGTCAGTTGTCCCTTCATTAAACCTGGGGTTTAAACTGTTTTCGGCAGAAGGAGAGGACATTACAATATATACATATTTTTGAATGAAAACATTTTTAATAATGCTCTAACATGTGGGATTGAGATTTTAGAACAATGTTCTATTGTGATAAACAGTTTCAGTGACACCTTTATCTATGGTCCACAGGGGGCAGTGTGAGCCTGTCCGAGGTGCTGACAGACTTCTGGTCCAGGCTAGTAGAGCGTGTTTTCTCCCTGGTCAACCCCCAGTATCAGTTCAGTGAGGACTACCTGGAGTGCGTCAGCAAACACGCAGAGCAGCTGCAACCTTTCGGGGACGTTCCTCGAAAAATGCGGGCCCAGGTGAGTTCCGCATGCTGGGACAACCTCAGAACGCAAACATGGGGGTGGGTTTGGGTTGGTTCTGTATGAAAATGTGTCTTCCTTCTGCTTTCAGGTGTCCAGAGCATTCATAGCTGCTAGAGCCCTAGCACAAGGGCTAGCTACGGGGCGTGACATTGTCAATAAAGCAGCCAAGGTAGGTCCCAAAGTTAATTGCTGTTTACAGGTGACAGGTGGTTAAATACTACGCATCATACTAGTCTTCAAAAACAGCTTTTGGGCCTTTCTTCCTCATTTACATTTACATTTGTAGACGCTTTTATCCAGAGCGACTTAACAGCAACTGCCGGGACATTCCCCTTGAGGCAAGTAGGGTTAGGGTTAGGCCCAAGGACGCAACGTCATTTGGCACGGCCTTGAATCGAACTGGCAACATTGTGATTACTGGCTCGATTCCTTAACCGCTCAGCCACCTGATACCCATTTTATTTCAGTCTCTTCTTTTGTTTCTCCTTTCCCCGGACAGCTGAGTCCTAGCTCGGAGTGCTCCCGGGCGTTGATGCGTCAGTGGTACTGCCCGCTGTGCCGGGGTCTCCCCTCCCTGAAGCCCTGCCACTCCCTCTGCCTCAACGTAATGAAGGGCTGCCTGGCCAATCAGGCAGACCTGGACACGGAATGGAACAATTTCATTGGTGAGTGGAGGACCGTGGCACTTTTGGAGGCAGGGTTATGTTGAGGGTTGTCGAGAGTTTTCTTTATTTCTCTTAGATTAAGAATTTCTCTATCAAGGAAGGTTTGCCGGTAGATTTAGTAACTTATTCATTCTAGTGGACCAGCTTCTCAAGTGACGTTGATGGAGGTGGGTTTGAACCCAGGATCTGTTGATCTCCAGTCAGATGTTCTACCCCTGAGCTTTTTCCGTTTGAGGACCTCCCCACCTCATCCCTGGATCTGTGTCTCCCCTGTCAGACGCTCTGTACCAGGTGTCTGAGAAACTGGAGGGTCCATTCAACGTGGAGCTGGCGGCAGACTCCATATCTGTCAAGGTGTCTGAGGCCATCATGCACATGCAGGAGAACAGCATCACTACTTCCACCAAGGCAAGGGGCGAAGGGCACAGGAGCCACGTGTGCTCAGTGTTGGACACGATGGGTGGATGTCCGATGTGATTCATGCGCGATGCGATGTGATTCATGCGCGACATGCGTGACCTTCTGTGCACAGGTGTTCCAGGGCTGCGGTAACCCCAGGCCCGCCCCGGGGAGGTCCAAGCGCTCCCCCAAAGAGATGGGGGCCAACAGGAGACCCTTCCGTACCTACAGCCCAGAAGAGAAGCCCACCACCGCTGCAGGCACTAACCTGGACCGACTGGTGAGTGTGTGTGGAGTAGTGAGGAGGAAGGAGGCGGAAAGAGGAGAGGAAAAGGAGGAGGGCGAAGGAAAATCGTCTTTGTTAAAATGTGTTTTAAAAGCCTGGAGCCGAAGAGGGGGTGTTGGCGGGCTCTGATTGGATAAACTACATCGTTCAAGCCGCGTGCGAACGCTCACAGTCACAGAATGTTTGTTTGTAGTCTGCCTCGCGTCCATACGCTGAGCAGCAGCGGAGGACAGAAATGGGTGTGTGACTCAGTGCGCTTCCTCCCTCCCACTCACAGGTCTCCGACCTGAAGGAGAGACTGAGGCCCATGCGTGGCTTCTGGGTCTCTCTCCCACACACCATCTGCAACGACGAGAACATCGCTACAGACGTCACCAACGAGGAGCGCTGCTGGAACGGACAGACCAGAGGAAGGTGTGCGTGGGTGTGCGACAGGGAGAGAAGGAAGAGAGGGTCGAAGAGAGAGAAATTGTAGAAGGATGTGTGGCCTTGGAGATGTGGAGTTGTGTGTGTGTGTGTTTGAATGTGTGTCAGATACTCACTGTCCTTGTCTTTGTGCTGTGTCTTCAAACAATTAAGGTAAATATCTTGCTATGTATGCATTTGAAGATCATCTCAAATAATATCTGTGTGTGTGTCTTCGTCAGGTACCTCCCTGACGTGATGGGCGACGGTCTGGTCAGTCAGATCAACAACCCCGAGGTGGAGGTGGACATTGCCAGGCCAGACGTGAGGACCAGACAGCTGATCATGGAGCTGCGGGTGGCCACCAACAAGCTGAGAAACGCCCAGGCCGGTCTGGACTCCGACTTCATGGACAGTGAGTGTATCCTGTCATCATCTTTTTCCACTCGCTGACTCATTCACTTGTTAATTGACTCGCTTGCTAATTGACTCGCTAATTATTTTTATTTTTCCCTCTTGTAGGTGAGGAGGGCAGCGGTTCTGGGGGAGGAGACAAAGGCGAGAGGTACAGTGATGATTGGCCAGGCACTGGGCCCTATTCTCCCCCCTACAGCAAGCCCCCACGGGTGCCCACCCCCCCTCTCAAGCCCCCCCGTGTGAGGGAACGCAACGGATCCAAGTGGAACAAAAACAAACCTAGATCTTCCAGCTCGAGGCCAACATTCTCTTTTATTGGTCTTTTCTCTTTGTGCGCTATGGTGACGGGGGCCCCCTTGTGGAGATAGCAAGTTATTACAGCAAGACCAGTGGAGGAGTGGTGATTCGTGTAGTTGTGTTTTTTAAGCACACTTTTTGAGAGGCAGGTTCAAGGGGATTTCAGGGTCATTCCACGAAAAGTGGAATTTTGTTTCCCTTTAAAATTGTTAGGAAAGTTTTCAACTGACACATAGGATTAGGGTTGGATAATATGGGTTAAAACACAATGGCTATGATCCAGTTATGTTTTATTAAATTTTTCAGACCACTTTTAAACAAATACCCAGATGTCCGATTTTATTTTAAGATATTGACGAAAGATATATAAAAAAAAAACTATTCACAATTTAAAATGTTATTTTTTTCATGGAATGACCCTTCATTACTTTATTGAATCATTCTATCTCAAGGTATTGAGCAATACGCATCTCAACTGTACTAAACTGTCATAACTGAGATTATCTTGCAATGTGTATAAAGACAGATAATTCATAGATTGGTTGTCTTTTCTAAAACTAAATTCACCAGCCTGCGTCTCATTTAGGAATGACCTTGTATTTTGCTACTGCTGCTTAAAACAAACCCCAAAATCAAACAGGAATCAATTAAATCTTCCCATAAGTAAAGTAACTGAAATTGAGATTATTGTTTCTTGTTTTTGAGCCTGAACTGCAGGTACATATCTTTATTTATGACTTTTATTTATTTGAATTGTATTTTACTTTGCTTGTATTTATTAATGTGAAGTTTTGAAATGCTAAAGTGTGTGTGTGTGTGTGTGTGCAGGGCGTGGGTTTGAGTAGAAGGAGGAGATTTAGGTGAGGTGGGATGTTTCATAACAGTGCTTTGACTGTAGTTACACTTTTCTACTTTTACTAAAAGCAACAACAACAAAAAAACAAAACAAACTAGTGAGCTTTGTGAAATGAGCTCCACATTTGGAAGGATGTGTTACAGGGAATAAATGAGTGATGGGGGGTCTATGAAAGTTAAATATGTAATGTAGAACATGTTTGAATGAAAGAGAGATGATGTTTGAAGTGAGACGAGAACACGGAAGATAAAAGCTGTGAGTCGTCAGAGGATGTGAAACTTTGAGACAACTTTGAGAAAAAAAGTAGCCTAAGAACATTGAGTGTGAACTGTGTGTGTGTGTGTGTGTGTGTGTGTGTGTGTGGGGGGGGGCGGGGTGCAGTACGTGTTTGTCATGGTTACTGATATACAAAAACACCAGTAACTATGGGCAACAATTCAAGAATGAATGTAAATGTTGAAGCACACTTTCTGTGGAGACAAGTTGACACATCCCTTGTTAGGGTATGTATGTGTTGCTCAAAGCCGTTCATATTTAAACAATGTATGACAAATAGATTAGCACATCTGTGTGAGTGGGGGATGTGTAGGGGTCATTGCTCTATTGAAATGAGCACAGTATTATACCAACACTATTACAATCATTTGTGCTGTCGACTATCAAGTTGCACAATTCTAATTCAGTAATTGCGTTGGTTTCCAAAGTGAAATAATCTCTTTTTGATTTGTTTTGTAGATACAATTCCATGACCCCAATTCATTCATTTTCACCACACTTGATAACCATGTCACGTTCCGTTTCTCTGAAAAGCTTTTGCATCAAGGTGTTGTCAAGTTTTTGGGTAATCCAAACAGTATTTTTCTGTTTCTTTAATAAAAACACAAGAAAAACTAATTTGTCTTTTCCTGAATATTGTAGTCCTATCAAAACAAAGTCCTTTTTTTTCAATAGTTGCCTTTTGTTCTACAAGGTACGATTCCTCTATAATTATATTGTTATTGCAATGGGATGTATGATATCCAGTCATGGGTGGGGGGCTGGCTGTCAGGAATATAGAACTGGGCATCTGTCAGACACCAGATGGTGCTATTGATTATTTACAGACTGAATATTGTCCATGGCAAACCTTTTACACCTCTGATGTCATTTCCTCCTCTGGCATTTTTCATTGGCAATTATAACAATGACAGGAAGTTAGCAACATGCCACATACATACAGGGCTGGATTACTATACACTAGGCACCAACACCTTGATGTTCATATAATTATTTTGGATCATAATTATCTCTTATATCTCTTATCTCTTGTAAGTCGCTTTGGATAAAAGCGTCTGCTAAATAAATTTAAATTTGAATTTCAATATAGATGTGAATAATATTATTTATTAATTACATGTAATAATGCGGGTATTGCCATAAGATCAGGATGGTTAGGTATTTACTCATCTAAGAGGGATGCATATGATAAACATTGACTTCTACAGAGGACTATGTTCAAATGAGACCAGTTGTGTACCAATCATTTGCAGTAGAGTTTCAAAGATGCTCATTCAAAGACAGTGGATGACTTTACAGTGTGTGTGCATGCATGCGTGTGGAGTGTGTGTTAGAGAGGAGGAACTTCAGGTTTTCCGCTGTTTTTATACATGCACACACATACACACACACACACACACACACAAGCTCGTGGTCAGTATCTATAATGCTGTTCTTCCACAGTAACATGGTCAAACACACACACACACACACACACCTCTGAGGTGAGGACACAGACATTCGACAGAGAATGGAAACTTCAGCGTTCGTGTGGTTTGTGCGTCAGTTGAGGTGTGAATTCTCAGTGTCTATAGTTAACATCACGTCTAGCGCGCAGTACAGAATGTGTGAAAACCAGCATACCTGCTCTATAACACCTTAACAAGCTCGCAAACAATGACAGTGACATGTGTCATGTTTGACAATTGTTTAACTGTGTTGAAAGCTGCAGCAGAGTGAAATCAGAATTAGCATGAGGCATGTGTGTCATTGCTGTATTCATTGATTTGCTATTTAAACTACACCGTTAACTGTATTAATCACATCATTAAAAGACATCCATAAGGAAAGTTTGAGTACAAGCCACAAGTAGAACAACGTGAGAGAACCATGTCATAAACCAGTTAGGGTTATGGTTGCGTCTTTGTTCCCACAATGAGCTATCCCCTTGAATCATTCGTTCATTCAGACCAGACACGATCAATTCATGGATTTGGTCAGTAACTACAGTAATACACATATAAAGGCTGTATATTTGTAGTAGTATGTGAAGCTGGTGCCTAAACAAGTAAAATAAATCAGACCTTTCTGTTGCTGTTTTTAAATATTGCATCAATGTGTTCTTAGTTAACAACCGCTAAAACCAGGTTCTGTTCTAAGTCATCAAACCAGCGGTTGGTTCAAAGTCCAGAGCCCTCCAACCACAAACTCCCCTGCAAGCATCTCCTCTGGTCTTCAGTAGCCTACAGCTCACCAAGCGTGGGTGTGAAAATGAAGTCTAACGAACTGCTGCAAGCTGAAAAACAAAAAACAAAACAAGATTCAGGGTTCAAGTTTTGAATGCAGGTCAATGTGCTCTGGAAGAGAGTTTGATTGGTCATGCATGAGCACTGTGCCACAAGTGCAAAAACATACACACAGTATCATGTGCTATTTTGTGCATTCCTTGTGTATTACAGTCTCTGGCCCTGTGTTCAACTCTGTGCAGTTTGAGCCTGCGTTATTTTGTATTCATTTGGATTTTTTCTTGCTGGTTGTGATGGTGCAAGGTCCCTCATGAAGTACCTACCAACCCACCCATGTGGCTCTTTACCTTATTGGTGAAGTCATAAAGGTCAACGCCGTCTAGTGTGACAGTATGTTAAAATTATTTTCTGAATACAAACAGACGCGTATGTGTGTGTGTTTGTGTGTATGTGTGTGTGTGTGTATGTGTGTGGAGGGGGGGATTGGTTTGGATGACAAGCATCACATTTTCCACATTGCTCGCTGCCTGCAGTCAGCCTACAGTCACACTCACAGCCTTCACTTTGAAGTGGTGAGCAGCTCTGTCTTAGGCCTGCCCAGTCTTATCTTGGCGTGGTAAACGTACACAGATGCGGAAGTGTGCTTATGTTGGGCTCTACGTACAGAAACCTGTCTCCAGGCTTCAGCTGTGTGTCTGGGTGCTGTGGTGAAACGCCCAGCCATTCAAGCTGTCTCCCTAATGTACTACACCATGAGTCAGAGTCAGAGCAGATGTCCTAGTAGTGCTTAATGAAATGAAGAAATACAAATAAATGTCAACGTGTACACCATCCAACATCCATTGGTCATCTGTACTTTATGTGTGGTCAAGTCAGATGTTGTTGTTTTGGGACAGCAGCAAAAACAGACAAAGGTGGAGTTGAGTGACAGTCTGACTTCCTGTCTTTAGTGTAGTCTACTTACCATCAAGTCAAGACCTAAGACTCGAGGGCCAGCCTTGTCTGACAGGCTAACTCAGAAGTCTGTACTGACAACACATAACTTATGGCTCTTTTAAGATCAGAACAGTCACTTAGTCACTTAGTTCAACGACATACATCTCCACATAAAACCATCTGGGTCGCATCAGATTCCGAAAATATTTTTATTTGCATACAAAAAACATAATTATCAATAAACAATGTGTATAACAACCTGAATTATGTTTCACAAATATAAACAATGAGCCCTTGCACAAGCTAATTCTATAAGAAATTCTGCCATGTTGGAAGTACAAGGTTACAGGGGTCCCAATGTACAACTGAACCAATTACGCATTTAACAGGCTTTATGAAGCTACATCGCGTTGCACCATGCTATAGCTGACTTCAGAGTAAACATCTTGTGCAGGTTTTGTTCCTGTTCCTTCAGTACACTTCAACATATATACATCTGTATCCTATAGAGAAGAGCACAGCCTGTATCAATGACCATTATAAAACTGTTATCTTGTATTACATGTCCCTGTTACACCAGTGGGCCACAGTGGGACATTTGAGATGTTTTCTCTCTGTTTGAGCCATCTATACAAGCAATGTTTCAGAATTGTTTGTATGTCATTTGTACTTTTTGTACCAACACTATACCATGGAGCAGAATATTCTTCAACTGATATAATTAATATTGACCTAAAAACAAACATTTGTATTGACTGCAGGAAGGCAAATCTAAAATTTTAAAAAAATAATACCTGAGTGTTGGGCTGATCCTTTGTGCTGCGTTTGTCTTTCAGAGAGAAGGTAACTATGACAACAAATCAGACAGGATATTTCAGCTTTTGATGTTCATGACCATAAAGCAAAGTAATAATAATGTTTTTTTTTTGTGTGATTCGCCTCTACACTTACCTGAGCTTTGATGTTTAGTTTTGGTGCAAGTCAGAAGAATGATGAAGAGCACACAAAAGACAAGCCCCACTGCCAAGATTCGGATAATCACAACTAGAGTTGTCTCAAAAAAAAAGTCAATAAACGCTCACATTAGATGAGGAATTACTTAAGGTTAGAATTCTGTGTTCTCGTCAAATATTGTATCTCTTGAATATCTGAATATCTCTTCACCTACTTGACAAGTTACATTCTGTTTCGACATCCAGTGTTGTTCCATTGCCAAACAGTATCTGTCCACATGTGGCCACTGCACAGTAGTAAGTCCCAGAATCAGAGGAGCTGAGGTTGTTCTTGGAGAGGCTGTAGACACAGCTGCTCTGTGGAGGAGATGGAGGCTCAGCTCTCTTGTCACACTCTTCACTCCTGTCTCCTTGGGTGTAAACGAGTCCTGGATGGGATTCTCCTTCCCCGGCTCTGAACCAGAACACACTGTGTTGTCCTGTACAGGACTCAGAGAGGACTGAACACTGCAGAGTCACAGAGTCTCCTGGATGGACTGACTCAGACTCTGGCTGCTGAAACACTGTCTGGTAATCCAACAGATTTCGACTTGTACCTGGAGAGCAAACACAATGTAATTTAGATTGTTCATGAATGAAACGACTGTCATGTTTCATTGTGATGGTAATGATTTTTTAACACCACCTTTTATTGAGAGGAATGTTACATCTTTAAACTCCATTCTGTAAGAATTCCCAAACCCACAGTAATAAACGCCCTCATCTTCCTCAGTCACCCTGAAAATCGTGAGCTGAAGTCTTTCTTCTGACCGTTTCACCTCATAACGTAGAGGATTAAACCCATCGTAAAACATAGATGCGTCCACTGATGTCATCATTAATTGTGGAATGCTTCCTATTGTTTGCTTGTACCAGTGTACGGGTGTTGCCATACTCTGGTTTGATTTGAAAACATACACCAGGTTAACCCTGTCACCAAGAGTAACCACTGTCACAGGATCCAGAGTGTCTAAATGAAAGGAAAACAGAATTAATAAATACAAATTAATTAATACAATGTTGTTTTTCCCAATTGAATTATACTTACACACTGTTCCCAAAAGAGTCAAAGCAGTCCAGAAAGGTAACATAGTATCTAGTCTGTCAATGTTCAGATGTACAAGTTGGTGTCAAGATGATCAAGGTTTACAAAGAAAAACTAAAAACACATCTGATTGGTTGAACAGTTGAGTACTTCCTGTTTCCAGCTCAGTTCAACGTGCCACAATACCGTGAAACATAAACACGTCAGTTGATGTCTGTTCAGGTTTTTTTGTGTGAATAAGTAAATGTTTATCTTTTTGTCTATGACAGACAGACAGACAGCAGGGGGAGAAAGGGGATGTTGGAGGGTGGAAGCAGCACTGATCATTAGACAATCGGGGTGAGTGTGTGCATATTCCCACAGCCTTTAAAGGCCGTCTTATCAGAAGTGGCCCAATGGGTTTGTGCTAGTTAAAACAGGTGTGGTAATGAGCAATGATGTGGGCTGCTCCAGTGCCCTCCCAGAACGAGCTTTATTTATTAGTGATGGTCAATGACAGATTCTGGACGTGGAGAAAATGTATTCACTAAACATTTATTACAAATTCAAATATACAAATATGACACACTCCAACATCATCATACTGTGCATCATACAAGCGCATTAATGGAGAATGCCACACTTTTTAATCAATAAAAACCCAAAATAGCCAAGATATTCAAATATAATTGAAACTGGAAAAAGTATTTTTTACAGTTTGAAAAAAGGCAAAGTTATAAAAAAGGCCATTCAAATATAATCCTTACAGGCTGTCAATGACATCAAAATGTTTGACATCAGAGTAAATTGTATCTTTTTCATTGTTGCGAACATGTCTTCTGTTCCTGCTGAAGTCTTTTCTTTTTGCTAAGTCTATTTGTGAGTAAAGCAACTCATCACCATCCTGTCTCTGAGGAAAAAACAAACTCAGAATTGAATGTGGTCACTCAGCATAATCATGTCCGTAGAGTCATACAAGGTGATCTGAAGATACGACTTGATCACAGTGCCACCAACAAGGTTGCTGTAGCAACCGTTAACAAATGGATGGGATGAACCCCCAGTGGGTTACTTTAGTAGTTGTGGGCCCTGGGCACAGCTTATACGCTGGTTATTTGGGATATAAAAACTGTTTACATGGACAAGTTCAATGTTTCTTTAGCATATACCAATTAATGTACGTTATTGATAAGAAATGCCATACCTGCTCATCTTGAGTTGGATTGGTCTCACCAACAGACGCTTGTAGTTGAATGGGTCTAGCTTTACCAGACAACAAGTAAACATTAGATATACTAGATATGATTTAACTGTTGTTAGTGTGTAATCTTATTATTCATTCCTATCGGTTTTTGTTGTATGAGTATTAAAAATGAAAATAGTCTATGTTAGCTGTCCACTATACAGTCTGTCTTTGGAAACAATCTCTGTAATTTTATGTCAAGTCATTTGTTGAACAGTTTCACCAAGCAGATGGTTTTCTAGTACTGTATGAACCAAGAATCTAATCTGAAAGTCACAACATTCTTGAAGTTTGAGGATGTAACTTTCCTCCAGAAAAAGCAAATTCCTTTTTTCTGCATTTTCAGTTGTTAAGTGAATGTTATAAGTTATATGAATGATGAAGTGAAATTAGAACTTACTGTTGCTGCGATCACATTTAAGCCTTTTAATTGCGTTGATCAAGAAGGCGATTATGATGACACATATGACCAACGCAATACAGAGAAATAAGACAATCCAGGTCTCTCCAGTAAAAACTCTTCCTGCAAATAAAAACATTTCCATTTACATAAAACAAGATCTTAATATTCTCTGTACATCATTTCCACAAATCCATCATACATTACTCTCAAATTCTAATTATGGTCAGATTTGAGCAATGGTGATGCAGTTACCTTCAACATCCAGTGTTGTTCCATTGCCAAACAGTATCTGTCCACATGTGGCCACTGCACAGTAGTAAGTCCCAGAATCAGAGGAGCTGAGGTTGTTCTTGGAGAGGCTGTAGACACAGCTGCTCTGTGGAGGAGATGGAGGCTCAGTTCTCTTGTCACACTCTTCTCTCCTGTCTCCTTGGGTGTAAACGAGTCCTGGATGGGATTCTCCTTCCCCGGCTCTGAACCAGAACACACTGTGTTGTCCTGTACAGGACTCAGAGAGGACTGAACACTGCAGAGTCACAGAGTCTCCTGGATGGACTGACTCAGACTCTGGCTGCTGAAACACTGTCTGGTAATCCAACAGATTTCGACTTGTACCTGGAGGGCAAAAAAACTAATTAATTTAGATCGATCAAATGAATGAAACGACTGCCAAGTCATGTATCATTGTGATGGCAATGATTTTAAACTCTACCTTTTATTGAGAGGAATGTTGAATCTTTAAACGCTATTCTGTAAGCATTCCCAAACCCACAGTAATAAACACCCTCATCTTCCTCAGTCACATTCAAGATGGTGAGCTGAAGTCTTTCTTCTGACCGTTTCACATCATAACGTAGACGATTAAACCCATCGTAAAAAAACATAGATGCGTCCACTGAGGTCATCATTATTTGTGGAATGCTTCCTATTGTTTGCTTGTACCAGTGTACGGTTGTTCCTCTACGCTCTTCTGATTTGAAAACACACACCAGGTTAACCCTGTCACCAAGGGTAACCACTGTCACAGGATCCAGAGTGTCTAAATGAAAGGAAAACACAATTATTAAATGCAAATAAATTAATACAGTATATTAACAATGTTGTTTTTCCCAATTGAATTATACTTACACACTGTTCCCCAAAGAGTCATAACAGTCCAGACTGGTAACATAGTGTCTAGTCTCTTCATGATGCTGTCAATGTTCAGATACATGTTGGTGTCAAGATGATCAAGGTTTACAAAGGAAACGTAAAACTACATCTGATTGGTTGAAACTCAAAAGTGAGTACTTCCTGTTTCCAGCTCAGTTCAACGTGCCTGTGTAGTTTTTTTTGTGTGAATTAGCAGATGTTTGTCTGTTTGTCTATGACAGACAGACAGACAAAAGGAGGAGAAAGGGGATGTTGGAGGGTGGCAGCAGCACTGATCATGAGACAATCGGGGTGAGTGTGTGCATATTCCCACAGCTTTTAAAGGCTGTCTTATTAGAAGTGGCCCAATGGGTTTGTGCTAGTTAAAACAGGTGTGGTAATGAGCAATGATGTGGGCTGCTCCAGTGCCTCGCCAGAACAAGCTTTATTTATTAGTGATGATCAATGACAGATTCTGGACATGTGGAGAAAATTGATTCCCTAAACATTTATTACAAATTCAAGTATACAAATATTACACACTCCAACATTACATATACTGTGCATCATATAAGCTCTTTAATGAAGAATGCCACACTTTTTAATCATTAAAAACCCAAAACAGCCAACATATTCAAATATAATTGAAACTGGAATAAGGTGTTTTTACAGTTTGAAAAAAGGCAGAATCATGAAAAAGGGCATTTAATATAATCCTTACAGGCTGTCAATGACATCAAAATGTTTGACATCAGAGTAAATTGTATCCTTTTCATTGTTGCGGTCATGTCTTCTGTTCCTGCTGAGAGCTTTTCTTTTTGCTATGTCTATTTGTGAGTAAAGCAACTCATCACCATCCTGTCTCTGAGGAAAGAACAAACTCAGAATTGATTCTAATCACTCAGCACAATCATGTTCGTAGAGTCATACAAGGTGATCTGAAGATACAACTTGATCACAGTGCCACCAACAAGGTTGCTGTAGCAACCATTTACAAATGGATGGGATAAACCCCCAGTGGGTTATTTTAGTAGTTGTGGGCCCTAGGCACAGCTTATACGCTGGTTATTTGGGATATAAAAACTGTTTACATGGACAAGTTTAATGTTTCTTCAGCATGTACCAATTAATGTACGTTATTGATAAGAAATGCCGTACCTGCTCATCTTGAGTTGGACTGGTCTCACCAACAGACGCTTGCAGTTGAATGGGTCTAGCTTTACCAGACAACAAGAAAAACATTAGATATATTAGATAAGATTTTAACTGTTGTTAGTGTGTAATCTTATCATTCATTCCTATCGGTTTTTGTTGTATTACACTGATTCTTGAAACTTTGGCAAAAACATGTCCCACTAAGAAAAATGCTAATTTTGTTGCAACTTTCATGAATAAAAAGAATCAAGGTTATAATCAGGGGGTCCTTTGCACATATGTAAGGTTATTTTATAGGTTTATTTTTAATTTGTATTAATTTAATGATCATATACTGGCCCATTGTCTACAGAATCAGTAGTCCTCGGTTAGGAGATAATCTGTTTATCTTAATTAAAAAAACAAAAAGTAATAATTGAATTGAATAATATCTTAACCACGTGAAAGAGTACATTGTAATATGTATTAAAAAGTACAAACAGTGAGTTTTGAACAATGTTTACTATTATTTTGTGGATTGCTCAAAATGTGTCCCACATATTCGTCACCACCGTCAGATATTTATAAAAATCAATAAAATCTGGCAACTACAAGGTCAACTACATTCCTGGGGACCCCATTTTCAAACCTTCAGCTCTACTGCATGCTTCAAGATCACTCAAGCTCCTGTAAGTTTGCTATATTCTCTTAAACTTGTTCATATTTTTGGACACTGCTACTGTCACAACCATAACATGTCAACACCGTGTCTTTTGTATAAAAAACACTAGATTAGATTATGACATAAATGTATACTTTTGAAGAAGAGGTCTGAAGTAGCTAGCAACAGAGGGGAAACAAGATGGCTAATATGAACAACTCATGCACATCATGTGAAAGAGTATTTTTTTGTCACCACCGTCAGACGTCACCACCGTCAGGTTTTCTGTCTGACGGTGGTGACGGACAGTCTGACGGGGGTGACAAAAATCTCCAGATGGTCCTCAACGGAGGCTGGAATATAATTGTTGATCACAATAAATACCAATATGACCTGTGATGTTTCATTAACCTCTTTTATATTTTTATATATGTACTTCCCCCTATATTTCTTCCATACAGGCTTACACTTAAGCAATATAGCACGAGTGAGAGGATGTTTGTGGATATCCTCACAGCTGTGGTTCGGCCGGGGAATGGGAATGGGGTACTTTTAATAATGATATTGCTTAATTTTACCTTATATTCCTTGAAAAATGTTTATCACAGTGCTCATGATTGTTATTTCTTGGACCAAATAGTTAGATAAGGTTGTTAAACAAGAAGTGATTGACTTGAGTGGTATACATTTCGGAATTGTATGTTGTAATGAGGCCACTGTCACCACAGTCAGATTAGTGTCACCCCCGTCAGTTCTTAAGTCACCACCGTCAGAGGGAGTTTTATTTGTTTTAAATGAATATGCTTAAAATATGTTTCTTCAGTGCTGTTGACTTATTAAAGTAATAGTCTCTTTTAATCCAAAAATGTTTGTTAAATAAAAAAAACGTACTTTTTCTATTTAAGCTTAAAGTATACGTTGTATGATGTTAGATCCTTTAAAGGAGTACACGTGAAACAGTATAAAAAATGAACAATAGTGAATAATTAACATTTAACAGCATATATGTGTATTAAGAATGCCAGATAATGGTTTAAAAGACTTTAAATACATATTAGACCAAATAAATAAAAAATAATTTGCTTTTTATTGTGTCTGACGGTGTTGAAAAAAACAAAGTAATGACTGGGAAAATGCCTATTTTATGAAAAAAATACAAAATTTGGAGGTTGCACTGGTACATTGCTGAACAGCCAATACCTTGGTCTATAATGATATACCTTCACATTTTGTAATTTAACTAACTTTTTATTTTCAAAATTAAAAACTGTTTTATCCAAATCCCCAAGAATCAGTGATTAGTATTAAAACGGAAAATAGACTAGGTTGGCTATGTCCACTATACAGTCTGTCTTTGGACACGATCTCTGTAATTTTATGTCAAGTCATTTGTTGAACAGTCTCACCAAGCAGATGGTTTTCTAATACTGTATGAACCTAGAATCTAAACTGAAAGTCACAACATTCTTGGAGATTGAGGATGTAACTTTCCTCCAGAAAAAGCAAATTCCTTTTTTCTGCATCTTCAGTTGTTAAGTGATTAGAGTAAAAAGTTAAACACCTGGGATTTCAGGAAGAAATTTACTTGTTGACAAATATCGATTGAAACTAATGAATAAAATGTCCTGTTTCTAGGATATATGAATGATGAAGGGAAAATGTAACTTACTGTTGCTGCGATCACATCCAAGCCTTTTAATTGTGCCGATCAAGAAGGCGATTATGATGACACATATGACCAGCGCAATATAGAGAGATATGAAAATCCAGATCTCTCCAGTAAAAACTCTTCCTGCAAATAAAAGCATTGTCATTTACGTATAGCATGATTTTAAGATACTCTGTACATCATGTCCACCAATCCATCATAAATTATTCCAAAATTCTGATGACATTTATTCATTTAGCTGATGCTCTTATCCAAGGGGACTTACAGCAAGTACAGTGACATTCTCCCTGACGCAAATAGGGTGAAATGCCTTGACCTAGGACACAATGTCATGTAGAAAGAGCCGGGAATTGAACTCACCACCTTCCGATCATAACACCTCAACAACTGAGCCACCTGACTCCTCAGGGTTATTATGGTCAGATTTGAGCAATGGTGATGCAGTTACCTTCAACATCCAGTGTTGTTCCATTGCCAAACAGTATCTGTCCACATGTGGCCACTGCACAGTAGTAAGTTCCAGAATCAGAGGAGCTGAGGTCTTTCTTGGAAAGGCTGTAGACACAGCTGCTCTGTGTAGGAGATGGAGGCTCAGCTCTCTTGTCACACTCTTCACTCCCGTCTCCTTGGGTGTAAACGAGTCCTGGATGGGATTCTCCTTCCCCGGCTCTGAACCAGAACACACTGTGTTGTCCTGTACAGGACTCAGAGAGGACTGAACACTGCAGAGTCACAGAGTCTCCTGGATGGACTGACTCAGACTCTGGCTGCTGAAACACTGTCTGGTAATCCAACAGATTTCGACTTGAACCTGGAGAGCAAACACAACGTAATTTAGATTGTTCATGAATGAAACGACTGTCATGTTTCATTGTGATGGTAATGATTTTTTAACTCTACCTTTTATTGAGAGGAATGTTAAATCTTCAAAGTCCATTCTGTAAGCAATCCAAACCCCACAGTAATAAACGCCCTCATCTTCCTCAGTCACATTCAAGATGGTGAGCTGAAGTCTTTCTTCGGACCGATTCACCTCATAACGTAGACCATTAAATCCATTGTAAAAAAACGTAGATTTGCCCACTGAGCTCATCATTAATCGTGGAATGCTTCCTATTGTTTGCTTGTACCAGTGTACGGATGCTACTAAACGCTGTTCTGATTTGAAAACATAAACCAGGTTAACCCTGTCACCAAGGGTAACCACTGTCACAGGATCCAGAGAGTCTAAATGAAATAAAAAAAAACACAATTAATGAATACAAATAAATTAAGTTGTGTCAAATAAACCTAATACAGTATATTAACAATGTTTTTTCCCCAAATTGAATTATACTTACATACTGTTCCCAAAAGAGTCATAACAGTCCAGACAGGTAACATAGTGTCTAGTCTCTTCATGATACTGTCAATGTTTAGATGTACAAGTTGGTGTCAAGATGATCAAGGTTTACAAAGGAAAAGTAAAACCACATTGATTGGTTGAAACTCAGAAGTTCAGTACTTCCTGTTTCTAGCTCAGTTCAACGCGCCTGTGTAGTCTGTTCAGGTTTTTTTTGTGTGAATTAGCAGATGTTTATCTGTTTGTCTATGACAGACAGACAGACAACAGGTGGAAAAATGGGACAGTGGAGGGTGGAAGCAGCACTGATCATTAGACAATCGGGGTGAGTGTGTGCATATTCCCGCGGCCTTTAAAGGCTGTCTTATCAGAAGTGGCCCAATGGGTTTGTGCTAGTTAAAACAGGTGTGGTAATGAGCAATGATGCGGGCTGCTCCAGTGCCCTGCCAGAACTAGCTTTGTTTATTAGTGATGATCAATGACAGATTCTGGACATGTGGAGAAAATGGATTCACTAAACATTTATTACAAATCCAAGTATACAAATATTACACACTCCAACATTACATATACTGTGCATCATATAAGCTCTTTAATGAAGAATGCCACACTTTTTAATCATTAAAAACCCAAAACAGCCAACATATTCAAATATAATTGAAACTGGAATAAGGTGTTTTTACAGTTTGAAAAAAGGCAGAATCATGAAAAAGGGCATTTAATATAATCCTTACAGGCTGTCAATGACATCAAAATGTTTGACATCAGAGTAAATTGTATCTTTTTCATTGTTGCGAACATGTCTTCTGTTCCTGCTGAAGTCTTTTCTTTTTGCTAAGTCTATTTGTGAGTAAAGCAACTCATCACCATCCTGTCTCTGAGGAAAGAACAAACTCAGAATTGAATGTGGTCACTCAGCACAATCATGTTCGTAGAGTCATACAAGGTGATTTGAAGTAACGACTTGATCACAGTGCCACCAACAAGGTTGCTGTAGCAACCGTTAACAAATGGATGGGATAACCCCCCAGTGGGTTATTTTAGTAGTTGTGGGCCCTAGGCACAGCTTATACGCTGGTTATTTGTGATATAAAAACTGTTTACATGGACAAGTTCAATTCTTCTTCAGCATATACCGATTAATGTACCGTTATTGATAAGAAATGCCGTACCTGCTCATCTTGAGTTGGACTGGTCTCACCAACAGACGCTTGCAGTTGAAGGGGTCTAGCTTTACCAGACAACAACAAAACATTAGATATACTAGATAAGATTTAACTGTTGTTAGTGTGTAATCTTATTATTCATTCCTATCGGTTTTTGTTGTATGAGTATTAAAACAGAAAATAGTCTAGGTTGGCCATGTCCACTTTGGACATGGTTTCTGTCATTTTATGTCAAGTCATTTGTTGAACAGTCTCACCAAGCAGATGGTTTTCTAATACTGTATGAACCTAGAATCTAAACTGAAAGTCACAACATTCTTGAAGATTGAGGATGTAACGTTCCTCCAGAAAAAGCAAATTCTTTTTTTCTGTATCTTCAGTTATTAAGTGATGGATTACAGTAAACAGTTGTACTTGTTGACAAATATCTATTGAAACTAATGAATAAAAGGTGCTGTTACTAGGATATATGAACGATGAAGGAAAAATGTAATGTAACTTACTGTTGCTGCGATCACATCTAAGCCTTTTAATTGTGTAGATCAAGAAGGCGATTATGATGACACATATGACCAACGCAATACAGAGAAATAAGACAATCCAGGTCTCTCCAGTAAAAACTTTTCCTGCAAATAAAAGCATTGTCATTTATGTAAAGCATGATCTTAATATTCTCTGTACATCATTTCCACCAATCCATCATACATTACTCTCAAGTTCTAATTAGGGTCAGATTTGAGCAATGGTGATGCAGTTACCTTCAACATCCAGTGTTGTTCCATTGCCAAACAGTATCTGTCCACATGTGGCCACTGCACAGTAGTAAGTCCCAGAATCAGAGGAGCTGAGGTTGTTCTTGGAGTGGCTGTAGACACAGCTGCTCTGTGGAGGAGATGGAGGCTCAGCTCTCTTGTCACACTCTTCCCTCCCGTCTCCTTGGGTGTAAACGAGTCCTGGATGGGATTCTCCTTCCCCGGCTCTGAACCAGAACACACTGTGTTGTCCTGTACAGGACTCAGAGAGGACTGAACACTGCAGAGTCACAGAGTCTCCTGGATGGACTGACTCAGACTCTGGCTGCTGAAACACTGTCTGGTAATCCAACAGATTTCGACTTGTACCTGGATAGCAGAAACCACATAATTTAGATCGATCAATTGAATGAAATGACTGCCAAATCATGTTTCATTGTGATGGTTATGTTTTTAAACTCTACCTTTTATTGAGAGGAATGTTGAATCTTCAAACTGTGTTCTATAATAAATCCCAACCCCACAGTAATAAACGCCCTCATCTTCCTCAGTCACATTCAAGATTGTGAGCTGAAGTATTTTTTCTGACCGTTTCACCTCATAACGTAGAGGATTAAACCCATCGTAAAACCTAGTTTCGCCCACTGAGCTCATCATTAATTGTGGAATTCTTCCTATTGTTTGCTTGTACCAGTGTACGGGTGTTACTATACGGTCTTCTGATTTGAAAACATACACCAGGTTAACCCTGTCACCAAGGGTAACCACTGTCACAGGATCCAGAGTGTCTAAATGAAAGGAAAACACAATTCATAAATGCAAATAAAAATACATAATTATATATATTTTTTTAAATCAGTTGTGTCAAATATATTTAATACAGGATATAAAAATGTTTTTTCCCCAATTGAATTATACTTACACACTGTTCCCAAAAGAGTCATAACAGTCCAGACAGGTAACATAGTGTCTAGTCTCTTCATGGTGCTGTCAATGTTCAGATGTAGAAGTTGGTGTCAAGATGATCAAGGTTTACAAAGGGAAAGTAAAATCACATCTGATTGGTTGAAACTCAAAAGTTGTGTACTTCCTGTTTCCAGCTCAGTTCAACGTGCCTGTGTAGTCTGTTCAGGTTTTTTAGGTGTGAATAAGCAGATGTTTGTCTGTTTGTTTATGACAGACAGACAGATTGACAACAGGGGGAGAAATGGGATGGTGGAGGAGCACTGATCATTAGACAATCGGGGTGAGTGTGTGCATATTCCCACAGCCTTTAAAGGCTGTCTTATCAGAAGTGCCCCAATGGGTTTGTGCTAGTTAAAACAGGTGTGGTAATGAGCAATGATGTGCGCTGCTCCAGTGCCCTGCCAGAACGAGCTTTGTTTATTAGTGATGATCAATGACAGATTCTGGACGTGGAGAAAATTGATTCACTAAACATTTATTACAAATCCAAGTATACAAATATCACACACTCCAACATTACATATAATGTGCATAATATAAGCTCATTAATGTAGAATGCCACACTTTTTAATCATTAAAAACCCAAAACAGCCAACATATTCAAATATAATTGAAACTGGAAAAAGGTGTTTTTACAGTTTGAAAAAAGACAGAATCATGAAAAAGGGCATTAAATATAAACCTTACGGGCTTTCAATGACATCAAAATGTTTGACATCAGAGTAAATTGTATCTTTTTCATTGTTGCGGTCATGTCTTCTGTTCCTGCTGAGAGCTTTTCTTTTTGCTAAGTCTATTTGTGAGTAAAGCAACTCATCACCATCCTGTCTCTGAGGAAAGAACAAACTCAGAATTGAATGTGGTCACTCAGCAAAATCATGTTCGTAGACTCATACAAGGTGATTTGAAGTAACGACTTGATCACAGTGCCACCAACAAGGTTGCTGTAGCAACCGTTAACAAATGGATGGGATAAACCTCCAGTGGGTTATTTCAGTAGTTGTGGGTCCTAGGCACAGCTTATATGTTGGTTATTTGTGATATAAAAACTGTTTACATGGACAAGTTCAATTCTTCTTCAGCATATACCGATTAATGTACCGTTATTGATAAGAAATGCCATACCTGCTCATCTTGAGTTGGACTGGTCTCACCAACAGACGCTTGCAGTTGAAGGGGTCTAGCTTTACCAGACAACAACAAAACATTAGATATACTAGATAAGATTTAACTGTTGTTAGTGTGTAATCTTATTATTCATTCCTATCGGTTTTTGTTGTATGAGTATTAAAACAGAAAATAGTCTAGGTTGGCTATGTCCACTTTGGACATGGTTTCTGTCATTTTATGTCAAGTCATTTGTTGAACAGTCTCACCAAGCAGATGGTTTTCTAATACTGTATGAACCTAGAATCTAAACTGAAAGTCACAACATTCTTGAAGATTGAGGATGTAACGTTCCTCCAGAAAAAGCAAATTCTTTTTTTCTGTATCTTCAGTTATTAAGTGATGGATTACAGTAAACAGTTGTACTTGTTGACAAATATCTATTGAAACTAATGAATAAAAGGTGCTGTTACTAGGATATATGAACGATGAAGGGAAAATGTAATGTAACTTACTGTTGCTGCGATCACATCTAAGCCTTTTAATTGTGTAGATCAAGAAGGCGATTATGATGACACATATGACCAACGCAATACAGAGAAATAAGACAATCCAGGTCTCTCCAGTAAAAACTTTTCCTGCAAATAAAAGCATTGTCATTTATGTAAAGCATGATCTTAATACTCTCTGTACATCATTTCCACCAATCCATCATACATTACTCTCAAATTCTAATTATGGTCAGATTTGAGCAATGGTGATGCAGTTACCTTCAACATCCAGCGTTGTTCCATTGCCAAACAGTATCTGTCCACATGTGGCCACTGCACAGTAGTAAGTCCCAGAATCAGAGGAGCTGAGGTTGTTCTTGGAGAGGCTGTAGACACAGCTGCTCTGTGTAGGAGATGGAGGCTCAGTTCTCTTGTCACACTCTTCTCTCCTGTCTCCTTGGGTGTAAACGAGTCCTGGATGGGATTCTCCTTCCCCGGCTCTGAACCAGAACACACTGTGTTGTCCTGTACAGGACTCAGAGAGGACTGAACACTGCAGAGTCACAGAGTCTCCTGGATGGACTGACTCAGACCCAAAAGTTTGATTTACTCCTGTTAAGTTTGTAGTTTCTCCTGAGAAAACAGCAACAAAAACACGTTATTACACAAAACATGTTGTCATCCATTGTTCAATCTATAACAGGGGTGGGCAATCCTGGTCCTGGAGGGCCGCTGTCCTGAAGGTTTTAGATGTTTCCCTGCTCCAGCACACCTGATTCTAATGAAGGGTCGTTATCAAGCTCTGTGGACATGTGCTGGAGCAGGGAAACATCTAAAACCTTCAGGACAGTGGCCCTCGAGCGCCAGGATTGGAGACCCCTGATCAATAATGAACCAACCATTTCGTCAAATTTTACACATAGTATCATTCTAATTTTTCCATCAACTCCAGTAACAGAAAAAAGTACCAAATAAATAATTAAATATTTAATATCAGGTCTACAGGTCTAAACCTGATCAACCCAATCCTCAAAAGCTCTAATCTTTAACGCTGTGTTTACCTCCAATCCTCAATAAAATCCCTCTGTTAAACTCCACAGGTTTATTCCGTAAAACCTTCACACAATAGTACATCGCAGTATCATTCAGTTTAGTTTGATTAATATGCAGATTAAAATTCCATTCGATTAGTTTTGCTGTAATGTGTGGGGTCACTGTGGTGTGATTATTGCCATATAATATTTTATGTGATCCCATGTGGTTCAGTGCTGCTATGAATTCAGGATTCCGTCCTGTAATGTGTCTGATCCAAAACATGAATGAATCCTTGTCAAGAAATCTCTTTGGATGGGAACATTGAAGAGTCACATTCTCTCCTGGCTGAGCAGTCATCATCTCGTAGTGCAAATCACGAGCGAGGCCTAAGTAAATACAACAATACACAGGTATTAATTGGGTATTTATGCATGAATACAAATGTATTCCAGAAATAAATACATACATATTGGAAATAAATATTTTGGAAATTCAGTATCATACTCACATACACTACTGGCCACAAATAAAGCGTTAAATATGAGTGACACCATTATGCTTCACCAAAGACTGCAGTGGTATTTATGAGGAAACTGATAGAGGATTCATTCATATTTTGTTTCAATATCAAAAGGGGTGGGATAAATTTGACTGTGCTTCTGATTGGCTTTTTAACTTCAGTGTAAGTATCAACATTCATATGAATCCCTTTGCTCAAATATAATTGCTGTTGAGAGGTATAAAAATATATGTAAAAAATGATATATATATATATATACATTTCAAACTAAATGACATTTGGACAGCTTCACAATAAGTATGTTTGTATGTTTTAAGTTGGCATTGACAAGCTTTTTCTCCCTTATTGAATGGAGCTTTACTGCCCCTCTCTGGTATAAGGAAGAAACTAAACTAAAAGCACCCAACGACTAGTCTGTGTCTGTGTGCATTTGTATGTTGATTCAAGGCAAGACAAACAAAATTACAGTATATATATACTTGCATATGTGCCTGCACATTTGTGCTCTGACATATAATTGACGTTAACTGAATCAATCTGCCTGTCTGTTTATTATTTGAATTATATCATATTTTATAACCGAGAAGCATTGGTGGCATGGCTACAAAGTGTTTAATTGTCAAGAATCACAAAAAGGATTTGTCTCGACGTTACTAAACAAGATACCATCCAGTACTGGAGTTTCATTTGTGTCAATACAGAACACTTTCAGCCCACTTTTCCAACTTCTCTGAAGTTACCTTGGTCAAACGTCCTTTCACAAACATGTTACAGGAAGGTCAAAGGTCAAAATGAGGGTCCTAGGGTTCAGGATACATGAAAATAGCAAATCTATCTCCCCACATATTTGATTATTTTAATGTTATTTTATGTACTGATCTGTTCTATAGTCTCAGTCAGCATGTTCTCCGCAGTCATGTTTGTAGTCAAACTGCCTGGTTCCTCATTCATTTAGTAGAAACATGTTTGAGCATCAATCATACAAACAATGAACACATCACTACTTAACAGTAGCCTACACATATCACATGATATGATTTATTTAGTAATTTTTCATGATTTAGTTACAGTTTAAATCTGATGGCAGATGCAAATAAAGAAATCAAGCATTGTATCAGTGTAAATCATATACGGATGTTCACATACGGAAATGTTTCATGCCGCATGTGGCTAAACAACCACAACATCACCACCGTAGTGGGTTGGCCAGCGTAAACCACGCTGACTCTGATCAGGGTCACAAGAAATTTCGATCGTCCTGGTTGATCTAGTACCTCTGTACTCACATCTAGGGTGTTGAATGCCACCTGTGTGCCTACAAGTAACAACAGGGAATGGTTGATTGCTACGGTATCGATTGGTGCTCATAGGCACGCGTGTTCCAGCTTGGTTACAGATGTTATTCACGTGGCCGGAGGTATCTAGGATGAACGTGTTTAAAGCTTTGCAGGCTAAAGACCCTGGGTTCTCCGTCAGTCTCAGTTTCCGCATGGTGCCCTCACAGTGCTGGGTGGTCATTGTTGGGATGACGTGCCTCCGGAGAAACTCTGTGTAACCGTCTGCAGGTTGGCCCAGTGTTCTCACCACCACACAGGCCAATAGAAGAACTGTCCATTGCAGCTTCATAACGTCCTATGGACAAACACAAACAAAACTAACATTGCAACATCTGACATTCACAGATGTGTGATTTGCAGCGTAATGCAGAAATGAATACATGAATGAGGTACAAGGAAACCAACATTTCCATTTGCTAGCCTACAGAGTTTAATGATTCAGTCTTTAAGCAATTACATTTCTTACGTCAAAAATACCTACATACCTGCATCTCTGCAAGTCTGCGATATTGGTGTGCACGAAGACCTGACTTTTATATGTTACATTTAGGTCGATATTTTGAGTCAACTGTGTTTCTCGTAAATCACATGACGAATATTTACTTTTCTTGTACTTTGGTTCTATGGATACATTTACCTGTGATTCATTAATGCACAATATTGATCGGTACATTAGGACAAATTCCCTTGCAAATCCTTTTTTACAACCATCCGCTGTTTTCCAACATGATCAACTGCCTATTGCTATCTTGATGAAAATGTATAACATAGATTAGATTAGATTCAACTTTATTGTCATTGCACAGGTACAAGTCCAGGGCAACGAAATACAGTTAGCATCCAACCAGAAGTGCAAAACAGTTATTAACAACAGAATATAATAAATATGGATATACTCAGAATATACATATTATGAACAGTATAGTCAGAATATACAGGGTATGTACAGAATCAGGGTATGTACAGATTGAAATTAGACAAGCAGAAATTACCGGGTAGCATGTATATACTGTACATTTAGTGCAAATTATTCAATTGAACAAAATGAACAGATGTGCAAAGTGAACAAAATGTGAACAGAATGTGCAGGTGGTGCAGTAACAGATGTGCAGATGTGCAATGGACAACTCACATATGCAAGTGGTGCAAATGTACAAACAGAAATGTGCAAATATAGGGAGGCGGGGGTTCTATGGGGGGGCGGGGGTTATATAGGGGGGCAGGGGTGTAGTGGAGTTCAGGAGCGTCACAGTTCTGGGGAAGAAGCTGTTCCTCAGTCTGCTGGTTCTAGACCGGAGACTCCTGAGGCGCCTGCCGGAGGGCAGGAGGGCAAACAGTTTATGGGCGGGGTGTGAAGAATCTCATAGTGGTTCAGTGTTTCATAGTCACACCCCAAATAACGTCTAAGCATTAGGGCACCAATAAGCAAGTCTTTAATTTCTACAAAAGGAACAGCATGTGTTGTTAATTTAATCTTACTCCTCATTGGTTGAGTGTGTACAGATGTATGTGTAAAGTTAAGTACACATGTACATGTAAATCAACAGATATTTGTACAGCCCTTTTTACAAGCAATGTCACAAAGGGCTTCACATACACCCATAGAACTGCCCCCTCAACCAACTTAAACCCTCAAGGAAGACAAGGAAAAACTCCTCCAAAAACTTGCTAGACTCCGGTGACACCACAACTTTTCAACTTTTGCATGGTTACAGCGCTTTGAAGAAAGGCGCTGAAAGACTCAGACCAAAATAATCACTCCATCTGATCTGATCCTGGCTGTTAGAGACAAGCTTAGCTAGGGGGCAGTGTTGGTCCAAGAGTCACAGGAAATCATTCACACAGTGTGATCTGACCTAAAGGACATTCATAAAACCGTACACAAATACTAACGTATTCTGATGTTAAGTTTGTAATTTGAAGCATAAGGCTATTTAGAAACTTAATTAGTGTTTACAGCACTTCTTCACAGTGTCCCAGCTGTTTGTCGGAACTGTGTTTTTCTGTGAAAACACAGGCATCAATCAACAGGTTTTTTGACTTAATGTAAGGTAATGAGAAACACATTTTTGTAAAGATCATCATTAGGAAATGAAAAGGAAGTGTGTATGCGTGCATGCTGTGTATACGAACATACAGTATGTACATATGTGTGTGTGTTCTTGCCATACGTCGGGTAGTGAGTCACAGCAACACTTAGACCCATATCTGCCACCACTGAGAGGTGGAGCGGAGCAAAATGAAGATTAACAGCAGACCAGAGACATCTTTGACCCTGAGAATCAAGTCTCCCTCAATGAACTGCTTGAGATGAAGGGCTTAGGAGAGCAGCTCAGACAGTAAGAGAATTACTGGATTAGGCCTACATCAAAAGTTTCCCTTTACAGAGAAACACAGAATAAAGTACTTCTGAAACCATTATCAAAATCACACTTCTTATTGGTAGAACATTCAGAGAAACATTACTTGAAAAACAGCTTTCTGCTGTTTAAAGGTATCAAATTAAAAACGTACCCATTACAAAAATATAAAACTCATTCATCCATTTTATAGTGCTTTTAATGGAAAAACAAAGATCTAATCAATGTTCGTAAATGTTAGAAGTGATTTAACATTTCCTAGTTCCCATGTAAGAGTGTCTTTTTGTGTACACCATGGCTGTAAACACAGATTTACTAGCTACCCCAACCTTCAGACCCTCTCCACAGCCTCCCAGACTCCATCACTCAGCCTCCCTGGGTTCAGATCTGGCTCTGACCTGGCAGCATGTATTCCCCTGCCTCCTGCCTTTCCTGTCACACTTCAGTCATACATGTACATTTAGAAAAAGAACCGCCAACAGCAAACGTGTTTATCGCTGCGGCGAGCCGGTCACAACCGAATTTGTTACGCAGCCTCACGAGATTACATCAGCGAGAGAGACGGCGAATCTGACACGAACAGAGAAGCTTGAAAGTTAGATTTGATAAGCGGAGAAGAACGAAGTTTTAGTGGGACTCAGCCATCAAAAACAGTAGCTTTATAATCCGTAAAGTGTGAGTGGCGTCTGGGTTAATGGTTTCCTCCCTCGGAGACAGAGGAGGCTTGCTGGACTCTCCTGGAGCGCTCCATCCCCGTCACCTTGCACCTCTCCATACAACAGCTGCTCAGGGTTCTTCACCAAGACATGGATCAACTTTTGAGAAGTATTTCCGAGGGGCAGGACTAAGAAATTCCAATCATCCTCGACTTGAATGAGGGCCAACAACTTGAAATCTTGACAACACCAAGCCACAAGCCAACAAGTGTCTTATTGCTTTGCTGTCAATGTAGCTGTCATTTCATCCTGTTCCTGTTATAACGATGACTGAATTGAATGCAACCAGCACACTTCAGATGAGTCCCACTGACAACTCATGTTTTACTGTGACGAAGCGTAGGCATTCCAGAAGAAATGGCTAATGGTTGGAACAGTGCGGTTCTGTTCTACTTATATCACACATATCATAGCCCCACAGCAGGCTGAAGACAGAGGGTGAGTGAGGGGTAGGCAGAGGCCAGGAGGAGGATGGAGGAGGGCTGGAGGAGGCAGGAGGGGGGCTGGGGGAGGAGGGCAGGAGGAGGCAGAAGGAGGAGGAGGGGTGAAGGAGGCAGGAGGAGTGCTGGAGGAGGCAGAAGGAGGATGAGGGCTTGAGGAGACATGAGGAGGGCTGGGGAAGGAGGGCTGGGGGAGGAGGGCTGGGGGAGGAGGGCAGGAGGAGGAGGGCAGGAGGAGGGGGGCTGAAAAGCACAATCCAAAATAGAACTGTAATCTTTGGAGAGGCCATTAAGGGTCTTGTCGTTGTCAAGCGAGAAAAAAGAATCCACTGGAGGAAAGGAAGAAAAAAAGGGTTGATAAAAAAGATGTTGTAACAATGTGAGTGGCCAGTGCAGTCTGCGAGTGCGGGTGCATGTGTGTGTTTGTTTGTTTGTGTGTGTGCATCTTGCATCTATCTACCTGCCCTGGCCTTTCCACTAGGGTCAGTGTCAGTCTCTTTATAATCATATCTCTCTTTCCTCCCCCCTCTCTCTATCACCCCATCTTTCTCTCTACCAAAATCACACATCTACAACCACAGTAATCATTCATAAAAGATTCCAGACTTCAACTAAGATAGAGTGTTTCAAAGTTACAGTGAGAAAACCCTAGAAGGGTCTCTCTTTCATCCCCAGGAAGGATCTGGAAGGTGAGGTGTTCCTCCTGATGAAGGACAGAACAGCTCTCCCCCTGCAGCAGAAAGGCTTTGTGGGCTATGAATGTGGTCAGGGTAAAAATGATCTCCAACACATTATTCTCTTTGGCATAATTGACCGTGACTGAAAATGCGAAAACCTGATTGAGAAACGATGGCAATTTATAGAGTGCCACAGGCACAACATACTGTACACTTTGAGCAAGACGACACGGGGAGATGGCTTCCAATCTTGGGTTGGTGGGTATGTTGTAACACAATGAAGCCAAGATGGATGAAAGTGAAACCAGTGGAGACACTATAGAGAGTAGAACACAGAGTCTTGGTCAATTGGATGTTTTTAAATTGGAAGGAGAGAGTCAATAGGTGAAAGGAAAAAAGTAAGTGGATGATTATATTAGGTAGCTTGGACAATAGGAATGTTCCCTCCCTCCCTCCCTCCCTCCCTCCCTCCCTCCCTCCCTCCCTCCCTCCCTCCCTCCCTCCCTCCCTCCCTCCCTCCCTCCCTCCCTCCCTCCCTCCCTCCCTCCCCCTCCTGTCTCTAGTCCAACCCCACTATGGTGCCTGATCAGCCCCCCTCCGGTGCTTCAAAGCCCCCTGTAATACATCAACCTGCAGCCCCAAGACTCCTCACAAACACCAGGAGGCCTTGGGAATAATCCACAGCTTCTTATGAACACTTGCCACTGGATAGATGAGAAGTGGCGAACGAAGGGACGCACGGACCTGTGAATCACACGGGAGGAGAAGCCCCTTTCCAGCACATCCACAACTTTGACCTTTTTCACGTTACCTGAGCTTTTGTTCAGGCAGAGAACACAGAGGCATTCTGCAGCTGGCCCTGTGGCAGCCGCCGGTATGGATTGAGCCATAGTGTTTTATTAATGGATCAATGTGTCTTTGCAGGATGACGTCACAACCCGGGGAATGTATTGATTTCCGCAAGAAACATTATTGTGGATTCAGAAATGTGGATTCATCGATCCAAGCTCTTCTGCCACGCTAAAAGGATAAAAACAATGAACAGCAGCAATGATACGGTTTAACGGCTGTTTCCATACGTACATCCAGAACAGACACATACACCCACCCTTTCTCTTTTTCTCTCCCCTCCTACTTTCTACCTTTAATTTCCCTCTCTCCTGTCTTCTCTTTGTCCCCCTCCCTCTATGCCTCTGTATGTCAGCAAACTGAACAACTGCGAGCAGATTGGTGGTTACATAGAGTAGCACGTACAGTTGCATAAACAGGCAGCCCTCTTTAATATCACGTCCTCCTCGCCTGTTGGTGTGAAAGCAGAGGTGAGGATTGTCTCTGAACGAGGATGTAATGGTTGAAGGCTGCCAGAGGGAGAGCAGTGAAGGTTATGGAACGGCACAGATTATTTCCCACGGGTCCATTATTGCTGAAGCAGTCGCAGATGCATGAATGCCTGGAAGGACAGTGCTCTCCTCACTAGGATCGGCTGCTGGATGGACCTGCTGGGGCAAAATATCTGTCATCTGAAATGGTATCGCTCTTTTATTTCTGACAGGCACAATACCAGAGGGCCCATCTGCAAGGACCCCAAATGCCACAAATTGAACTTTTTTTTCTTTCTCTCGCCACAACCATATTCCTGTGTCATTCAAGGTTCAAAGTATTGCTTTTAATCCTCTGAAGGTTTTCCCACACTGTATTTGCAGTTTGATAGCTGTCTCTGAACTTTTGAACGTACCTTTTAGGCCCTCTGGTTCCTGCTATGATGAAGGAGAACATATTCCTGCCCCCTCAACCACCAGTCTATGGGTTACTGTCTGCATTTACATTGTATTCATTTATCCATGGCTCTTCTGTACAGAGTGACATACGAATAGTGCAGCAAGTAGAAGCTTGGAGTGGTTCTGATCACTGATCACTAATCAAGATGTGTCACGCCACTACACAGAAGTAAAACATCTCTGTTTTGTTGTATCCATTATTCCATTATGTTGCTGCTACCATGTTGATGGTACCATAATGCTGCGAGTCTGTTAATGCTACCGTGCTGTTTGCTAGTCTGTTGTTGCTACTACTGTGTTGAAAAACAGTGTGTTATCGTTATAATGTTGTTTCTACTGTGTTGTTGATGCTACACAGTATGTGGTTGTCGCTGTGTTGGCTATCTAAGGAAAGACCGTGAGTATTTTCGAAATCACCATGGTTACTTTCACTAGTAATTAAATACCCATCCAGCAGCTGTCAGGTTGCTTGTATGGGCGCACACTGCCCTCTGAAACACAGTAATAACAGCTTAGCAACCCCTGCCAGAAGCCTTCAGGTAGCGTCATGGAAATTCAGCTGAAAATCAGATATTGAAGGACCAGGAGATGAAGAGAGGCAGAACGTGTTCTTGGGAGGGCGGATCCGTAGGGGTTTTCTCCCCTCAGAGAGGAGACAGCCTTCAAAGTCTTATTGAGCAATCAGGAAGAGGACAGTTTTTCGTTTCTTTGTGTGTTTTGTCTGACTAGTGGCCCTTGGGGAGCCTGTCATTCACTCACACATCTCCCTCTCCACAGAGAATAGATTCTTTTTTGACTGGGGAGGATTTTTTCCTTTTTGTCCATAAGTGGTCTGATTTAAGGCCCAGAACCTTGTCATTAGTTTAAATGGAGGAACTCAGAGAGACAAAGAGAGTTATTGAGAGAGAGAGAGAGAGAGAGAGAGAGAGAGAGAGAGAGAGAGAGAGAGAGAGAGAGAGAGAGAGGGAGAGAGAGAGAGGGAAAGGGAGAGAGATAGAGGGAAAGGGAGAAAGGGAGAAAGAGGTAGAGAGAAAGGTAACGGGAGACAGAGATAAATAGCCTCCATGGTGTCTCTACTGACCTACATTATTATAGATTTAAATGTTGAATGTCATGTATTTTCTATTAACACTAAAATCATTTCCCTTGAGGTTCAAACACTGTGACAAAGAGAACCAGCACAAAGGAAAAGACGTGTTTGCATGAGACTCTGAGCAGCAAGTTCCTTGTGTCCTTCCTGTTCATTGTGCAGGTTTTTACATTCAAGGACAAACATTACATTCAACAACAAAAAAATCCTACTTGCAACTATTTTCACAATCCCTGACTCCATCCCCTGTTTCTTCTCTTTCTGAATCTCAAGACCAGTCCCTAATGTGAGTGACTCACAGGTGAAACGTATTCTTCTTGTCGTCTTCCTGACCTCTCTTTTCTCCCTCCTCCAGCCCCTGGATAAAGCTGTAGGTATGGATACGTGTTGTTCTATTAATACAAGATCAGATCCAGAGCCAGATCCCATGTGTGCCTCTGGCCCTAATTGAGCCCTGTAACCAGTGACCCCATGTCTACCCGGGACCTCATCCCTCAGCCTGTCACTCAGGGTGGGTAATTGGCATGGTGAAGATGGCTTGAACCTTTATACTGGGCTGGTTTTGAGGCAGTGACTGACAGCACTCTGTTGAAGTCGAAGCAGCGGAAAGCTTGTGCCGCTGTTTCCTGTTGTGTTCATTAGAAGAAGTTCAGAGGCCTTGGAGGAGAATGTCCTCCAACTGGAGTGTTAATATTTACCTCAACAGAAAATAAATCTGCATTTCTTCACCACTGCTAGAATACTTCAGTGTTATAGTTAGAAACAATTCTGGAATGCTGGTTTGTCTGAATAAACTAGCAAGTTTGAATACATATCTAAAAGACAGCTAAATAAAATCTAAAAAACTAAATAAGGGGAATCCACAGATCACAAGATAAAGGTACAAAAAAAACATATCTTGATAAATCTGTGAAATGAACCTATTTTCTCCATTCCACAATAAACAAACATCCAAATAATATTGACACCCAAATATATACCTAGACATGGAGAACAGAGTCAGCACCAGAATGCGTTCCAGCGGTCGCTGTGCCTGTTGGCGTCTGTTGGAGCAGATATGGCTTTTCTCGCCCTTCGTTTAACAGAGCAGCCAGAATGTGCGTTACAGTGTCTGCGAGTTTCACATTTAATTAGAATGCCTCTCACACCCGCGCGTCCTTCAGAGCTGTGGAGTTCAATTCTTTTCAATCCCCTCTCTCTCTCCCTGTGGAGGAGGGTATACAATGCCAGCTCCAGGTAGCTGCTTCCAGGGAGAGGCCATCCTTAGGGGGGAGGGGGGGGGAGCAGGGGGGGAGGACTCAAATCCAGGGAACAAAAACACATCCATACTGTCTCTGATGACAGGAGGGGAGGAGGGGGTGAGGCGAGGGGGGGGGGGGCGGTGATACGGGGGAGGTCGGAGGCAGCCTCAGGAAGCAGAAGGGAACAAGAGAGGCAAGGGGGGGAGTGCAGTTTAGGCAGGGGGGAGATAGGGGGATTGGGGGGGGGAGGAGGGGAGAGGAATCGAATAATGAACTGGATTAAATGTGAAAGTGACAGAGCAAACGCTCTTCTGCAGAGAGAATGCTAATGCTTGTACAGTCTGAACTGCTACCGGGAGACATTAGAAATACAAGACAATCATTTCTACTCTGCTTTGTTAGAGGTCCCTGCCGGGTCAAACTGGCCCTGACCCTGGCCCTCTCTTACAGTTAGAGTAAATACATAAGGGAAATAGATGGTGTTTAAATCAAACACCAAGAAACACGGGTTCATAGGCTACCGCAACAACAAAAAAGCCTTTAATCAACAGCATACTATCTATTTCATCTCACCCGAGAGAGAGGACACCTTTCATCCCTTCTATACATCTTTTGATTGGGCTGGCTCACAACAATGTATCGAGTTCAAAATTGCCCAGGGATAATGACGATATGGCAGCAGCATTAACGCCTGGCATCTTGATTATCACCAAGCTTCCCTTAGTTAGATTTCCTATCTGGAGGACATCATTATTTTCAGTTATCTACAACTCATTACAAGGAGTGGACAAGCCGGGCTCCGCGCAGCCTGCATTTAGTAACCAGTTGCTCCGGGGGCGCAGATGAGCTGCATGTCGCCGAGTGTTCTCCCTGACGCAGGCCACGCTATCTAGGCTGCATCGCTGCGCACAGGTCGGTTAATCTTCTCTCTATTTTCCGCTTTATATACCTCCGGCTCTTTATCTATCTTTATACACAGCGAGAGAGATGGGTATGGATAAATATAGATGGATTGCTTTCAGGTGAAATGTTTCAATTTAGATAACTACAGTCCTCTAGTGCTTTTGTTTGATGTGATGTTCCGGTGTTTCATGAAACAATAGCCCATCAACCGTAAATTGTTTGTAGGTGTTAGTTTTATTATGAAAGAATCAAGCCCCAAGGAAAGACAACAAGGTAAAATAACTTGGGTGGTACCACGGAAACACATAAGTTCAGTCAAGGCCATGCAGGAGCGGAAACATTGAAACCCCCTTTGACGCTGTCAGATTATTCAACTCTACGTGCGATAGCGCCCGGGGGATGCGCGTCTCCCTCGCGCCTCTGAAGCACCTTTGCCCCTCCGTGAATCCGAAAGGTCACGACTGTCTCGCTCCCAGCAGAGGAAAAACATTAGCCTCTGGCCTGTTGGGAATATTGTTTTCCATCTCTGAACCCCCCAGGTGCATAGCTAATGCGGCCTTTCACAAGCCTTTAAACCAGCTCACAGCAGGGCGGAACACACACAACAAGCGCTTGTTGAGCCCACAGAGACTCACTAATATGCATACTATTGATATGGTTTTCCTTTCTACCCCCTCTCCTGTACTGGGTCTATACTGTGATTGGATCTACTAGCTCATATAAGCAGTAAAGATTGCATTACTGGGCTGTTGTTGGCGACCATGAAGTAGATGCCTATATAAAATAGGATGCAGAAAAACCTTACTTTAACAGATCACTTCATTATCTCCAAGCTAGCATGATGCATCACTTGACACGGTGGCTTCTGTTGTTTTGCCTTCACAGTTAAGGTACCCAGAAAGACCATACAGCATTGAAATGAAACCTTGCTGGTAAACTGCATTGTAGCTCAGGCAACGCTGTACCAGACAGCAGGGCAAGCCTTGTTTAGCCTTGGGAAAAGCAAGTCCTCAATTGAATATTCACAATGATAAACATGGTTAAATAGCAACTGCGGCAATCTGTCTCCTGCTTCTGAATGTTGACAGCACTTATGCCACATTGCATTTAAATATTCATCATATGCATATCCTGCACTGAAGGGCAGCATTTCAAATTATAACAGTCCAGTCTTTAATTGCCAAAAATGCCACACAAGCTTGGGGATCTAAATGATGTTCTCTTTTTTTGTATTATTAATGAGCGAGCCAGAATGGTTTGACATTTCATCTGCGCCAAAGATGCAAATGAGGCTGTGGATTGGAAGGCCCGGTCACCTCTGTATCTGATGCCTGTGAGCTAAACAGAGGACGCATGTAAAAATCTCCACAGATTAAGCTCCTTCAATTCTTTCCATTCCCTTTTTCAATGGGAGTTTTCAAGAAATGACTTTATAGTGCCTTTTGTCAAATATGACTGTAATCACCTCGAACTTTGAAAGCCCACAGGGTTTTCCTCTGGGTCCTCTGGACACACGTGGAGGTACTTTAGCATGTCCAGCCCCAGAAATACTGCATACAAGCAGGGCTAAAAGGTTGCTGCTAATGCACTCCTTAATGGGATTTCCACATGTTAGCCTTGTTAGCGTGTGCCACCTGAATTCCATCAAGCTATTGCTAAGTGTTGCACCTCTGCTGTTTCATAAACAGCTGCTAGTGCAGTTAAAGCTGAGAGGGAATGAAATAAAGTCTTTCTGGCTTCTGACAAGATTACCTGTAAAAAGCAGAGTGGGGGTGTAGAAGTAACAGTAAAAAGCAGAGCAATTCACCATCAAGACCCTCCTGTAAAGTTAAATAAATCACCCACCAGAAAGCGGCATTCTTCCATTTGTAGCGGCCAATGAGGTGGGGCTTTTTTGGTGCCCTTTTTTCATGCCTGAGAGATTCACAGAGATGAAAGTCCAGTCTGAGATCGGAGCCACACAGCAGTGGTCTGATGGAGGGAAAGGAAATGAAGGAGAAGGAGGCCGTCAGCACAGCACGCAAGGAGAGCACCTCCACCAGCCTTAGGCCACCACCATTTAGGAGAGACTGATTAACCAATTAACTCTGTGTGATTTTTGTGTATTCGTGTATGTGTGTGTTTTGCTAACAAGATGCAAATGCTAAATTTGAGGGAAGTGACAGCAAACGAAAAGAAAAAAAGATTAGTTAAAATGCAGAAAGAATACTCATTATTAGAGTTGTGACAATGTACATTGAATATGCTGGTTGAGTACTGCAGTGTGAGCCAACAGGAATGGATGCATACTAAACCAGAGTCCTCCATCTTTATCCAATGAGCTAAATACCAACCTCTCCTTCCTTCCTCAAATATAAATAGGCCATGTTTGCCTGAGTATTTTGCATTAGGGTAAGCTAAAAGAGTCCATCTCACGAGATTAAATATAGTACCTGCCATTAATATTCATGAACATAATGTCCTGTTGCACAGACCATTAACCCAGCATGATGGTGAATAATTAGCAGATGGCATGTGATCTCAGCTAAGCTCTGATGTTGAAGTAAATGCATGTCAACACAACAGCAGTAGGCCTCCAATGTCAAGTCAGCCATTTGAAAACAGGATTTAAAGCCCATTGTGTTCTTGCACGCTTGATCTCGGTCAGAACAGTTAATTCACTTGCACTTAAGCACCCCATGGCGAGTGAATGTGAGCGTGTATTGATTTTATGATTTTCATTATAATCTGTTTCAATAACAGACAGTCTTTCAATACAGCCTTTCACATCTGCTAACATTTAACTTTGACCATGTAACTGATTATTTCAGACACTTTTCGCTGAAACAGTTGAGGAGAATTCAGAACTAACAGAGCTTGTTTCCTGAATCCAGATTTGTCCAAAGGAAACCAATGTGAACACAACAACCCTGCAGTTCACTTCTTTCAATGGGAGTAATTCAAGATGGAGACATTGGCAGACTGGCGACGTCAGACAGACCTCAAAGGCAGGTTTCTGGAGAGGAACCCATAAGGTACTCTGGTCCAGCTGATGACTAACTGGGGATGGACACCCCAGCCAGAGGAGGAGAAACCGCAGCCTTATCAGATCCCATAGAGGCCACAACAGGGAAGTCATTCTGGAATTGAACTGTCCCCTTTTGGCACGGACATATACAGCAACCTGCCCTTCACAGAGAGAAGGCAAGAAATAGAAGTGAGGAGATGGTGTCAAAATGTCATATTTGGCCATGATGGCACTCTGCCCCCACCGTACTGTCTATACCCCCCCCCCCCCCCCCCATCCTACCCTCGGCCTGCCCCCTGCGCCTATATACATTTGCCTTTGACTCATCCATTTGTCTTTGGGTAATGAAATCCCAGGGGATCCATGTGCCTCTGCTCACGAGTCGCCTCATTTCAGGAGCTATTAAATACAGAAACGCAGGATTCTGTTGCACTCTTATCTCCAGCCTCGTTAATCTGGGATCTCTTCCGCTCAGAGGCTCCGTTGCCATGGAGGTAATAAAACTAAATCAGCGAGACGAGAGGTGGGACTCAACGGTGGAGGGGAGGAGACGGAGACGAAGACGAGGACGGGAGAACAAAGAAGTGTTGGTAGAACCACTGCAAGTGTACTTACTGCTGTTAAAATGTTGGCAGAACCACTGCAGTTGTACTTGCTACGTATGAGGTGTTTTTTGTTGCCACCAGTAACATGGAACATGAATGTGGCTCTGTCCCATTTACGATTTAGTTTTCTCACGTCCTCATGCGTTTTTACTGATGTTAAAATATTAAGTTAAATGGAACAAGACCATGCCATATACATGAGATTCAGGAGATAGCTTTCTCATCGATTCCGAATGACTAAACCAGTGCATGGCCAACCCTGTACACACTCAGCAGAACTAGTAATCTAGTTTCCGTCTCGGTGACTTTAAAAGCTGCCGTTATGTGAATTCATGTGACAGACCACAAATATAATCCGTGCCCTCTCACTGCAGTACAGTTCTGTTCTGCACATTAGCATGTGTACGACATGATGAATGTCTTTGTATAAAATCGTACCATTTCCAGCATGCAAGTAAGCAGAAAACAGTGTTGCCCCAGCAGTTTCCTAATTACACTTCATTTCCAGGACCTAACTCCGGTTTACTGTAGAGCATAATCACATTAACTGTTAATGTGTGTTGGTTGTGTCCTTGCACGGGGGGATGCAGAGCGTTGCTCAGTGAAAGACGATGGATGTCAGGAACACAAACAGGAGGGTTTAGTCACACAAGCCCTTGCCCTCCCTCCACTAGTGGCCCTCAAATCTGGACACAGGGCCATAGTTAGGTCCGTCTGGCCCCACACTGTATTGGCTTTCTGTTGTTTGTTGAAATCTAGTCAACCAATGAGTGCAGGTTCTGCAGAACACAGAGCTGTCAGCGCTGTCTTCCGGTCGCCAGGGAAACGTCGAGGTGTCACTAACCACACACAGAGACTGGCTGTCCTTCGACAGGAAGGCCACAAGCGCTTCAGATATAGGTGTGAATGTGGCTTTATAGGCTGAGATGAAAACCATATCGACGGTCCACTTCTGTTGTTAGGCTCCCCACTCAGCTGGGTCTCATGTGGTTTCTGTTATTATCAAGAGGAATGTGCAAGTGGCTCATGCACTTCTTTGACTAAGCATGTCTGATTATTGATCTCTTCCTGTCCTTTGTGTATACAAATCGGATAAACGCATCTACAAATAAAGTCAAATGTATAACGGTACGTTATTCCACCTAAAGCCTGTAGAAGCGTTCTGCGTCAGTGCCGTCTTCGGGAGGTTCTGAATGTTGATTTACATCGTAATTGGGTGGCTAAATTCAATCTTGTTTTAATTATGCATATATGTGGTTGGATCAATTAGGGACTCGAGAGAGACGCGGATGAAAGCAAGCAATGAGGAGCCATTTGCTTTTTAATTGGAATATGATTGACTGTAATCCCAGCTCCGGCACTTCTCCTGGGACTCCCTGTGTCTGCTCTCTCTGGGGCCTCAGCAAAACAGAACCATTTCCTTGGATTCAACAACAAAGCTTCATAAAACAGATACGAGTAATTGCCTCAAAAGCAAAGCCATTGTTCGGTAATGCTGCAGTAAAGCGAACAGAAAAATATTTGTTGATGTAACGTAATGAAACTACCTGCAGTCAAAAGCCCCACGTTTGCGTTCCTGCAGCAATAGTGCAAAATATACAATCTCAACCATCTCTGTGTTGATAAGTCACAGATGTGTCGTTTCACATCCATTTTATCACGCTGGAACGTGTACTCACTTATCAATTAATCAAAACTGATCACTTGGAATGAATAAAATGTCCAGCAGGATTTTGTGAGTGCATCATGCATTACATCCTTGTCTAATTTTGTTTATTCAGCTGAACATGTTCCTATTTACAAGATATTCATCTTAATTAAGTTATGTCACAGGAGAGTAGGCTCTTACCTTTCACATAATTTCCAGACTAAACAGGACACTGTTGTGATTGTGGTTTGACAGACATCTCTAACCCTACAAGAGGATGAGCTTCTTTTACACCAGCAGACCAGAGATCCAGACAGGTTCTAAAGCTTTTCCGACTGCTCTTGATTTTGAACCTTGGCAGAAGGACTGCCGCTCCAATACTGTGAAGAGCTATCAAAGTAGTGTTGTGTTTCGTAATGTAACACTTTGCTAAGTGCAATCCTTTTTGGTGGTGGTGTTGCTATTTACTAGAGTAGCCTTAACACTGAATGTAAACCCTGGAGCATGTAACATGAAGCTTTAGCATTGTATCCACACTTAGATGGATACTGGTGGGTTTAACACCGCTTAAAGAACACTGCAACTCTTTTATGAAACACTGCACATGCATCAGTTACTGTGATACTGTCTCAAGAAACTGGATCTCACTATCATATCTCGGTCTTTGTTTGAAAAGAACCAGGCACCTCCAACGATAGCCATGATTAAAATGTACGCACCTTGTGTCAAAATCAGTCTGTGGGAGATAATTGTGTGTGGGTTTAGCTATGAGGAAGGCATGCGGAAAATTGGACTTCTGTTGCTGCTGTCTCTGTTCACGATGTATGGCTCAGTGAAACCAGATACTGCACAGGCCTTTGTTCTCAACTCAAAGTGGTCATGCAGTTTGTCGGAGCATTGTGTAATGTGTAATCCCGCCACTTTGCACAAAGGAATAATTGAGAACCAAGATTCAGTTTGGAAATATAACTCCAGTCATCCAGCCTGTGAACACCACGCTGTAAAGTCACTTAACGAGACCGTTCTGCGATCAGTAATTCAGTGTGAACGGTTTTGAAACTTGCCTCCGCAGGGCGGGTGATCAAAACATAAACACAACCAGATCATTATCGCTCTACGTATACGACTGCTCTTTTGCAGCTCTTTTTGTCGCTAACAGTAGGCCACAGTTAGTCTTGTTGCTGTCGTGAATCTTGCACCCAGCAGAGCAGCAGCAGTGTGATGAGTGTGGAGTCTTCTTAATGAGTGACTGAGTACAACACAGTCCATCCTCACGCCCCTCACCTCATCCTCCACACCTCAGCAGCCTCTAATCTGCCCATGGAAATCCTCACTTCCAGCAGAGCTGCAAAGAAGAAAATACTGCAACTGCTTTCAAGATCACATTGTTACACGGGGCAACAGAGGATCGAGATCACAACATGACTGACATTTTCTGTCGAAAGAATGAGATGTAGAACGCCAGTGTGAACAACAGACTACTATCTCCATGGTGATTTGGCAAGATGTGACCTCGTTTAATAATTTGTTAAGTGTTTTGAAGTGCTTTCACATCAATCTAAATCAGGACCAAATGCAGTAAAAATCTTGTCTTTTGGCGCCAACTGTCTTGTATGGTACTGTTATTTTACATCGGGCTGACACTATTTTTGAATCCAAAGTCTTAATATCTGAACATGGACTCACAAACTCACAGTGAATCGTAGTTCAACTCGATACTGCACAATGCCAGTAGTTATTACTTTGACGTCTTTTTATATTTCATTTAAAATACCGCCCTCCACCTTTCAGTCTTTCACTTCATGGCACAACAACACCAATTCTCAGTTATCAAACAGTTCTGTTCTGAATTCCACCATATAAATTAGACATTAGGCATCTGAGAGCAAGACATACACAGTTCATCTTCTCATGTTCACTGTTTACATTTGATAGGTATGCCTAGGTATGCACAGAGATCCGTCTCCATGGAAACAGTGTAGGTATCCAATGGCAGGGGTTCTCTGCCTGATCATGTGACACGCTGCCTGTACATACGAGGATTGAAGTTGACGGTTAGAACATTCTGCTGACGATGTTTTATTGAAGGAGCAGTGAGAATTACTGATGTGGATCCAGGCCCTTGTTTTAGTGGAAAGAATCCATTGTTCCTCTGGATGTTCATGACATCATGATGGAAGGTAACTTCTCATAGAACATTGTGTGAGTAAAATAACTTGCATCACCAAACGTTGCTCAGAAGATGTTACCGTTACAAATGACATTCCCTCCATCTGTGCACTCCTCTTTTTCTTTTTTGCTCACTCACTCACTCACTCACTCACTCACTTAGTCACCCACTCACCCTGCCTCTCTCCACAGACACACACACACACACACACACACACAGACACACATACACAACATCAAAATGTGCTTTCCTGTGCTATCCGAGCAGCAGCCTTGAAACTACCTGTCTAGATTGATCACAGTCATGGGGTGCTCCTTCTCTCTCTCTCTCTCTCTCTCTCTCTCTCTCTCTCCGTGATGAGCCTAGCGGTTATTAGAGCGTGAGGTTGGGAGATGAGCAGGCAGGTCCCTCTTGCAGCTGCAGGTGAGCCCACAGGAAGAAAAGACGAATCCCAACACAAACAGTCTCTCTGCCATCACTCCAGTCAGCTGAGAAGAATAGAAGTTCTCTGAGAACAACATTAAGGTTTGAAATGTACAAATGTTAACGTTGATACTTTGCTGAGATGGAAATGAGGTTGGAAGGTGTTTTGAAACAAATATTGTTACACTCTGGTCAAGCAAAAGGCTTACTTATACACAGATCTACTTTATGTGTTGTACTTTATGTGTTGTATTATTATCGGTCAATAGATCTTTAAATCCCTGCTGTTCAACAGATTGCTGTTTACCAGACTATTTTATTCACCAGGTCAATCATGTTCAAATGACTTGTTCACCATATCACACTTAAATGACTTCAAAATATTTCTGTTCAAATGGATGGTTTCACAGAGTAGCCTAATATTGACATATTGCCTGTTCTTATTAGATTCAATAAACTTCGATAAACAGTTCATGCGGGAGTACAATCAACAGCCAACAGATGGCAGACATAAGCAGACCACTGCATGACGCGTCCGATGAAATCAAGGGAATGCCGTCCCATTCGAACTCGTCTTTGCTGACGAGGGGCAAAGATAACCCACAAGCCTGCACACAAGAGAGGGCTAAACCTGATCCTGGACTACTACAAATAACCGGTGGGAACTCTGCCTGTTGTCTATCCTCTTACTGACTTCAAGGACCAGCCTGTCTCCTCTCTGCTGCCAGGGCCTGAATCAGACATCCCAGGGAGACGGAGCTGTGAAAGGTCGGCCTGCCTTTCCCAGTAAGCAGCGCTCACCTGTTGATAAATCCCAAAGTATCCTGAGGTATTTAAAGTCTCCTTTGGTGGGTCTGGAGAAAGCAGCCTCCAGTGGTGCCCCCCGCCCCTCCTTCCCACCATGCTTTGTGAGAGCGGGGAGAGTGTGCTGTTAGAGGGCCTTTCAGGCTGCCCATCCAGCCGGTTTGTCTGTGGGAGCCGCCCTATAGAAGACCTCAGGAGGCCAACAGTCCTGGCTGCACAGGGAGGCCCTCGCCAGCAGAAGCCTATATTCATCAGACACATCAAACGGCAGCTCAAGATGCTACGCCCCCCCCCCTTCTCCCCGCCCCCTCCTCATCTACCGCCATCACACACCGCTACCTAACTCCCTCCCACCTCTACCTAACTCCCACCCACCCCTATTTAACTGCCACCCACCCCTACCTAACTCCCTCACACTGCTACCAATCTACCCCACACCAACCTTCCTACCTCCATCACAGCTGCCTAGCTAACTCTCACACACCCCCACCTAACTCCCGCACCCACCCCTGCCAACCTCCCCCACCAGGCCCCTCCACACTACGAGTCTCCTCTACCTTGGAGGAGGAACACTTCCTGGACTCCTAAGCCCATCTAATCAACAGCAGAGATCCCAGCACTGCCTGCTGGTGCAGATCAGAAGTCCACCGGGGTGACAGGGTCTTTTCAGTTGCTGCCCGCTCCCTCCAGAACGCCCTCCCCATCCACATCCGACAGGCTAACACCCTGCCATCATTCAAAACAGGCCCACAAAACCCACCTTTTACAAACTCCTGTTCACCAGCCAAACTCCTTCTTTCCATTTTAATCATTTCGTTTTTAACCACTATGTTTACAGTCTGTAATATCAATATCAAATACTGTCAACTTTTTAAAAGTTTTTTTTTGTGACTTCTGGTTTCAGAACCCAGATGTCGACTAAATCAGGGATTGTCTTTTTGTTTTACATGCTGCAAGGACAAAGAAGTCAACTGAGATGATTTAGTTGGTGTGCCAGACATTTTCAGCCATGTGACAGGATAATGAAATATATATAGAACAGAAATAGCAAGGGTCTGTCGAATAAATGTGTGTGCGAACATTTCACCTGTGAATGTGTTTCATAGGTGTTTGTGTAAGGACAGTTCGGTGTAATATCCTACATGACCCCTCACAACATCCACTCCACTGTGGGTCACAGCCACCAGCTGAGCACAGTCTAACACAAGCCTCGTGATTGACAGGCAGACACAGTGTCTTTGTGAAAAGGTTACTGGATAGAGAAGCGCTTCTTTTTCTTCTTCTTATTCTTCTTCTTATTCTTCTGTTGTCCTTCTGCACTTCACATGCTGCTGTAGACAGACCGGATGATGAAAGACCGGACAGACCGGATGATGAAACTCCCATCTGTTTCTGTAGAGCTGTGTGTCACTATGCTTCCCGCTACATCAAAACCAACATTCCCTAATTAATCTTTACATATTCTCTTTCTCTCTCCGCCAAAATAATTTGTGTGGAATCGATGCGTCTTGAGGCCTCTTGAGGCTCCTGGGTCACAACACAACATGGTTGGTTATGAGTCATTTTCAAACACTGGGTTTGTATCACGCTGTTCGGCTTTGCTGCAAACTGCCTAGGCTAGCACCCTGTCGCCTGTCTTTCTATATTTCACAGCAGTTGGCCAAACTCCCTCGGAAAAGCGACATAACATAATTCATCAAAGCCATTTTTTTCCAGCTCCGGTCGATTTTAAAATATTCACACCCCTTCTGGGTAAACAGACCTGGCTTGAGCAGAGAGATTCACGGCTGCCAAGTGTTTACGGGGACTTAAATGTTTGAGCAGCTGTGTCCTCTGGACTACGCAGCTTCGTCTAACAAATGCTCTTTTTTGCGTTAGAACTGCTCGAAGGGTTGCATGTTTGCGAATCTTCTAAAAACACCTTGTTTTTGTTTGCTCACGACTTGCAGTATGAAACACAAACACGTTCATTCACCCTGCTGCCCCACACGCTAAAAGTAGGATCGAACAGTAATCCTCGTACGATACGGCAATGTCGTCCATTTCGAAGACAAGCAAGAAATGAAATAGAATAATCTAAGTATCATTTTTCCTCTCAGTGGCGATGGCAGAACCTTTGGAGTTGAAACCACCAGCAGACCTTCATTTACCACTTGAAAAGTGACTCACATTTGAAAATGTTTCTTGGACCAGCGATCTGAGGCATGAGCAGGTTGTGAAAGCATGGATGTGAAAGGATGCAGTGTGCAGGGAGCCAGGCATCCAGGCTCTGCCCTGCTCTGCATCAATACCCTGACTAACCACAGCTAGAGGCACAATATGGAGGCTGTTCCTCACCAGGTTTCCTTGGCCCTGCGGTGCAGCTGGAACCACAGTCCTCCTGCCTTTAATCCGCTGCCTCTAATAATCACTAAGTCTCCCCAAGTATGCTGCCTCTGCTGCATTCAGCCTCTAATGTTCTGCCTCAAAAATCTGTTGCTGCTAGTCTCTTCTACGTTGCTGCCACTGATCTACTGCCTCATCTTCAATAGTCTGCTTCCTCTAGTCTTCTCTGCTGCCTCTAATCTGCTGCCTCAGGTCTTCAGTAGTATGCTTCCTCTAGTCTCCTCTAGTTTGCTGCCTCTAGCCTGATGCCTCTTATCTGATGCCTCTACTCTCCTCTCGTCTGCTGCCTTTAATCTCCTCTGCCTGTTCCCTAACAACACAGCTGTGGACATGGTAAACGTTCTACTTGAATTCACTAGGTCTTGAAAAGAAAGGGAGCGCTCTTGTGTTCAGATGAATCAACTCTCCACTCCAGACTCAAGGCAAACCTGCCTGAATATAAAATACAGGGAATTACAAAAATACGAATCAGAAAAACTCATAATCAAGTACGACACGTAAGTGTATCTCTTGTCTCTATCTCCTCCCTCCCTTCCTCTCTCTTCCTGTCCCCCTCTCTGGCTCTCTTTCTATGAGTACCGCATCACTCCTCCTGTATTGGCTGTTTCAGAGAGAGCCGTGAGTGTTTGGGAGCCCAGATGTGTGTTTGTCCCACAGTAAAGCAGCTCCCCCCCCCAGAGAGCAGGACACTGCCCACTGTCCCTGTGATTGAATGGCTGCCTGAGAAGGAACGAAAGTGATTGCCATAAATATTTCATCGAGGAAATTGCTCCGCGCAATAAATGCATCACCAGTGCTGTGACAGCAGCAATTGTGCCCGACCCCTTATGACACGGCAGCGTTCTATGTATCACATCATGAGCGACGGCAATTAACCAGACCCTCGTTCATCACTCCTGGCTAGTTTATAACACTGTTCTCTGCCTTCCTGCCATCGTCATAATAATATGCATGCACACACCGTAGATAGCGCTCCGGAGTTGTCAAGGGAAAGGGAAGGTATTGTTCGTTATCTGCGAGGGGTTTCCTCTTGGCCTTGCCAAGGCGTCCGTGCGTATGAATGGAGCGCAGGCTCCACTCGTCTCTTCATGACATCTCCATTGTGCTGGGTGAAAACCCTCACACGGTGCTGTATAAACCGCATTCCAGCGCTGTTGAAAGTTTGACAGTTGGACGTATATCACTATGTATGCCGTGTATCTAAAGGCTCCCCCAACAAGCCCATGTGTTCCCGAACAAGATGTGGAAGATGAAAAGGCCCTCCTTTTTTCTTTTTACATTTCGGTCTTAACCCTTGACCCCCATGTAAATGGTGCAGTGTGGTGTTCCTCTGGGTTTGTTTTTGAACAAACATGGTGTTGGTTGCTCCAGTGGTTTGTTAAAATGGCTTCAGTTGTTGTTTTTATGGCCTATATCTTCAGCCAGCAAATAGCCCTGCTGTCCATGTGTGCCTTGCACATTATTTACACCTCTTTTTTTTCTTCTTTTTTTTTTTTACTAGGGCAGCTCTGACACACATGTTTGTGATGGATGGAGGGTGTTCTTTTACTAGCTCTGCCGGGGTTCCAAACTGGGCCATGCAGGGGCCTGGATGTCATATATAACACAGGAGCAACTGGGATTCACTGCCTTATATTTTCATTCTCAATTAGGGGCGGAAAATTACAGAATAGCATCTCAGATTGGAGGGCACCAGTTGGGAATGCGTTTCCGAAGCTCGATGAGAGAGCTGCTTTCTTTTGTTTGACGTTAACGAACCAACAAAGGGAGAAAAATACAAGTCTTATTTCAGTAATGAGGTTGACCTGTGAGCCAACATGCCTCCGATTGGTTGGTTTGATCAGCAGCGGTGTAAATCAGCTCCCTGCTAACCACGCTGCCATCCACCCAGGACCTAAATCACTCAGACAAAGAGAAAAAGGTTGAGAGGTTATTTCTGCAATGTCAGAACAAAATGGTATGAAATGAATCGTTTCCGTGTGTTTAAGTATAACTGTTATTCGAAAAACTAGTGAAGAAATTCTCCGCCGGAGAATTTGCTGAACGTGACCAGCATCGCAAAAACTTCTCTACAATAGCAATTATACCACAAACGACATGGTTAGTGAGTCGACTCGAGCGTGTCTCAGTATTCAAGCTTTCTCACTGACTATTGAAAAACACATTTTCTGTCAGAAGATGTTTTTCCTGCGCTGTAACTGTGGAATTATGTTGTTCAGATGCCATTGTTGCACTGCACTTGAGGTATTATTATTATTATTATTGTCACCACGTTCCTGGTAAATTCAGACTTGTTCCATCACTTAAAAAATAATGTTAAAACCGGGTTATTTATCTACTTTCCTTTCGCACTATTCGTATGTTGCTTTGAATCAAAGCATCTACAGCATGAATGAAGAGTGAGACGACAGATGGTCCTCACACAGAATCTCAGATGAAACCAGAGGGACACAGCAAGCAGACCCATGTTGATGTTGGAGTCAGCGAGGCTTCATCGTGGAGGTGGGACAGGAAGCATCGGGGGGGGGGGGGTAACACACAACATCATAAACAACCAGAGAAAAGGGAGTCATGTGGCGCAGATGGTTAGGGTGTCGGGTTAGTAATCAGAAGATCCCTGGTTCAAACCCCGGCTGTCAACATGATGTTGTGTAGTTGTATGATGTGTAGTTGGTTTTGGCCTGAATAAGAAGTGTTGCTATGGAGTTACGTTGTTGTTAATGTAACCTTAATGTAAGGTGTTGCTATGGAGTTATATGGTTGCTAATGTAAAGTGTTCCTATGGAGTTACATACATGGTTGCTAACGTGACCTTTATGTAAAGGGTTGACCTTTTCTGTTGACCCTAACAGCACTGAAAGGACAGTGCATGTTTGTGTGGCTCAGAGAAAGATAGAAGATCAGACTCAAGGCAGTAGCAGAACTGTCTGCTTGATTCAGCTGGACAGGAAGGGCTAGAGGAACTAGGAGAAGGCTTTGAATTTCAGTGATTTTCAGTAACTGGGGGGAATTGCTGTAGAAAACGATTGAAGTAATTGGCTCCATATGTGGAATGGCTCTCACTCAAGATAACTTGCTCACATCCTTTACCCTGCCGGGTATGTGGGCCTAAAATCATTTCAGTTGTGTAGTCGAGATGTTGTGAGTCTCCCTAGCAGCTCAAAGCTAGCTCTGCCGTGGATAATAACGTGGTCATGAGAGCTGCTATAGGGAAAAACCCTTCCATATGTGTGTGCACATGCTTTCTTTCAAGATTTATGAATGAATAAGCTTCAATCGGTTCCAAGTCCGTAGCCAATGACATGCTCATGTTTGGAATTTCGGCCTGAAATCGAGTCACTCCAGGGATGTCTGTTTGTTTCTTCAACTAGATGGGATTGCAAACTTATGTTAGCCCTATAACCATGGTCTACTCTGTACTTTATTCATAAACGATATTCCAGTTTTCCTGTTTCCAAACACACAGTGGACAAGGTTTCCAGTTCACCTGGAACAGATAGTTTACGTGTATTCAATGTTCAAACGTGTCAGACTGGATGACTGTTAGAACAGAAGCCCTTGACATACAGGTATTAAAGGTACTTTGTTGAGAGAAGCCAAGGACCACACACACACGCACGCAGTCTTTCATCAAGACGTACACGCACACATCCTGTGTTTTAAATGCAGGAAGCCTTGTGCTCTATCCGTGCTGCACAGAACCACGGTGGTCATTCTACTTCCTGATCATGACAAGGTCTGAACCCTGAACACCTCCACAGCTTCCCTGCACCATGAAGGGGATCAACCACACCTAACAGGGGTGGAGAGACCCTCAGAGAGCAAGAAAGAGAGACCAGGAGAGAGAGATTAAGACAGAGAGACACCCCCCCCCCCATAAAGACTGAAGAAAGGGGAGGCATGGAGGCCAGCCAATCACCCGGTTTAAACTGTGACCAGCAGGAAACCCCTCTCCCCAGCCTCCCCCCTACAGTAGGCTTGTGACCCCCTGATCTGGAAACATAATTATCTTAATGCTAGTTTAGAATCCAGCGGAGACCTCAGGCGGTCCCGCCCCCTCCTGATGGAGCCTGTCCCCCTGCTCAGTGTGGAGGTGGCAGGGAAATCCACCAAACACAAGCACATGGTGAGATTACTGCTCAGATGGTAGAACATTCTACTGGTCATAGGTTCGAAATCCCATCGTTTACATCGCTTAAGATAAATGTAATGATTATTTATGATACAGTCACAGTCAATCAGACTGTTTCTTATGTTGTAGTGTACTGTACAAAGCTCCAACTATCTACCTTATCTTTAATCTGTAATTTTATTCTAGTACATTTGTTTGTGTGCATCTTTTTACAGCTCCAGCAAAAAAAAAACCTATTCTCCTTAGCCAGCTGTAACCATAGTGAGGTGCTCTTGAGCTTTTTTTTTCCCGAAAGGACTTTTGGTGGCCCATGTTTCTCATGCTGGTTAAAAGTGTTTAAAGCCTTCAGACCACCATTAGTGAACGAGGTTACAGGGAGGGTAAGTTTGCTGCTGTATCTGCTGCTGCGTGCCTCTCACACGCAGAGCTACAGCAGTGAGCCGCCCTGCCCCTCTGACTTCCAGCCCTCCAGTGAACCAGGCAGGATTCACCCTCTCACTCCTCTTTTCTTCTCATTCTCTCACTTTCTTCCTTCCTTCCCTCCGTCTTTTTGCACCTTCTCTCGCCATAGCAACACTGACACAACCATTTACTCCGCAAGTGAGTGCACCTGAAGTGAAGTGGAAAGGGGGGGGGGGGGTAAAGAGGGAGGGAGGGGTCACTTGGGGCAGGCAGGGATCTGCACCGCAGACTCAGCCAGAGTGTCCCAGGGTTGAAGCTGCTTTATTCTAACCTGGAGTATTCTCCCTGTCAGCACTCCCCCCCCCCCCCCCCCCCCACACTGCCTGGCACTCTGTTTATTTTTGCAAGACATGGAGCTGAATAGACTTTAATAAATACCCTGGCCCACTCTAACCCTAACCCAGGCCTGGGACTCGGGGAGCCGTCTGGACTTGTCACAACTTGTAAGTTAGCTAGCGCACCAGGCTGTGCTCCCTTCTGGAACAAGGAGTGGAGCTCTGTCAGGCTGTTGAATCATCTCTCTCCAGGCTGATGGAGTCACTCCATTACTGTTCATGTGTTTAAGAATAAAGGCTGGCGCCTCTGTATGCATTTGTCAAGGGGCTGAGCAGTGAGGGAATTGGGGTAGTAATCAGAAAATTCTGGGTTTTAAATTCTGGCTGTGCCGAAATTGACGTTGTGTCCTTGGCCAAGGTACTGTCCCTGCACAATGTCCCTGTAATTGCTGTAAGTCGCACTGGATAAGAGTGTTTGCTAAATGACCGAATGTGAAATGTAAATGTGCGTTAATGTGTTGCTCATCACAGCATTTCATACCCTCAAGAACACATTTTATCTCTAATTTGAGAGTCGTACCCTGGTATATGTGCCAAGATTTCAATATTCTTCACAGTAATTATTACTAGAAGTATTTAAGTAGTCTGATTATAAAGAAGAGTTATAAAACCTGTTTCTCATCAGAGCCACTAGTACAGTACATTAAACAGTACTATTTTTTACGTTAGCTGAAATCCCTCTGTAGATTCATATCTGCCCGAAAATAAAAAATTAATCTTATCTGCTTCAGTCCAGGGAGCAGACGTTGCCACACTGCGCCATAAAGTGATGTTGACAGATGAAAACATCAAAAGAACAACTTCCCTTTTGTGAAATGTCTTTGTGGCAGTGTTTCAACTTTCTGACTTTTTTCAGTTAACTTGACAAATTGGCCCCTGATGTTGGATGTTTAGATTGTTATTATCTTTGATAGAAAGCACACTTTGGATATGCAACAGATGAGAAATGAAATGAGAAGTTTCAATTCAAATTTAAATATTTACAGCTACACATGAACCAGAAGCAGTTGTCTAAACTGCAAAAACAGACTTTTCTTTGACGTCTTTGTTCTTATTTCTAGAACGAGGCATTTCTGATACTTGGTTTCCTGATGTGCGTTCTACAAGTGCTGTTGGTACATCGCTTTGGATGAAAGCATCTGGTAAACGAATGAAAAGTTAACCTAAATGTCCAAATACCAACATTGTATGTGAAACAACACAGATGGATTTACAAGAGCGCTGTTGGCATGGTTTCCGGACCTCAGCAGATGCAGTGTTCCTGGAACAGAGCCACTCACTCTCTCCTTCCAGCTCACTGGATCTCAGCGTTTAACCTCAGCACAGCCCAAATTCCTTAGGAGTCTCATCCGGTGGTAATCCTTCGAGATTTGTATTAGAGTCCCTCTGACACCTTTGATCTTTCTAAAGACTCTGATTGGATGTAGGGAGGGGAGTGGGGGGGGGGGAATTGAACCTTCCCATAATGCATCACATGGTTAACAGGGTAATTTATGATTTAGGAAGAGAAGTAAGAAATACCGTGTGTGGGTGGTTAGTGGTGATAAGGGCAGGAAGAGGAGAGAGAAGCAAGGTTTCCACCCTGACGAATCCTCAACCTTCCAGCTCTGTTCCTCTGCGTTGCCCCATAAAGTATAAATATAAAAATTTATACTTTATAATATAATTTGCGATAACTTTATTATCCTCTGGACGGTGTTTGTCTCAGTGGTCAGGTGTTTGGGCTAGGTATCAGCTGTGGGTGGTTTGGACGATGCCACTTTGGTGGGGTGCATTCTGGGAAGGTCCTGTGGTGTTGCGAAACTTCAGATGTACCCTGCTGAGTTCCTACCAGTCTCACCTGTCGCCCTGGCAACCCTGAAGCTGTTACATGGCAGTTCATCATTTCAATTCATAACTCATAACAATATCCTTTATTTCATAACAATATCCTTTTGTATTATGTTTTACTAACAGCGCTATACTTCCTGTGTCTGTTCCTGAACAGCTCACAGCTAGGCTGAACAGCTCACAGTTAGACTGAACAGCTCACAGTTAGACTGAACAGCTCACAGCTTGACTGAACAGCTCACAGTTAGACTGAACAGCTCACAGCTTGAGTGAACAGCTCACAGTTAGACTGAACAGCTCACAGCTTGACTGAACAGCTCACAGTTAGACTGAACAGCTCACAGTTAGACTGAACAGCTCACAGCTTGAGTGAACAGCTCACAGTTAGACTGAACAGCATTCAGGTACCCTTGTGTCTATTTTTTCTTCATTTATTTAGTAATTTTTCACAGCTAAAAGCTTATTTTTCGTTGTTGAGAATTGCCTGTGTAGCTGCAGTAGATTTGTCCTCAATGTTTCGACTGGATGTGTTGTTTACTGACAAGTTAACTGATGCTTTTGGTGCATCTGATTCAAAACCAGGACATCATGTCTTCTCCTTCTGCAGAATTTAATGAAGACACATACAGACATACGCTGAGAAAAACCGGTTTCGAAGCTGTCATCATTATGTGGCTCTTAGTAGGCTTAATCTTTAATGCATATTTTTGGGTTAAAACAACATAATGTCCATGAACAGTCCTTCCTTTGTCGAGCGTGAATGTCAACATACCAGTTATCCCATCACCCTCTCTGGATGAAACCAGACACCACCAAACACCTGTTCCTTTGTGGAGCTGACATTTTACTGGCTTTCTCAGACGTGAGCCTCTCTTTCTGCCTCTCTCTCCCTCTCAGCTCTCTCCCTCTCATCTCTCCCTCTCTCTCTGCCTCACTCTTTCTCTCTCTTTCCCCCTCTCTCCCTCACTCTCTCTCCATTCCTCCCTCCCTCCTTCATCTCCTTTACACATCCTCACTCTTTGTTTCTCTCCTTCCCATTATCTTCCTATTCTTCCTCACACTTTCTTTCTTTTTTTTTCTTTCTTTCTTTCTTTCCCCCCCTATTCTAACCCCCTCCTCTCTCCGTTTTGAGGAGGATGAAGGAGAAAAATGCCTGCTATCCCTCGTTCTCCTCGTGAAAGCTGCTCTTTGTGGAGGAGCCGCGAGCGGTCTGCTCTCCGACCACGTCTCTGGATCTTTTCATCAGGAGATATTTGAAATCTAACTGACCCTATTCATAGTCTGCCAGAGTGCCGGTGCTGATGCTACATAATACAGGGAGCTATAACGACTGGGGAATGTGAGGTATTCAGAAAGGGAGACGAGTCTGAGGAGAATTCTTCACAGAGCGACCTCAGGCTTTCTATAGGCTCTGTCATACTCAGCAGCCGTTATCACCATTGTGTTATCCATCACTTGTCACTAAGAGTCCTTTAATGCACAATCAACCATAAACATTTAGAGCAAAGTTGTTTGTTTATTTATTTTCCTGGCAGGTGGGTATGCAAACTGGGAAGAATAGACCGTGAGGAGTCTTTTAAAAGCTACCTTAAATTACTGTAAATCAACCTGAGAGCGGAAACACTATTTTGTAAGTAAGGAGTATACATATGTCATAACTGCCTGTATTGACGGCAAGGATACCAGGCGGAGCGTCAGCAAAAAAAAAAAAAAACACACCTGTAAATACGAGACTGAACCCCAGACCAGCAGCACACGGGTCAGCAAACAGGAAGAGCATCTCTCTGCCCAAGAGACTTCCTGTTCAGGCAGGTAAGAAGCTGTCTGCTCTGAGTCGACGTCCCCTGAGCAGCCCAACAAATGCTGAGAGGGCTGGTCTGTGTCAATACAGACGAGCCTGTGTGTTTAAACGTCTGAATAGGATGGCACAGGGGCTCGCAGGCTCACAATGGGAACACCAATGTGTGAAATATGTTGTGCAAAGGAACCAAGTCGCTGATGGAACCAGGGGATGAAATTTGGCACAAAGTTGCGAGAGTCAGCAATAAAAGGCTCCATAAGAAAACAGGCCATGGATGTTGAAAAGTTGGCTGCCGGAATAGAAGCCAAACACTTTACGTCTCTGTTGCAACACAGAGGGACAGTAGACATGGATTGATTGATTATACAGTTTTCATTGTGCTTTTACGTGTTTTAGGTGGTGTTGTACCACGTAATGTTGAACAAAAACAAATTAGTAGAACAATTAGTTTGTAAAAGAGAATCAGAAACTCCCAAAATCCAACACACCACTGAGGAGCAACCATCCATCTTTTCGCTACATTCATGTTGCATGCTTGACGTTCCATTGGGTTTGATGTTAGATTTTATGCAACGCTTACAAGGTTTTAAAATGGGACCATAAAACTGGAATGTTTCAGCGGTTAAACAAGGCCCATGGACTTGGAATGGACTGCAAGTGTATAATTATGATAGCAAAATCACCTGAAGGGTCTTGTTTGACAATTTTACTGCCACTAATAAAACCAAAGTAGACGAGGGCATTGCCAATCATCACACTGAGAGCTTTCATTGAAATGGCAACATAATTAAAAATCCAATTAACTACGGAACCCTAATGAATAGAAAAATATAACACTCTTCCTTGACCTTCAAAATAGAATTTGCTTCCATTTACTACAGCGGCAAAACATTTCACAATTAATTATGAAATAAATATCCTCAATACTAACACGTTAACAAGGACTTTCTTGAAAAATTATATGTGGGGGACATGCCAATTTCATTTCGAGTGGCGTTATTTTGTACTTTTGTGTTGATTGACTGGTTTTTCCACCAGAACTACAATGATTAGACACTGTGTTGAGGGAGCAAGTAAACCAGGGTGATTGGAAAATGGCCATGGCTGTTTAGAAGGACAGACATGCTAATATGAGGAAAGGCTAGAATCACAATCAAGTCTTTATTCGTCACCTCGTCAAGTGCCAATCACACAAAACGAAACATGAATAAACAACTTCCACCTCTGACAGAACGGACTCATGGATACGAACTCAGTGTGAATAGATGTTGTTTACAGTAAGAACTTTTAGGGCCTTATTTACACCTGATCTGAAACACAAGTGCTATTATACAGGTGGGATAAATAACTCTTGCGCCCGGCAGATTGAAAGGGGTTGGTCAGAAGTGCCTTAGGTGTGGTTTGGGTGTCACATGCAATAAACCAATCAGAGCGTCGGCTCACATTCCGCTTAAAAGCAGGACCGCTTGTTCCATTGGTGGGTTGCTATTATGAAGGGAACTGCAAAGTGCAGTCCTTGATCTGGGTGTAAGATAGGACCCTTTATGGTTCTGGTCAGTCCTTTTTGCAGGAATATGGCTTAGCTTTGATTCTGTTCGGAGGATGAGTCAGCCTTCTGAGATACACACACACACACACACACTCAGCACACACACACAACATAAACACACACGCCCAGTCAGCATTAACACACACATACAACACAAATGGACCTAACACAAACATACCCGAAAGACACACAACTGACCTAGCACACACACACGCTCACACACACAACCCATCATATGGCACACACACAACCCAGCACACACACACAGCTACTGCACGCACACACAGCTAACACACACACACCCAACACAAATGGACCCAACACAAACATACCTGACAGAGACACACAACCCACCTAGCACACACACACACATGCTCACACACACAACCCATCATATGGCACACACACAACCCAGCACACACACACAGCTAGTGCATACACACACAGCTAACACACACACACCCAACACAAATGTACCCAACACAAACATACCCGACAGAGACACACATCCCACCTAGCACACACACACAGCTAGTGCACACACACACACAGCTAACACACACACTCAACACACAGTCCACCCAGCTCAGCACACATCGCAGACTCATCCGGACACATTCAGGCAGAATGTGGTCACGCTTCGCTGGGCTCTGTGTGCTCGGCCATGGCCTGCTGAGCACCATGAGGGTTCTGGGTGGCAGGAGCTGTAAAAACAACAAAGAGAAATCATGACATTCAATCCCCCCCCCAACCACCACACACTACACACACACACACCTACACACACATCCAGAATCACACACACGTGCACACACGTCGGTAATAAAACGCAGGGTGCACGATAAGCCGTGCGGCTAACGAGGATGGAGAAGGAGATGAAATATTTGCTTTTGGCACTTGAGGTTCTTGACTCACAGTGGAAGTCGGCGATCACGTTTTCCCGTCTACTTCCTTCTCCGCGCAGGAAACGCCGGCGACGGGAAACGGCAAACTTACTCACCCGAGAACAGGATGAATACAGGGATCATCCCGGCTGTCACGCTTATATGTCAGGAAAGTGACCTTCGGAACACTTCAGAAAAGCAAATAATCAGATCTAAGAAAAGCAGTGTGATTGTTGCATCCTTGCTTCCCGTGTCTCTGCTGAAAGACCCCTGGTTACGATGGAGCCCCCTGGTGAAGACCTAACAAAGCAAAGCTGCTAGTGGTCTTCTCCAGACGAAGGATTAGGCTGAGAAATGAAGAGCGAGGGTTCACATCGGCCAACGGGTTCACTGGAATCCAAGCTGTAGTGGCAGGGTGCCACATTTCTTTCACAACGTCCTTTATAATGGGCCGTAATTAAATGTCTGTGGGTTCAGTAATTGTCAAGGGGCAGAGGGACAGAGCGGCTGCCATCTTAGCCCTGGTCAGCATGGCAAACTGAGCGAGAGGAGAATGGTGGGAATTAAAGTCGGTGGGGTCTGAGTGCAGAAAGGCCCTTATAGTTGCTCTGAGAGAGTCTGACTCAACCACTGACGTGCTTACTCAGGCAGGAACTGGAGACAGGCACAACAAACATGTGCAAAGACCAAAGTAATTCTACACACCTGGGCGAAAAGGCTGTGGAATTTAATAATATCCCCCAGCATCTAATCTGGGAATGAAGCAGAGGATTGTTCTAGATATCAGCCAGGCACTTCTGGAATCTCTGGTGAAAACAAAACCAGCTAGAATGATTTTTTTTTGTTGGGGGGTTGGGGGGGGGGAGTTCTTTTCAAGCCTGCAAGTGTCTCTCTACAGTTTCACGCTGTTAACAATACCACAAGCAGAGCCAGGAGGTTAAAAATCCATCATCTCAGTCTGATACTTCCAATCCACTTGCACATCTTTAAGAGTGCCGTTTATCCGGCATGACTGCACAGCCTTGGAGGCTGCTCCTCTGGTCTGTGTTAGCCAGGACAGAAGCGTTGGCTTTGGGAAGGTGGGAATGAGGGTTAGGGTGAGAGCTCCATTACCACGTACAGAAGCCTTGGATTTGGATTTGGGAGGAGGAAGTACATCAGAAAAAGTAGAACCATGTAATGCTCTCGGTAGAAACTGGTCAAGACAGAATTAAGGATAGACGTATTCGTTGAGTGTGATGATTTTGTAAAACTACACTACTAAGTACACTGATGTGTTATTCATCAATGTATCTCATCTGCATGGTTTGAGATCTTAGGTAGAGCTACGAAAACATCAAACTTATGAAGAGTAAGAGGGCTGTACTTTTTGAACACAGGATAACAAACCACACACGTTGACAACCTTCTCAAAGTGAAGTCTCTCTTGTGGGCTAATGCAGCTCTGCTGTCCGTGAAAGCCTCCGGGGAGGGGGCATGATCACGCACATACCAGAGGTTCAATCCTGGAAGTCAGAGCCCTCTCAGACTATATTTGGTCGGCAAATCACATACGGCAGCTTTGTGTCTACACCTCGAAACGTTCACATCGACTTGCAAGAGAAAAACTTATCGTAACAGCAGTTTGTATGCAAAAGTTTTACTGGGGTGTTTGGATTTAATCAGGCACGGTCTAAGGTTAGCTTAGCCAGCCGGGGGGTTTGGTATGTAGGCGCGGGAGTGGGCCCTGAGAGAGAATCTTTCAGGGCTTGTCTGAGGATCTGTGTCTCATGATTTAAACATTGAGGGGGATAATGTATGTTCGCTCGGCCTGGGCTGTTTGAAGAATGAAACTTGCAGCTTCAGCAGTCTAACTGGACTGCTTCAATTGTGTTTTTGCACCAGCGCTCTGTAAACAATAGATCCAGTTTTCAACCTTAGTTCGTGGAAAATGCGAACAGTTACGACAAGGTTTAATTTGATCTATTTGGATGGTATAATACTGCAGCATTAAAAAATGCAGTAAGTTGTTGTTATTTTGACTATGCTCATGTTACCTGAACTTTGTGTTGTACGTGTATAGAGAACCGGCTTGAGACAGAGCTGTAAAGGAAATACTCTTTCTGGATGTTGGACATACATCCATACTGTGAGCTTTATTTCAAGGCTTGCCAATTTTACACAGCCCAGTGTGAGTCCAGCTCCAGTGGCAGGTTGATAACACTGTAATATTCCTGTTGCTGAACACACGCCAGAATCAAATAGCCCCCATGAATCATCACATTTAGCTCCTCTCTCTACGTGACGGAAAAAGGATCCTAGGCTAGCAGTTTTTTTTCCTTCTTCCTCAGACTGAGAAAGAGGGAGGGAAAAAAAAACTCAATGAGGTTTTTGCTGCTGTGGCCACGAAGCAAAATTGGACTGCTCTGAAGGTCAACTTGTGAGAGGAGTCTTATAGGGAGCGAGGGGGTGGTTGTGTGTGTGTGTGTGTCGAGAGAGGGCGGGGGGGTGGGGGGGGAGCGCTCACAGAGGACGGCTTCACTTGCTTGGCTTCTCTACTTCACAAGAAGCACGGATTCCAGGAGTGGCTTTATCTGTAACTTGGAGATTGAAGGTTTTGGCCAGAGCGGTCAAGGTCAGATATGGAAGGGTGGGTGCTGTGAATACCAACGTAAGGCAATGTCTTGTGGGTCAAATACGTAATTGGTCATCCCCGATTTGTGGATCTGAAAGGTTTGGGTCAGGGGGAAAAAAAATAAAAATGTATGTTTGTCTTAAAAACTACGTTTGATCTAATTCTAGACTACCACCCCCTGATAACCTCTCAGCAAATGTCTGCATATAAGGTAGTTACGTAGCTATATTGTTGTCACAATGCTGTTAAATTGGAGACAAATAGTGGTTACATTTGTTGTATTGTGGTCATATCGTGGACATATTAAGGCTCTGTTGCTTTCATATTATAGGGCTCATGACTCAAATAGAACACTTCAGCATGTTGCTATGCATCATATTACACATCCTATGGGTCATTTAAATAGAACCATAGAACACAGGAAAAGAACATTCCGTAAATCCCTGACGGTGTCTTCTCCTCTTCCAGATAACAAAAGCGTTGATCCTGTCTTTCGGTCTGAAGGTGCCATCTCTTTAATGCATTGAGACATTAGCATTTAGATAACCCTGTCTACTGACGTTGAGGGAATTGAAAATAGGTATTAAATAAATATGTGAATAATCAAACATTTTAAATGTGAAGAAGACATCTTTACATCACTAGATAGGTATTGTCCAAGTGGAGGTGGGAAGATTAAACCGGGAACTTGTCAACAAATTAAGGTTTGAGGCTAGCATTTTCCAGAGGCTTTGATATTAGCCAACCCTAGATAATACTGTAATCTAATCCAACCATATGATTTTCCAGCTCAATCTAACCCTGACCATGACTCTGACCAACCCTAAACACAGTTAACCCAAGGCAACCCTAGACAATCCTAGGAATTATGTGACAATATAGTCACGTTTGTGAGTAGAATATGAATATATTTAGAATATTGCGCTCGTACTTTAATGGTTTGGGGTTTACTTTAAAAGTATGTGTGTGAGTAAATACATTGTTCAATCATGTGACTTAAACAAACCTTTTGCTTTGATCATTTCCTAATCCTTGAGTAATCTTCCAGCACTCACATTACTCTCTGTGCCTATCTTGTCATCTTGTTTGGAATCACAGGGAAACTGCTCCGATCCCTTTAGGGTTTATCATGTCTGCTGGCCTGCTATGAGCCCCAGCCCCACCCACAAGCACCGCTGCACCTCATCGCTCTGTACGCCCTGCCGAAACCAAATGGCCCTTCAGTCCATCTGTGCTCTTGAGAAAGTGCTGGGTTTCAGTCTACAGCTGGGAGATCCACAAACGATCAGTATTCCAGTCACCGGCTGCACAACATGAAGACCCAGAAAGCAGGCATCAGCCAAACATCCCCCTCCCCAACGCGCACACAGGCACACAGGCACAGAGACACACACACACACACACACACACACACACACACAGACATCCAGGCACACACACAAAATTGCACAAACAGGCACTCATTCACCATCCCACCACACTCACACCTGTCTAAAACACACTTTAGTAAAACACATGACAAATTCACCTTTAAAAAGCACCTTCAACCTTTCCAAGCTGCCAGAGGCAGAGGAAGCTGATTAAAACTTGACAGAAAGTTGTAAGATGTGTCAGTGTGGCTTCAGGTCAATCAGCACTGCGTAATATGAACTCCCTGAGGGGAATTCATAAATGGAGGCGGAGGAAAGAGGTTGAGGGGAGATGTTGTGCAACATAGTAACCTTTGATGGTTCCTTTGAAGTCAGCATGCTAAACACAATGCTAATAGTTTCAGTCAATTTTCTGGTGTTTACGAAAACTATTATATGTATAGGAAAGAAATCGAATTTCTGTCCCTGTGTTACGCAAACGGGTAGATTGAGGGTGGGTTTGCGCGGGCTGGCTGTGATCTGCCCGGCCTGTAAAGCATACCGACTCTGGAAGGGCTGTTTTGTGTGAGGACAGAATGTGGTGGCAGGTGGTGGTTAACATTTCAAAGTCTAAGCTTTCAAAATTCCAACCACGGATGTTGCTCTAAGGAGAAGAAAAAAACCCACAGGGAGACGGTGAGACAAAGACGTTGGGTTTTGAGCTGCATGAAAGACAATGTTTTGGTTAAGGTGAGCACATTGGACATACCAGGCTGTCTCGTGCATTAGAGCAGGATAACTGCGAGCTGTGTTATCACAAGGGCACTTTGTCAGTGACACATCCCTTCTCTCTTAGATTTATGACAGAGAAGAGGTGGGTGCCGTATTACCATGGATAATTGAAGGCCTGTAGATGGGGGGAAAATGTTCTCCAGTACCTCTCCCCCAACCTGGACCACCAAACCCCCCCCCCCCCCACCCCCTCCCCATCAATGGTATAGCCCAATGACTGGGGAAGGGGTGGGGGGTGGGGGGGAGCTGTGTGGGGGGAGGGGAGGGGGGCTCCGTCTCCACAGCAACAGCACCAAAGCAAACAAAGGGGGTAGAAACGAAGGAACATGATAACACAAAGAGCTACCTAGCGCAGTGGAAGACTTCACGCAGATCAGGGCTGAAAAAATACAAATATAAACACCTTCAGCTGAAAGGTGAAGAACGGCTTCCCACATGTTCTTCATGTTGAAACGAAGCGTTTGAAGTGTGAGCTTGTCTTTGGTTTTTGTTCTATGTTCTGTCTTCAGCCTTGACTCAAAAACGAGACTCTCACTTGAATGAATCGTCTTCCCCCATGGAAATCTGTATTAACATATGCTAATAGTAACCTTGGAGACTTAATTAGTTAAAATTGACATTCGGTGTTAAATGAGATCTAGATCTTAAATTAAATCTTAGAGCAACTGTACTCATTTGAATAAAACTCAATCTGTGCACGTCTGTCAATCAAAGATAGATTTGGGTTTTAAAACCAATATCCTGATCAAGCTTCACATCCACTGGAATAATGAGCTGTGTCGAGTCAATTCACAGGTACTGAATCTTTACTAGGTCAGCGAAGCATGAGCTCTGAAATCAGCTTAGACAAACACGAACCGTAGTGAGATCAACTCCCAAACTCTAATTCAGAGCATAAAGAACAATCAGGTTGGGCTTAGAAACGACACACTTCAGTCACCAAAGTGTTTCCTAAACCACTCAAGCATTTTTATGTTTGATGAAAAATGCCTGAATAGACATGGCACATAGGAAATGACTATGGTGAGGTGAGGATTACAACAACCTTCAGCTAGGCCCGTCAACAATGGACTTGACATCGAGGGTCGGCCCATTTAGACGGTTGCTAAGATCAAAAGGAGGGCTGTAGGTAAGAGCAACTTCAATGGTCTTAGGCTGGCTATTCATGTTTTCTTTAAAGACTGACAGGAAATCAGACTTAATGGGAGTCTCTATGAATGGGAAAACCTGAATTTGAACCACTCCAGAGTATATTTAGCATAGACACTGAGAAAACTCAAGAAGTTTCTCAACTGTTGCCTAGCAGCTCTGAATTTTCCTCTGGACGTTGCGGCAATTAACTGACAGAGTTGATCATTACCTGTCCACCGTACAAACAATACAACTCAAGGAATTTTCTTTTGATGGTGCAAAACAATAATCATAAAGTTCAAGCTAAGAACAGAAAGAAATGATCAATTATCAACAAAGGGTGTGAAAAAAATATAAATAATAAACAATAATAAACAATAAAAAAAAATGTTTGGTTCCAGTTTGCTGTGTTTAACAAAGGAAGTTACACCATAGAACAGTATTTCAAGCGTTGGTTGACAACTGCAGTTGCCTTGGTTACTTCCATGTTTTACATGGATCTGCATCCTGCTTTCCAAGGGTCTTTGTGTTGCGTAAGTCCAGCTGCAACACTTCTTCCTACCTTTCCCTTTCTTTCCCTCTCTTCCTGTCTATCTCTGTCACTCCCTCTCCCCATCTCCCTCCATCCTGCTCTCCCTGTCTCCCTCTCTTGTCTCTCCCTCCCACTCTCTCACTCCCTCTATCTCTAACAAGCAACCTTGCTTTTTCATACATGTCAAAACGCTGATGCTGCACCTCAACCCTGCCAACATCACTTTGGTGTGTATTTGTTTGTGTACACCAGTAATGTAAAGCACTTTGTGTCACACATAATGAATATTTAATTTTCGCTTCTGCATCGACATGAAGATAAGATGACTGAAGAGTGCTTTCAGTTCAGTGGAAATCTACTGGGATTTCAAGCTGGGTGTCTTCAAGTATAAGTACAAAGGACCAGATGATTGAGTGTCGTGTGCTGTGTGGGACTGTTGAAAACCTGATTCAAAGATCATTCAAAGTGAAGCCAAACCAACCTTGAAACTCACCATCTCTGTGAATACAGATGTAAAGGGCACATTCAATACATTTTCCAACTGTCAATTATTCCTTTTTATCTTGCAGAAAGTGACTTTCACATTTCAGTTAACCAAACTGCAGGGATGTCCCTTGTCGTAAAAAGATTCCAATTCTCTGAAGACTGGTATTTCTTGAAGACTGGCCAAGAGCTGAACTGTCAATCATAGCTCATGCACAATGATAGCAGGGTTTTATTTCATTTTCACTTTCTTTTCAGAGGTTGTGAAAGACTTTTTAACAGTCAAATATATCATAGTCTAGGCTTTGCTTGATCTGATACCTTGAGGGGCAATTTATAAATGTAGGACAACACTTTTTTGTCATTAAACTAGGCCATCTAAATCCACTTATTAAGCTAATAAGGAGGCTAGTTATAGTAGTTAGCACATTAACCATACGATACTGTTACGGGTATGTGGGGTTACCAGGCTATCTATAGTTACCTATTGTAGCAGGCCAGGTATAGCAGCACATGATCATTAGCATGCTAGCAAGCTAGCTCCAGTACTGGAGGATGTGGATTAGCATGTTAGCTACAGGAGCAGGTACAAGAGTGTGTGAGTCCATCTTAGAGCCTTCAGTCTCCTGAGCTAAATCCTTTTTCTGCTGTCACTATTGATTAATCTACTAATGTCCTCATGCAAATCTCTCCCATAGACCTCCTTGAAGCACCTGTTCTAATGGCTGCCAAAGGACACTACTTAACCATATCATGCATATGTATGAGCTAATAAATTTTGCTGGCAACCGACAGTTGATCAGCATGACCGTCTTTGAATAAATGAGCCGAGATGCGTTGGAAGGATTTAAAAATTGTGGCCCCCCTCTTTTTATTATCGACCAGCTGGCTTTCAACAAATTAAAGGATTTGTGGAATCAACAAATCAGGGGTAACATGTGTTATAAATATGAATATAAAAGCCTCTATTAGAATACGATCTTAAATAGGAAAATAAAAGAAACTAAAGAGAATGGAAAGTGAAGACAAGAGACAATGATGTTCTGTTCTTTTTGATGTTTTTCCAGGCAGAGATCCCACAAATGCAAGTATCAAAAATACAGTTCAGTAGGCTTGGATACTCCATCACTTAATCTGTCCTGGACTAATACAAAATACCTGGAGAGATATTGTCAAGACTGCATGGCTCTGACTATACACCGCCCCATATCAGGTTAACCAATGTTGTGGAAAATGAACCCCACAAGAATGCATTTCTACAAGTGTGTAAACCCATTCAATGTCTCATGTTGCAAGAATGTTGAAATGTTTAGATGATAAATCACGAAACCGTATACAGTGTGTTTCTGTGTCCGTCAAGCTTGTACCTCTTTGCGTGGCCCCTCGTTCACACACACACACACAGAGATGCTTCTGGCCAGCCTGGGGCCCATCTGGTGAGGGCTCGTATGGGGCATTAGGATGAGATTGCAAGCCGTTTTGAAACCTTTAGATTGGAACTGGGAAATGGACCCTGTCAAACCCTTCAGGCTCATGCATGAAAACATCTCCGGCTTGACTCAAGTCTCCCCCAAAATCGAGTTATCGCTCACATGGAATCTTGACAACGCAGAGGCTTTTCAGTTCTCTGGGGTCTGTTAAAGCGTTTGCAGAATGAGACCTGACATTTACATTCAGCTGAAAACGACTGTGGTTCTTGCTTTTTCCATTTAAAGGAGAGGGAAAAAAGTGCTTTTGTTATTGTTGTTTCAATTTTACCTCCTCTCTTATGGTAACCCCCAAGCCCTGAACTACATGAGCTGAAGATATGAGATCTAAAATCGTTTTATGAATCGCCCAAACTTTAATCTTGTAGTACGTAATTCTTTGCTTGTGTTAAGGGAAGCAACCTTACTGCAAAATGCCCTAATGCAGCCAATAGAACACCTGTGTGAAAGGAAAAATCCCCCAGTCTCAGTACACTGAGAGATAAGATGGGTGTGTGTGTGTGTGTGGGGGGGGGGGTTTCGTTAAGCTGGTAGAGAAAACCATTCGGCAGAACATTTATTGTTTATTTGGCTGTGCACGGGGGACAATAGAGCACCTGACAGAGTAGAAGCCAATGTGTTGTATTACCCAGGTCAGGCATATCCTTCCCTCCCTCTCTCCCTCTATCTCTCTTCCTCTCTCTCTCTCTTTTGTGTTATCCTTCCCTCTTTTCCCCCTCTTTCACGCAGTCTGGATGTAAAAACAGATCCCAAATGCACCAGAGAGTAGAAAGAAAGACAGCAGGGCTCCTGCCACTCTTGCTTGGTCTTGCCTCAAGTATCTTCTTTCTGTGTTTCTATATTGGGGTGTTTTGTCCTCCCCCCCCCCTCTGCTTGCTCTCATAATTCCCCTCACCACTTGTACCCCCCAGCTCCCCTCCCTACTCTCCCCCCCTCATTCACTCTTATGTGATTTTTGTTCAAAAAGTTTTTTCAAAGTCAGTTGAAGAATTTCCGAGGTTGGGGGATGATGGGGTTGAGGTGGGGAGCTGAATGGTTGATCCTGACTAATCCTTCCACCGAAGCCCCCGCCCCCCCCCCCCCTCCCCACACCCCCATGGAGTTAATGTATGGTTTTACGTACGTCAAATCAACGCTGTGAGGTCATGTTTGTTTGGCAGACTGGATCAAACCGCGGAGGACTAATCCCCCCGAATTAGTCCTTCCAGCAACCACCTCTTGACCATGAAGCTCTGGCCATTAAAATGGTTACAGCAGGAATGTCTGAGCCCTTTCCAAGGGAGTGTTGACTTTTTGATGTGAGGAAAGACATGGGAGTACATCCATTCTGATCTCCTCATGCTGTACGCGCATAATATGAGTTGCTTAGAGAACAGGTCTTTTTGGACATAGGAATTTGAAGGTTTTACGACACAAACCTTCACTAACGCCACCAATCCCACCACTGTTGCTATCTTTCCATTCAGTTGTATGCACATCACGCTTGGGAAAACCCCCTAGCATCACCAACAATGTAGCTCCTGATTATCAAGCCCTCAAAATGTCTCTCATTCCTGATATTCATTTCACTGAAGGCATTACTATGATTTTCCATCTGTCTCTCAGCTGTCTGCAGTGTATCTGCCCCCAATCCCCCCCCCCCGCCCCAACCCCCTGAGCTCTACTAAGGACTACTTTATCCGTAGACACCTAAAGATCAACCAGCCATCCAAAGCATGTCTGAGCTACTTTTTTCCAAGTCTTCAGCCTTTGACCTCCCCCTCTTTAGACTCTCTATTAGAAAACGTTTATGACCATCATACCGGAAATTTCCTTAACAAGTCTGTCAACGCCCAGCCTTTGTCAGCGTCTGCAAGGCCAATCGAACTCGAAGTGGCCCACCAGGTGACCAAACCCCTACGGTGAACTTTCAGGTTGAAAGATTTGGCCGGGCTGGACAGGTGGCTCTGACAGAGGGCCACAGAGCCTTTGAAATCCTCTCGACTGGAAAATGCAGCTGGTTTTCACACGACAAGGACCTGCCTCCGAGAACCAGCTTTGACAGCCTTGAGGATAGAATTCTAACCCCTGGCAGGTCAGTCAGAATCTGATACTTCTGCTTTGTCAAACTGTGCCAGTGGCCTTTTTTTCCTTCTTCTTCTTCCAATGTGGTCAACTTGATTCTGAGGCAAATGAATTATTTTTCAAATGGAAATGGATTTCACCCATTTGACTCTCTCATTGGGATCCACGTGAATGAGCTGGCAGAATGCTTCACTGTTTGAAACAAAACAAACCTTTGTGTTGTTAGCGAGGTCTCCGCGTCTCTGTACAAAAAAAGCTATTCCCAGATGAATTGTTACTAGACTTCTCTTCTTTCCAGCATGCAGAACCCCTTTGAAAAACATTCTCATTAAAAGGAACCAAACGTAGAGAGATGTTCTCTGTAATCTCTCTTTTGTCAACACACACACACAGATGCAAACACACACACACATTTTTGAATCAATCAGCGTGACTTTCAGTGCACTAATTATGTTGTTTAGGGTAATGAGAAAGGTGACATGTTCATGGGAGTAGCATAATGAGGCTAATCTGGGCACTGGCCAAGGGATGCATAGGTTACAACTCATCACAGTCAAAAAGAACCTATTGATCAGAAGAGATCACAGCAAGCCTGTTTGTGTGTGTGTGTGTGTCTATGCGACTTAGTGAGTGTGTGTCTCCATGGGAATTAGTGTGTGTATGTGTGTGAGTCCGTGCAAGGGTATGTGCGTGTGTGTGTCCATGCCAGTGAGTGTGTGCGTGCGTAAATGGGTGTGTGTGTGTAATAATGGGTTCTACACCACACGCGGTAATGCTTATCTAGGTGTTCCAAGCATTTTGCTGCTGTTCAAACACATCAAAGATTCAGGAAGAACTCTCCCTGAGAGCCATGGCAACCAGGATGTTCTGGAAAGGTCTGTTTGATGCACTAAAGGAGTAAAAGTGCACCCGCACACTGCAATCACACCGTCTACATCCTCGCTCCACCTCAGAAAAATCTATAAACTTTGAACACTTATACATGCCAGCTTTACAACCAACACACTAGCGTTTCATATTGTGACCGCAAATCTGCACGGTAATACCAAGCAATCTCACTATTCACTCAGTCCAAATACTTGTCTATTCATACTCTTTTCATACACAAGCTTCTTTTCACTTTTGTCTGTTCACAATCTTTCTGGCGGACACTGGGTTTTCCAAACATTCATCCATAACCAGTGCATATCCTAACATTAATACATAGCCCAAATATTAATCTGTGGCTGAAACATACTCTGAATTTTTGGATACTAAAATGACAATAAAGAGATAATGAACCTTCTTTCCAATTGGTGATTTTCTTTCCAGTTCATCTCCAGACTAAATTCTCCCTTACCAGTTCCCTCCCTGATTGCCAATCTAAGATTCTGTTCCTCTCCGAGTCACTAAATGATTATCTCCACTCTAAGATAATTAGGTATGTTTTTAATCAATGTAGTATTTAGGAACCTCCATTAGAAGAGATTGTGGAAGCTAATAAATCTATATTTTGTGTGTTTTTGAGACATCAGATCACTTGAAGGTTGTATAGATGCAACGAATGCAAGCAATGCTGTGGAACATTTCATCAAAAATGAATCATATATATTGATCTTTGGTGTAATGTATTGCTGTGTGTTACTAATAGAGTGTTCCAGTTACAGATTATAACAATGATAATGCGTTTTTTTTTTTTTTTTACAGGCTAGTCAATCCTCTGTTCCCTCTATATTGCACTAAAGGCATTATACTGTCTATCCATTAACTAAGAGATGAGAGTCCACTGTATCATCTGGATCATTCTATCTAATGTTTAACTTGAGCACCAATGGAATAAAACAGTTTCTAAAACACTCATGGATTGGTGTGCCATACATGCTCACCAGACCAAACAATGTTCTGCCAACGCAACACAATGCTGTTTATCTATTCCTATTCTCTGCCTCTCCTAATATCTATGCAGCCACCGGCTTCTTTACAGACCAACTAGCTTTATTATGTCCATGTACTCCATGCTGCAGGAGAAACCAGCTCTGAATGCAACCATCAGTTATCTGCACAGGCACACACCAACACAATAGTGTCAGGGGAGTTAATATGCAATTATGCAGAAGCCCATTTTCTTGCTATTCAGCTTGGGAACAAAAGAGAGCTGTGTACTTACAAATTTGTTTACCTCGTATCAACAACAACAACAACAGGAATTCATAAACACACACTTCTCTGTAACGACCGTGGAAATGGCTTCTCATTGACCCTCTGCAGTCTCAGCTCTGCACATCTCAGCAGAACAAAGAGAGATGGGGAAAGAGAGGCTTCTTGGAGCCGAGGACCTTAATCAAGTAACGGCCTGCAGCTGCAGAGGCCCATCAGGAGACAGAAGTGCTGTGAACATCACTGTCTGATTCCATAGTTTTACATGTGATCAACCCCCCACTGAGCAATCTATCAAGCCAAATCGAATTTGCTCCCTGATTAAATTGTAGGAATGTGTCATTATACGCGTAATCACAAACACTGCAGACTAATGGATATTAATGACAGCGAACTGGAACATGGGGTCTGATGGAAAAGTGGGCGGGATTTTAACGTTAAATAACACGCAGGCTAAAGCGGGTCGAGAAATTTGGAGGTATTTTCAAATTACATAGCACAGATTGGCTACAGCGTGCTAACCATCCTGATGGCAATAATGTACAGAAGTAATGCACGGAAGGCTAACAAGATGCACCAGATTTATATATGAACAGACAGTATATACTCCGCAAGGGGTGTAATATACATTACCATAATCAGCGCTCAGCAAGATCCATATCTGACTTGATTTATGTTGCAACTTGCGTCCGCAGGGAATGTCTGCTAATAAGTACATCATTTGCGGCACGTGGTTTTTGAATCACACAGCCACCTCAGTTACTATATGATTTATGTACCTGTGTGCAGCGGACTAGGACATGTTTTTCCTGGTTAGCAGTTTTTACAAAGGAAGACTCCTCCGTTACAATCCCAGATCAATGGCCGTGCTAATCTCACTTCCTGACAGAGACACCTGCTCTGCCTCCGGACAGCCAAATAATCTTCCTTCACTTTAATGGATGAACGGTAATCCCTCCATACAACCACACAATTACCCAGTAATGTGAACATGAATATTTCAGTTACACCTTCCAGACGCTGCAGCAGAGAAATCCAATAAGGCCACGTTGGCAGCATGTTGTACCAGTAAGGTAGTTGGGGTGGGGGGGGAAGTATGCATTTTTAATGCCTAATCAGAGATTGCATGTCCTGTAAAGAAGAAGCTGACTGACTTGAAAGTTAAACTCCAACAGCAGTGGAATTAGCCTGCTGCTGTGAGAAACAGCCTCCAAAACACGCCACACAGATTTTCTTCCCCTATATAACCGAAGCTCAGTCAACGGCAAAGTATTGTACTCTACTGAAATCCCTTAAAATAGACTTAATCCTCCCGATTGGACCGGTTTCAACAGCCTCCCCAGTACTTTTAATTAGCACCCCGGTCACTCATGTGTTATCATTGTTTAAAGAATCCCGCCTTCACATTCCTGAGTTAGGTAGTTAATCTTGGACAAGCAGTGAAGCGCAGTACTGTACTCTGTCATCTGTGAAAGAATCATGCCACTGGGTAATGTTCAGGCATGGCTGTGTTACCTCTGTGAGAACTAGACCATCTCAAACCTGGGATGCAGGTGATTTTGTTGCGCCTGTGGTTCTCTGAGTGGAACGGCGAGACACTTTCAACAGCTTTGGTCGTCGAGAACGTCTTAACATGCTATGAAATCATTGTTTGTTTCCGGCGAGGGAGGTGAAAGGTCAAACTCGGCCGTGCAGGTCGAGACGTTGACATCCAGATGTTTCTCGGTCAGGGTCGGCCTGTTGATCTACTGGTCTCCTGAAAATCACAACGACTGCTTCTTTAAGAAAAAGATGAATAAAGGGGACGAGTGTAGCTTAATGTTGGAGAATGTGATTCAAATGATGAGGTCACAGGGTCGAATCCCCTCTCTGCGCGTCACATATTTAGATGAAAGCATCTCCTAAATGAGCGCATTAGTATTATTGACACTTTAAATACAGAATTACATCTCCCATTCCCAGAGGTTAACGTGAAATACATAAAATGGGTTAAAAACTCGTCTTTGTTCCAATGTTATCATCTCATAATGATGTCATCTCTAAAACGATCTGGGCTCACAGTTCCTCCGGTGGCAGAAAGCTGTAACTACACCTCTCCATTCTCAGTTGACACCCTATTACACTCCATTTAAGAATGAGTGCAAGTGTAAACAGAAGTACTGCGCATCCCACAGCCTTCGTCTATATCATCATACAGATATCTGAAAATAACTCCAAGCAAGGGATAACCAACCAGCTAAAGGATAACTCGTTCCAGGGGTTCAGAGTCCAGGTTGTCGTTAGTGTTTGGTGTGGTGATACAGCTGCCTAGCAGTGGGTCAGTGCCGCTTATCCTCAGGTCTGTGTCACCCGTCTATCTGCTCTCTGAATAGAGGAGAATTGTGCAAAATGCTTTTGTGTCAATGTGACTGACTTCTGACTGCAGGGAGACTGGCTGGGCATCCCTGGGACTCTGCCTGCCCTTTCAAGGAAGGGGAATTTGAGAGGGTGTCTCAAAGGGCAATACAGTTTCCCTGTATTCAAGCCCTGAGCCTGGGGAACAATGTGCCCTGACGAACATGGCTTTTCATACTGTGCCAAAGCCCCAGCAGGAACACTGGAGGAACACTAAACTAAATCCACTGACAAAGTATCACAAGCCCATTCAACTCCATGCAGCTCGCATTCCCTGGCCATGATTGCAACCAGTGTATACGGACATTTAAAATGGTTGTGTGAGTACAGGGAGTCATAATGTCTTAATTAGAACTTGGTACGGCCCCAATCTGCGCTATAACAATTGTAACCTATGCCAACATTTTTTTCTGTACGTCGAATGAAAACTGGAACACAACGGATGAGATTGTTGAATAGACACACAGAATATATGAAAAGTTGTAGTTAAAATATTGTTATAGCATGCACAGAAACATAATCTACAAACAATATGCAGAGCAAACAATATGCAGAGCAAACAAAGAACTAGATTCACTTGTATAAGGAACGTCTTGCTCTTAAGGATCGCTCTATAAAGACACAAACTACGAGCTGCATTCATGACATTACATCTCTGTATTTGGAAAACTTTGAGTATGCATAGCGGTAATGTGAGCTGTTTTAACTCTGTAAATGAGCCCAGGTATCAACACGGTGTGTTTTTTCCTCCAGTAGAAGAGCACAGCAGCAGGGGGACTCATGCCTTCAACCTGATCATAAACTTGGTTGCAGAGCCCCGCCCTTCTTTCAGTTTTCCTTGTCTTTATAAGCAGCAAGCCTGTGGTTCAAGCCTTCATACACTTAACACTGGAGCAGTCACTGTCTACAAAACAGTCTGGAAAAGAACCGTGAACTGTGACTACAGAAACTTAGAGGGATTTACATTGTTTTCATTTTGAAGAAGGAAAAAAAACGATAAAAAAGAAGCAAAGTGAACATGGATTTTCTCAATCATAATAACTATTTGAATGCACGAAGCCCTTATGACTACACGTTCAATTTCTGGAACGACTATCTTGGTCTTTCGACATTGGTCACGAAGAATCACAGACACAGCATGATGATGCCACATGGTCCCAACTCCATCACCGAGTCTCTGAAAGCAACCCTGGGCTTGGATGACTCTCCAACATGTGCGTGCGTCCTCGCGCCCAGCAGCGGTGATAGCGGTGGACACCTGGACTGCTGCTGCCCCTCCGCCAGCCCTCCTCCTCCACCACCGCCTCCCACCATCCTGGACTTGAAGGAGCGTTTTTCAATTCTTAGCCCGTTTCAAAACCAAATTCCGTTCCCAGAAAGGGGGGACTTGAGTCTTGGAGGAGGAAGCATGGCTGGATTTGATCTGTTCGGCTGCATGGAGAGGAAGATCCGCAAACCAGCTTCCAGGAATAAACAGGAGCCCAAAATCTGCGTCTTCTGCAGGAATAACGGAGCACCGGAGGAGGTGTACGGCTCCCATGTCCTGAAGACCCCGGATGGTAGGGTCGTGTGCCCCATTCTGCGGGCTTATACCTGCCCTCTCTGCAGTGCTAATGGGGATAATGCCCACACAATAAAGTACTGTCCACTCTCCAAAGATCAGCCATCCCAGAGACCATTAAAGGGAGGTAGGGCAGTGGGTGGTAAGCGAATGAAAATATTCTAGAGAGATTTTTTACACGATTTAAATAAACTAAATTTAATTGCACTGAACAATTTTTTCAGATGACTGTTTCGATTTGCGGCCATAGTTTCTATCTCAGTCCAAACTGATAAGGCTATGATTTCCTAAAACAAAACAAAAAATGGGTTATATACTTTGTTTTTCCAAGATCTCGTATATTTTTATAGTTACTTTATTCACATAGTTTATTTTATGAGTTATAATTTACGTTTATATCTTTCTTAGTGTGTAGCCATATGACTGTTCATATGAGATCACATATAATCGCAGCGTGTGAATAAATGAGAGACGAGAAGGATGTAGGGAAGACATAGTTTGCAGCAGGGGTGTGACTGTCATGTTTTTCACAAGTATTCTTTACCCGTAAGCTAAGCTTACTTGTTTATCTGTCTTTGAAAACCAAAGTTACGTTTGCCATTAAACAAGCTCAAGAATGTTAAATTAACTGAAATCTATTGAAATTTTAAATTGTATGTATGACTAGGGTATGACCCCCTGTTTCCTCATTCCTATCAGCCTGCTCGTGCACCACATCATTTCCAGCTCGCTCTGAAGTTGACATTTAATATGCGTAGACCCCCCCCCCCCCTCCCACCCCCAACAACACAATGTAGCCTCTGTTATGTCCCCTGTTCTGAGTAACTCCATAATCAGTGTTGCCAAGCCAAATAACTTTCAACTCCAATGTCACAGACACTCATCACCCAAGTTCATGAACAGCCAATACCCCAAGATAGAATATATTAATGTTTACATTCTGAAGATAGAGTAACACACTGGATAAAGCTTCTTAAAAAAAGTATTTCTTTCATTAACCTTTCATTATTCAATGACAGCAATGTGAAGTTGTTGTTGACACTGTCCTACAAAATATTCCCCGGAGGACTGAGTTCTCAGCAAAGGACAAAGCATAGAGACAAGAGCCAATGAATGTTATTAAACAAGCTTATTCCTAAACAATGTATTACCCCTTGTTTATTTGCATTATTTACCAGAGTCAATCCCCCCCCCCCTCCAAAAAAAGATGCAGAAATATTGTGAATGTATACGATTACAAGTTGCTGGACTGCACATCTGACAGTAATGTTTACCAAAGGAATACAGTTTAATGAAGTAAGAGAGGTGCTGTATACTGTATATAAGTTGAGTGATGTTTATCCAGTATTTGAACATTTCAACATACATCAGAGGGTGCCTACCTCAGCAGGATTTTGTACTTACATGTGAAATGTCAACAGCAGTTTAATAATAACAGTGCTGCCATTTATAAGGGTTTTTAATAGTATTTTTGATCTTTGTATAACATAATTGTATTTTTCCTTTCTTGCATTAAGCATTACGGAAGTGAATTTCCAAGAAGATTTAAGCGTTGTTCACCTTAAGGTGATTGTCTGTAAATAATGATACCCATACTTTTTAAGTTTAGTTGTTCAATGTTACATTCTTGAGAGTGTACAAGAGAATGGATTATATTGCAAGCAATTGAGAATTTGCCACTTTTAACAGAGCTTTTTGATTAAATGAACAAGAAAATTAAACACTTGTTGAATTGTGTTTTTATATATTTCACCACGTTTCTCTCATATCAAGCTCAAGTCATGCTTGAATCTTAGCCGACTCATTACTAAATCCAAAGTTTGTAGAACCGTCATTATTGCTGAATTTTCAAACGGTATCTTTATCATCATACTTCGCTGTCATATGACACCATTTCGTACAGAGTTCAACCCTTTCCCTTCTACTGTCAAGTCCGTCTGAGGTTCCAACCTAATTACTTCTACTTGAGCAGATGGAAAAGCTTTATTCCTCCTATCTTGAGGTTTATAAAGAGGCAAGACGAGAACCCATTTCAGAGAGGGAACAAAGCCCCATGGTTGCCCAGTGTACTTGCCTGTTGTTTATGAAGCCTGCCCACCCTGGAATGTCGAGGCCATAGCCTAGCCATTAAAACGGATCATGTTTGCTCTGAAGACTAGTGAACTACTCCCCCTGCCTCTCCACCTCCCATCTGGACAGGCAGTTGAAACTAATCAGTTCTGAGTCCATTTCAGAAGGAGGGAATTCAAAGGGGACCGGCAGTATTCCAAGATACGGAGACTCGGGATGAACATGTGTGACACCATTACAATGCTCCAGTATGACCTCATTATATTGTAGAGGTATGATAACCTGCTGACCTGATTCTCAGTAACAAAAGACCCAGATCTCATACCACAGAAAGGCCCCATACTCTCACTGTGTAAGACAGACTGTAACACACAATTAATTGATGAAAGGAAGTAGGATGGGATTTCTATATCAAGTAGGAAGCCACAACAACACCTGTTGGCTTCTGTTGCGAACAGGTCATGGTGTCTGAGTTTTAAAGTTTTACGTTTTTGCATGTATCTGTTTTTAGACTGTTTCATCCCTCCTCTCTGGGGCAGACTCACCCACACCTTCCTCCAGTCTTCTCTCCCTCTCCTCTCTCCCTCCCCTCTGCCTCCCCTGTCTCCCCTCCCTGCCCCTCTATCTCCCCATCTGCCTCCCTTCCCCTCTCTCCTCTTTCCTCCCTCTCCCCTCCCTTCCCTCTCCCTTCACTCCCCTCCCTTCCCCTCCCTTCCCCTGCTTCCCCTCTGTCTCCCCCTCCCTTCTCTCCCCTCCTCTCTCTCCCCTCCCCTCTACCTCCCTCTGCTCGCTTCTCCAGCTGAGGCCCCGGCATTAAAAATGGATGAATACTAAGTGCAACAGGGATTTATCTTGCAGAGAACAGTGGTGCAGAAGGCTGGCGGGTATAATTTCAGACCAACATGGCCGTCTAACAGGCATTATTCCCCAAACACCATTCCCTATTAGCTGCTCTGCAGACAGGGGTTTTGCGTAATATAGTTAGTTTTATCATTCATGAGATACGTATACGTCTCATAGTAGGATTACAGCTGGGTGTAATTTAAGTTGTCATGCTTTTTGTTGTTGTTGTTGTGCATTTTCTCAAGCCTCTCAAGCCTGCAATAAATTAGATCATGTGAATTCTACAGTACAAACATGACAGTAAAAAGGAGTCAGTATATTATACTGACCATCATATTTGTACTGTAGATTTCCCAGAAGTGAAGGATTCTGCAAACAGCTTGCAGCCTTCACCAGGCTGAACCTCTTTAATCCAAAGTGACATACAGTGTGAAATTTCAACCCGCCATCTCTTAAACTGCAGTCAGATTCTCCACCACTGAGCCAAATCCTCCCTGTCTTGTTAAGTTTGTGTCGTATTTCAGCCCTACTTCAAACCTCTTTGTTTTTTATCACGGTCTGGTCACTACCCAGCTCATCACTGCCCAACTCATCCTGAACTCACGGCTGGATGGATAACAACTACACAATGTAGTTCTCCAGCGGATGCTTTTATCCAGAGTTTCTTTCAGCGACAGATTCTCACCTGCATCCTCTAGACCTGCAGGTGAATGCCCTGCACCCCCGAGCTACCCCCATCCCCCTGAAAACAGGGCATGATCAAAGCAGCGAGACCTCCCTTTCAGCCAGCCGCTCCCGTCTCAGTGTGGCTGTTGTAACCCAGGTGTTGCTCCTCTAGAAGCTGCCATGCGAGGAAGGAACCAGATTGTACTAGTTAACCTGACATATCCCACAATCACACGGCTGGATGTTTCGGCTACACTGATCCAGAAGCACGTCTACCAAGACCCCCCAAACACACATCGGCACCAGTGTTAAGAAAACACTCATGAATATGAGACAGGCGAATTAGATGTACCTGTTCAAATTAAACATTGATCGGTTCTCCCTTTTCCCAGAGTTCCCTGCTTCTGTCGATGATCTGTGAGAAGAGAGTGAAACAGCAGAACAGGAGTATAGGAAGACGGAGAGAGGAACATCCTCTCATTGAAATTGTACATGTGGGAAGTATAGTTCAGTATCAAGTTATCAAGAATAGAGACAATTAATGCTCTGAAAGGAGCGTTCCTTAAACAATGTTCACAAACATCATCGCTTTAATAGTGGACTCGGTCACACAGGTGTAAAATCACTCCACTAGATGAACGAAATTGCTTTCACTATCTGAAAGGTTACTGTTATTTACTACAGTATAACATGGTCCTTGTTCTCTGCTCCTCTGTGACTAAGTTCCCCTAGTGGTGATGTAGAGTACTACAAAAACATCCTTGTTCAACAAAGAACTACATGGACACTTGAGAGGACAGTCATTACTGAGTTTAGATGTGAAGGTGATTCCAAAAGAAACAACCTTAAAACATGTGTGCTGCAAGAAACCATCCACATCAGCCATCTAGCAGATAATGTTCCATGACAAAAGTATACACACTCTTCACTCAATTAGAAGTGCAGATTCTCATGTTTATAAAGTACAGTTTGCAGCTTTTCAAGTTAAAGTAAAGAACTGTGGGCTTCTCTTAACAGGGTTTGACTAGGCAGTGTCTGGGAATTGACTGCAGTTATGCCTCTTGCAGTAGAGGAATTGAAACAGCTTTTCCACATGAACCAAATCTTTGATGCCTTGTCTCCAACACCGCAAGCGTGAAGAAAATAGCAAATTTGTTTTGCATCTCGTTAAGGGAAAAGGTGAAATACATTCAGAGCCTCCGAGTTCCTTCTCAGAGTTCCTAGTTTTTGTCCATGTGTATTTTTGTTAGTGGGAAAATTCCAAAGCTGCATCGAAGTTCCATGTGGTTGTGGTTTGGGGTTGAGAGGCACAGTAACACGTTTGTGACGCAAGCGAGAGGAAATTGCAAAAGCTTCCTGCACAACTGTGCTTTTGTACTGTTTCCAGGTGGATACCAGGCCCGGCCACTGCACAGCTTTTAAAGGAAATAAGACCTGACGACTGCCATGCCTGAAATATGCAGCAACACCTCCCCCTGGAGGTCAGCATTGGAACAGCACGCATCGAAGGTAAATCCAATTACGCCTTGATAAGACCCCCAGATGGCAGCCTTTTTACGTCTGCGGTTTCTATAGACCAATTTACCATGACGTCACAACCCTAAAATGCATTCATCCGGGTGGTAAAAGCGAAATGGACTGTCTATGAATGGATGGATGCTATGATTAGATTAGATTCAACTTTATTGTCATTACACAGGTACAAGTACAGGGTAACGAAATACAGTTTGCATCCAACCATAAGTGCAAAACAGTTATTACAACAGAATATAACAGTACAAGTTAATGTTTGGAAGTGAGATCCACCTTCCGACTAATCAACATATCTACAGGTAATATTGTAGCGACCAACTCAAACGAAATGCTTAACCTTAGTAACGTTAGTAAAGTTACATGTTACGTTAGCCCAAGGCTATTGCATTTTTTTGCAATATTATGGTGTAGCAGTGTAACATTCCGTTGTGCTCTAGCACCATCTAGTGTTGTGAATTAGATAAAGAAGGGATTGAAGACGATGTGCCTGTATTTTGATGTTGAAAGCCATTTTCAATTAGTAAGTCTAAATAGAACAATATAGGGTTTAATGCGATATTGTCAGGAAAATGCGTTGGCACTATTACTATGAATTGTCGTCTAATTGAAGACCACTCTACATAATTACAATCTTTCAAGGGTATACCTCATATTTTAAAACACGTGCAGATGCATAGAAATAAGCATACATATCTAACCTGAACCCTCAAAAAAGATCTATAAAACGAAGCAACGTTACATTTACATTTATTCATTTAGCAGACGCTTTTATCCGAAGCGACTTCCATAAGAGTTTAACAAAAGTGCATCGGTAACAGCATAACAACTGGATAGTCCTCAAACATTGCGGGTTTATAGATTATTAAACATGCATTGTGGGAAAACAAACAAGCGCCAAAAGGAAGAGCTATAAGAGCATTCAGTTAAACAAATTACATGGCATGCATCTCAACCTTGGAAGGAGTAATTCGGTGAGGGACCTTCACCTCCAGAGGGGTCCACTAGGGGTCACTGTTCTCCCTGGTCAGCTCGTGCTGTCCTAAACAGTTCCGCGATGCACAGCGGCACGTGGGACGGGTTACAGTCACGAACAGATGCTTGAAATCTCTCACTCCTCTTCGGGAAAGTCTCACCAATGGCGGAGCATGAGATGAACTTCTGAACCTTACATCTTAAAGAGGTTCATTCAAAACCAACACATTTTGAAATTGAGAATTTGTGAATTTGGCAATCAGAGCTGTGTCAGTAAGATCCACAAGATGTCAGTCTTAACCAGCCTTCATACCTGATGTAGGCCCGTAATTGTACACACACCATCTTGAGACTGGCCTGATACAAACAAACTTAAAATGGAAGTGAATTCAAATGTAATAAAATTGTTTTTTTTCTTCTTTTATTTAATTCTATAATATCATGTCATTTATTTGTCTTAACTGGCTATAATTTAAATAGGCTATTACATAGATAACTTAAATTATAAATAATTAAATAATACTTTTCATGCAAAGATAGGAATCACACCAACGAGATTGTGTCAGCGTTTTAGATTTAGAAAATATTTGAGTGTAGACTACTATAATTTTTGTAAAATCTCTATAAAAACACTAATTTGTTGTGTTGCATTTGATCAACCCCTTTCATCATCCCACTCCACAAATCTAAAGCTTACAAAAAAAGTATTTTTTTAAAGACTAAACCATCTGCCACATTCCTTAATATACCACACTTAACACACCAGGCTTAACTCGTCTCACAGGACCGGGTTTCTCCATCATTTCCAGAGGAATTTAACCATTCACAGCTTCTCAAAGACATAATAGCAGGCCTTTTATGGCTTCCCTCCATGAATGTTTAGCGCAATATGGTGGCAGGCTGGCCAAGGGTGGGGACTGACTTGTTTCCAAATGCTTAATTCAATTTGTCATCGCCATTCAGGGGGCTCAAGTGGTCTAATGTGTGTTAATGAGAGGTAATAAAGTCATAGGCCTTTATATTACTGCCAGGAGGAGGATGGGGGTGAGGAGGGAGTGTGTGTGTGTGTGTGTATTTGTGTGTGTGCGCACGTGGGTGTATATGTGTGTGTAGGGGAGGGTAGGGTAGGTAGGCAATTGACTAGCTCCGGTCCCAGACGGCCTGCCCGGCTGCCCCCTCGTTCTCCCTCCATCCCTCCATCCCTCCATCATGCTGGCTCTTGGCAGGCTGATCCACCCTCCCTCCATTGTCCCCCTAATTAGATAGCCTTTGTTGGGGTAATGCTGCCGCCATCTGGTTCCCTGTCAGGTGGCCCCTCCAGGACCACGGGGCCTGGGCTGTGGGCCCTCCTCTCCTCCTCTTCTCCTCCTCTTCTCCCCTGTTACAATACGTACAGCCCTGGACCACAAGGACCCTTTCACACTTTAAGGAATTAGTGGGAGATTGATGTCTCCTTCCCTCAGAGCAGGCCGACAAGAGAGGAGACCGCCTGCTCACAGTCTCCCAGCAGGGAGGGGTGGTAAAGCACTTCTGCTCACGATCTCTGTTTAGTTCAATTAAATCAAATCGGTTTTTTTTTTTTTTTTGGCGAAGCCCTTTTTACAACCAGTCTCACAAAAGTCTTCACATATGCAAACAGATCAGCAACTATAACTTGTGTCCGTTTTGAGATAGCATTTTAGGTATATTTCTGTCTTTTATTTCTTTTGAAAGTTCACAGCAAGAGAGAGAGGGTATGATGAGCAGAAAAAGGCTCGGTTTTCGGGATTTGAATCCAGGTACGGCTTCGAAATGCCCCAGCTTACCTCAGTTTATTGAGCAGAGGGTGTGCATTCTTAGTACACGTGAAAGATTCTTCTGTAGTTCCCCACATATAGACAGGGTCAGCAGAGTGTGTTATAAAAGCAAACAAATAAATACATGAACAGACTGCTGTCCTAGCACTGATGATCTGATTAGCAAACAAAGCATTGAAACTGAGATTTTTGAAGCAGGTTTAATGTCTGTGAGCTGAACTCTACCAGTGACAGGCCTCCGGTTTCAGTAGGTGGCAGTGTGGTGTCGATCACAACCAGACAGAGAAATCAAGCTTGGGCATCACAACATGCAGCAGATCCCACTAGGCATCTGTCCATGGAGTTAACCTCCACATCTTATCCATCGCCGTCCCAAACACACCAGGCCGGAGGGACTGTGTTTCCCACCTCACCCTGCGTGTTGGTTGGGTTTGTGGGATAAAGAGGGGCAGAGAGGGACAGAGAGGGACAGAGAGGGACAGAGAGAGACAGAGAGGGACAGGGGTTGGACTGGATCTGCCATTGTTCCTCGCCACCTCCAACAGAGACCAGTAATGGATGACTTTTGGGTGACCCTGACCAACTGGTTGACCAAGCTCCCATCATCTCCCAACACAATGTGATCCATCTGCTTCCTGACATGGATCCCTGTTCTGTCTGTCTGTCTGTCTGTCTGTCTGTTTGTGTCTCTATCTTCCTATTTATCTGCAACACCGTACTTTTGCTATCTGTGACCATCAGTCACCTCACTTAGGGCCAAATCACTGGCCAGAGCATCACATCCTTCATAATATAAGATAAGCCAAATATTCTCACCTCTTTCAAAACCTCATGCAGGCAACAGCTAATTGTGGAAAAAGTACCTCGTTTGATAGATTGTACAGTATCGTATATCTCCCACCTCATTCCAGGCATTTTTTCCTCCAGCAAGTGTTGAAAATTTCCTCCAAAGCCACAACACATTTCAGCAACAAACAGCCTCCAGTCCTGTTATTTTAGCTGTGGAACCCAGCAGATGAATTACAAACTCTGCATAATATCAGACATATTTAGGCTTTTGATGCCTGAAAGTCGAACTTCGTTAAGACATCTGACTCACTCCCCCCGTTTGTGTTCATGCTCTTGAAACGAGTGTGTGCACACCCTTCGTGTAATGGACTTGTTAAGAGGGTGTGGGTTTAATTCAAAGGAGCCAATACCTCCAATAGCTAAATTACCCATGAATGAAATCAGCTGTGATTAGAAGGCATATTAATTCTTGTCATCTTTCCATGATAATCATATGAACACCAAGATAATAAAAACCATAAGGTTGAAAAATGTATGTGTTACGGAAAAGCATTTGATTAAGTTTGAACTGTTTCAGCTGTGAGTGTCTCTGAAACTTTGTAAAGAAGGGAAAATGGATGAACAAATCTGTGCAGTGGAATACTTATTGTTTTTGTTTGGTGAAAACAGTTGATTATCCTCATGCATAGCAGGAGACATCAACACACACTGGTCAGATCGTTCTTTACCTTTGACGACACCCTTTCAAAAGACCCCAGTGATGAAAACAAAACAGTGAGCTTGCGCCCCAAACGGTAAATATTTACTTTGAGTGAGAGCAATCTCCTCTCTCCTTCCCAGAGAGAACGAGATAGCGAGATCGCCATGGTGGAACCCCATGGTGGTGAGAACCACCTCCACCACCAGGTCGCCAGATAAACGAGGAGGAAGCGAAAGAAGGAGGCGTCACCCTCGAGTGGAGATGAACTCCATCTCAACGCCTTGAAGCTTCTGCACTCACAGGGTTCAAATAAACGTTTCCTGCCGAACCATACTGAGAATGCCTCCCCCCCCCAACCCCACTACCCCTTCCACACCCCCCCCCCCCTTACCCCCCCACTGCATATCCTTTATTCACAGGCGCGTAATTGGTAGTCAATTTGAGCTCCCCCTCTGCCTATTGTGGGCACATTTTGTTCTGACAGAGTGCGGAAGATTAATGGCCGAGAGCTGCAGAGGGAGGATCGCATCAGCAAGCATGGGTGCCCTAAATTCATTACACCAATTTCCCCCTGTCCTGCGCTCCACTCATACACACACACACACGCACACACACATACACACAAGCACACACATGAAACGAAATAAAGAATGAAGAGAATAAAAGGAAAACAGTCAGATGGTCTCAAAAGAGAAGAAGGAAAAAAAGAGAGGAAAAAAAAGATTGAAGAAACTGCAGCGGACGTGTGCTCGTATACACCGCCAGCAAATTCAATAATCTGTTTTGATGTAAAGTTTACTTTATTACGTTTATTTGCCTACTCACAACCAATGTTGGAGAGGCATTTAAAGAAAATATATTTAAAAAAGCTTATTTTGAAACACACACCCACAAAGGGATAATTTTATTGAGGGCTAAGATAATTGGGACAGTATTCCTGATCCGGGGTTTTTCCCGAGCCACCGTGTGATGTGAGGGTGGTAGCATGTTCTGCAGGGCCCTGTCGCTCAGCATGTGTGCAACACTACAGCACAAGCTGTGGCACATTATCATCTCCTTCCCTGAACACGAGCTCCTGGCTGCCCTGCCTGGCATGGATGAACAGGAAACACCTTGAACCTGGTGGTCGGATGCTGACCTGTCCCCGTTCACTGGGCTCGGCCCATAATTGTGATGATTTATATCTGCTGTCAAAGACAAAGGCTGAACGTCCCCCTTCGCTCTGTGCTTCAGTCTATCGTTTTTATTTTCTCTCTCTCTCTCTTTCTCTCGTTCTCACCCTTACTGTCAGTTTCACACGCAAACACACACCCACCTCACTTGCATTTACCACTTATTGCCTCATATTAAGTGTTACATTTTACTCTTGTTGGCAGTGTGTGTGTGTGTGTGTGTACGCCCACGTTTCCCTGTGTGTGTCTGTTAGTGTGTACATATTTCTGTGTGTGTATGTTTACGAGGTTCTCTAGGCTTATCATGCCCTCTAGCACCAGCATCTTGCCCCAAGGTGCTGGCTGTCACTGCAGAGGCTGTCTCATGTCTGGGCCGGGGCCTTTGTCTCCGTATGACAGGCCCTGTAGACCGGCTCGCAAGCTCTGCTACCCAGAGACCAATCACAGCCCTCCCTTCACAATAAGCCTGCCTGTCATATGTCAGCTCGCCGGCTGTCCGACATCACAGAGGCCAAGAGCAATCACCGATATCATTGACTCCTGCCTGTCGGCGGGAATGTCGAAGGAAATCACAAAGCACACAGATGCGTTTTTGCCTGTAGGCTTGGAAGAACCTGGCTTGTTTACTGGATGTTGATCTCCAGTCAATCACCTTAAAAGAAGGAAATTAGTAATAGCAGTGATTAGTTCATGTTCCGGTGAAAAGACGGAAAATTAATTTTTTCAGATTCACGAATCAAAATGGATCCAAAATGTTGATTCTCAACTGCATAACTATCAACGAGTGATTTTCTAACCAACTGTCAGCAACAAATACAATCTAAGAAACGGACTTAATGGTCCCAGTCTTAGTTCACATCAAAACAAACTTTCCTTTGTCATGTCGACGGTGACCCGTAGGTCCTTTATTGTCTTTCTTCCCAGGGTGAAGTCCTAATTCTTTGTCCTAGGCTTCAAAGCTCTTGGCAGATTAACACGGTAACAGTGCTGTGTGATTTGGCCCTGCGTGTAATCTGTGTGTCTCCCCCGGCTCCAGAGTCAGCATGTGCACCTGTTAAAGCCCCCACAGTGAGAACAGCGCTCATGCCTGGGGCCTTTGTGTGGAGATGGCGACTACAAGGGTGGCTGTACAGGTCAGGTTTGGAGAGATGTAAAATGATTTTACCCCTCCTCCATTTTTTCTTCATCTTCTTCTCCTCACGCCGCCTCGTTGTCTTTACACATGAGTTGTGGTGAGGGGGCAAGCTGGGGGGAGGGGGGATTGGGGGGGGGTGGTGACCTCATGGCGCAGGCGAGATAGATTCATCGATAGAGGAACTTAAAAGGGCCTGGCGGAGGTAATGTGGACAAGGTGTTCAGCTTCTTCTCTTAGGGCTCCTCTTTTTCTCGGCCCCTTAAGATGGATGGACTCGACCGCTGCCTCGGTCAGGAGAAGGAGTTCGCAAGGTTCCACTTAGCAGGACCTTTGCCTGGACCTGGGATCGGAAGACACCCCAAATGTTTCACATTAAGGTTTCGTTCGCGAGGGAAGCTGGGATGGTCGGGGCAGCGGGGGGGTAGGGGAGGAGGGGGAGGAGATGGATGAGGGGGGGGGGGGTGGAGGAGACGAGGCAGGAGCAGGACTGAGAGAGGGACGTGCAGGGATGGGTAACGGTGAGCGTTAATAAAGATGTCACGGGAAAACATCAAGAGACACAAAGTCTCAATTTCAGCAAGGTGCTGCCAGCCAGATGTGAAGGCATGAAAAGCAGATTGGACCCTAACCTGTCCGTCTGCCATGCTAAATCCATAGCTAACAGGCAGAACCTCCAGGCTCTTTTGAAGTGGGTGCCAAGAGGTGTCCAGACCCTTAACGACCGGCAATTTATTACAACACCGTCCTGCTGGGAGCGAGAGGTCAAAGTTCGCTCAATGAACCCCATAAAGATTTCTCCTTCTCTTCTCTTTCTCCTCTCTCCTATCCTCCACCAACACTTTCAACCTCTCTGTCCTCCCACCCTCTCTTTTTCTGTCTCCCCTCTAGCACCTGTTTAACACCTTGGGTCTGTTTATGACCTTTGTCAAGCTGCTGTTAAGTGCTTCATGTTACTGTTGCCCTGGTAGGGGTGCAATTGGCTGAGCAAACAAGGGTCGCATGTGGTCCGGAGCCCTGGGCGCTCACGCTCTCACTCAGGCTCTCTGGAACACGTGCGGTCGGACGAGACGTGAAGATTTGCAACAGTGAAGGAAACGGCCTCACCTGCCTCTCTGAGATGTGTTCGTTAAGAGGGGATAACGATCACACCATCCAAATACTCCTGAGCACTGAGATCAAGACTGTGTTGCCTGGTGGACTTCAGAGTTGTTGTTGTTAATGACATGTACGTTCAGGACCTGAGTGTAAAGCTGCACCCAAACATGGGGGGTGTCAGATGGCTCAGCGGGTTAAGGCGGTGGCTCATGATCGGAAGGTTGTGAGATCGAACCCTGGCTGTAGCTATGTGACGTTGTGTCCTTGGGCAAGGCACTTCACCCTACTTGCCTCAGGGAGATTCTCCCTGTACTTAATGTGAGTTGCTTTGGATAAAAGCGTCGGCTAAATGAATAAAAGTAAAATAGTTCAAAACTATGCTGATTTTAGCTTGGCATTTCTCGCAATATTGTTTGTGACAAGGCCTTGCATTGGTTTAAGAAATAGTAAATTAGAAACATAAATTACCAGGGAATACAAGTAAATGTACAGTTTGTTTTGTAGATAGCTTGTGGAGTTTTTAGATTCAGAATCAGAATTTGTTTTTTATTCGCCATGCAAGTTACACAGAATTTACTTTGGCAGGATAGAGCAAACATAGAACATATATGGAACTTCTCACTCGATGGTCTAGCTACAGAACCTTAGCTAGAATCTTCTAGAAGATATTGAAAAGTTAAACATCCATCACTATTAAGTGAAAATCAGTATGACCCAGGAGTGACTTTGGCATAGACCAGATGGCGTGTGTGTTAAAATGGTTGGAAAAAAAGACCCTGTGAAACACAGAACACATGTACTGGACTTGTGTCAGTCTGAGGGGATTCCCTTTCTTTCATCGAAACAAGTGAGAGGTCACAACACCTGAACGACTGAGAGAAAATCTGCTCAAATTTACACCGTAAGATTAGAAATCCCCCTCTTTTGCTTTTCATGTGAAATCCTTGCCTTGTAGACGCTGGAAAGTCACAGCGTCCAAGTTTGTGTGGTGAGGGTAACTTGAGGGTAAAGTTGGGAGGTTGGGCTGGGGGTGAAGGGGGGGGGGGTATTCAAAGAGAATATCAGACAAAGAGATTTACAATTCTGGCGAAAAGGTTTCAGTGCTGCTTAACCAGCTACAGCAGTGAGATGCTCAGCTGTGGGTTTGACAGGGTGGGGGAGACAGGGGGTGGGGGAGACAGTGGGTGAGATAGACAGGCGGTGGGGGAGACAGGGGGTAGGAAAGATAGGGTTAGGGAAACAGTTAGGGGGAGAGAGAGGATGGGGGCAAGATAATGGGTTAGATAGGGATAAACAATGTGAGGGAGAAAGGGTGGGAGAAAGGGTGAGGGAGGTAGAAAGGGTGGGGGAAACAGTGGAGAGGGAGGCAGTGGAGGTGGAGACAGTGGAGGGGGGGGGGTCCTTAAAATAGCTTTACTACTCTTGTTATCAGGATGAAATAAATCAATAAGAAGCCTCTTTGGACAGGCCAACATATTTCACCACTGGCTTTCTCAGAATATCCATGAGCCTTCATGCAGAAGTTTATATCATAATGCCCTGCTTGGAATCTAGACATCCAGCCTTCTCTTTACAAACACACCTGTGAATCGAATATTACAATACTGTACATTTATTTGATCAAAAACAACAGTGAGCGTATTAATCATGTAAGCATGACAGCCAGGAACAGTATTTTTCATCAGAGGTTATATCGAAAACATTAGAAGTTGGCTAATACATGGACCATAACAACCTAACATGTTAACAGACATGTTTAATGGAGGTTTAATTAAGCGTATGATACCACTAAAAGGCATCAGGGTCTTCTATATGCTGGATGCTAGTCTCTCTTCACGTTGTGTGACTTACGAGTCTTCATCTGTTGACACGTATGTATGCTTTTACCCAGCGTGTATCTGTTACAGGAAATGCCAATTGGCAGATAAAATTGACCAGTTGCTTTGCAATCCAATGTATTTGTGCTATATATGTGTGTGTGTGTGTTTGTGTGTGTAGGACAGAATGACAGCAAGAGAGAGAGAGGGTGAGAGAGTGACAGAGAGAGCGAGGGGGTGAGAGAGAGACAGAGAGGGTGAGAGAGTGACAGAGAGAGCGAGGGGGTGAGAGAGAGACAGAGAGGGTGAGAGAGTGACAGAGGGAGAGAAAAAGAGAGACAGAGAGAGAATGACAGAGAGAAAGAGAGACAGAGAGAGAAGGTGAGACAGAGAGAGAAGGTGAGAGAACGATGGAGAGAGAAAGAGAGAGAGGGAGAGGGTGAGAGAGTGTAAAAGCTAGTGAGAGCTGGACTGTGAGTGTATCTGTAGCATGCTGACATTCCACGGACGCACATGTGATGTCACACCTAGCTGGGGTTGTTTGCCTGTTCTGTACGTGTTGTGGTATGTTAACCAGGGTCATCGAGGCAAGTCATGCACATCACAGCAAGAGAAGAAGAAAAAAAACAGGACGTGAAATATGCTGTCCTCTTCGGCTCCATAAATCACTTCTAGGGTGCCAAATGCACATACCTTTAGCTGCAATCCTCCAGCTCATTAAAAATATTAACAGGTCGTAAATGGCGGTTATCATTTCAGGCCGAGCCTGAATCATCTGAAATGATTTAAAGGTCAGCCATATTTCCTTGTGAAGTGTGCTCGCTCTTGAAAAAATGCCCCCTGCTTCCAACCTCACACAGCAACCTAAATATAAATGTATATAAATATATACCCAGCTTCCTCACCCACTGAGAAAACCATTAAACACTTAAAGTTAGGAAACTGAAAACTAACAAGGGCCAATTGACCAGTGGGAGACCAGTGTTGTAGGAGGGGGTGCTGTCTGACGTTACTTTCTCCCTGTGGGCTGGTTGGGGGGAGGGAGGGCTGAGAGTGTGCCATGCCCCCCACCCCCTTCCATGGTTGGCACAGTGGGGGGGGTTCTTGGATGGCACTGTTACCCATATGGCCAATCACTCAAGTGGGGCTTGACTGTTTTTCAAAGGGAGCCGGTCGCAACTCGATGCGGCCTTGTCTCCACAGGGGTCAGCTAGCGTCTGGCTGGTGTAGCCACTCTCCTGCTGGCCTTGCCTTGCCACGCCCCTCCCTACCGCTTAGCCACGCCCCCCACGCCCTGCCTCCCTAGCAGGGCTGGGCCTGTGACCTTCAGAAACCAAACACACAGACCGGCTGAGAGCTCGACACAAACTCGACACAGAAACTAGCCTCTAATTTATGACTGCTAAGCCTGCTGGAGAAGATCAGAGAAAATATAAATAAAATAAAAAAAAATCTACTATAGGTGTTCTTAACTAAACTGAATAGCATCGTTTTTTTGTTTGTTTTAAAACACAAAACCAGTTAATAGGAAAACAAGATAGCAAAGTTATACAGTATTTTCTGCGTGTAATTGGATGAAGAAAAAAAAAAGTTGACAGAAATCCATATGGTAGAATGTACGTATCGGAAAATATTTCCATTCAATAAATTATTATTATTATTTTTACTTGCAGTGTGTAAAGTGAGAAAGCTTGGGAGTGACTCTTGGATTCAATTTCCTCAGCTGAAGGCTGTGTTTACGAGTGGGGCCTTACAGCGTAACTGCAGAAACCCACATCTGTGAGGATTCTCAGCTGTTCAGACTATTCAGCAGCATGTGGAAGAAAGGTAAGAGAGTTTGAGGATTATCTTCCAGCTCGGTTCATCACTGAGTTATTCCTGAACATGGCCCACGGTCGACATCCGCAAATCCTTAAAGCGTTCCAGAACTGGAAATATGAACACTCAGCCCTGTTATTAGCCTTGTCATCACATGGAACCACAGTTATTGCATTTAATTGGGACGGGTATTGCTCAGTGGCCCAGCATTGACTGAATATCAAGACGTCACATTTTTGCAATTATACATTACTTTAGTTTTTTTTGGTTAAGTTAACTATGTAGTTCACAATTTATACATCAATGATTACATTATTCGCTAATTCGAGTAATTACAATTTGTAATACTATTTGTAATATTTCTTTTACAAATAATTGGAATAGAAAAAAATCTTTTGGGGCATTCATCTGTACATTTGACACAAATTATTCAAACTCTGTTTGGCAATCTTTATTTTGCAAATTTTATAAATTATACAGTTATCAAATATCCATACATTCAAATTATTCATGAAATGCCAAGTATTTTTCTCTGCAAAAAATTAAGCGATTTCTCAGGGCTAAAGATTTCCATGAGACAAGAGACTTCCTGTAGAAACTAAAGAACCTCCTGGTTTTATAAGGATAACAGGCTCATCTTTGTGCTTTAGTCAGATTTCCAATGTTTCCAAACATGAAATACAAACCTTCCCTGATACGACTGAACTTAATAAGACAGAACTTTCATTCACCGCAGACTTTCCACTGATATATCCGGCACACGTTTCATTCGCCCACAAATGCTGTCGAGCTCAAGAGACATTCAGCTCGATGTGTTTTCAGATATCTAGTGGTGACACACAGCACAGTGGTGGAGTGGTTTTCGTAGAGGATGTGGTTCCTTTGACGTGGGTTACCTTGAGAGAAACACACCCTGTGTGGGCTCCTGTATGTAACACCTGTTCCATTCGTGCAACGACAAAACCTCACCGCCCAAACACACACACACACACACACACACACAATGCAGTGCATTATTTCCAGAACGTCACTTCACAAGATGTAGGGTCAACTGGTAAATCTGGATGCAATATGGGTAGATAATATGGGTAGATAAAAAAAAGTAACTTGACTCAGTGATTGTGATTTGGTTTTTAATGTTTTCTTCTATGTCACCAAATAAGACTGATTGCTCTCTACTACCTGATGTGACTATTCACCTTATGGAAGTAAACAAGGAGGCGTATTTAAACCTACAACACCTAGTCATTTGTCTTCTTCCTTGATGCAGTTTGGGTTCAGCTCAGGGTGGAGGTTGAGGCTGCCCTCAGGCTAACACTTCTGAGGAGTTAGGAGGAAACCGGACAAAAAAAAAAAAAAACTCTTCGTGGTGTCGTCTCTGGGAGTCGCCAATCTTTACCTGGTGACACATGACTTTAAATCCCAGTCACCTCATGTCTCACCCTTACCAGCTACTGAGCTTCACTTGGATGAACTTCCATGCCAATGCATGGCTGCATTCCCAGGCCTATTGTCAGTCTCGTCTCACTACGCCAAGCAAACAGAATGACACCTACAGTTATGTTATTTGTGCAGTATTATTTTATAATGTGTCACATAATTAAATGGCTCTTCTTAGTGCATTGATCAGGTAGGCATGTCTGTAAAAAATCGAAACAAATTGTTAAGATCCCTATGTAGTGTATAATAGTAAATCATATATAATGCTCTCTATACTAGAAGCCAAAAGGAAACAGGAGCATTGGTAAGCAGCAGTAAGAGTCTCCTTCAGCCTGTCTGGCCACTGACCTAACAGTGTTGTCAGCATTCCCCCTGGCTCCCCTCTCCCCCTGCCCGTCCCCCCTCCCACTGCCCCCCCGCCCCTGCTGGCTCCCTCCTTCTCTGCCCCCACTGGCTCCCCCCCCCTCCCCCTTCCCCTGTTCAGCTGCCCAGTTGCTCAGCTCTGCCTCCTTTGGGGTGATCATGAATCACTGAAATTGATTATCCTGTCACATCTCAAATCCCCCTGCCCAGGGCTTGACCGCAGTGTGTGTGACAACGGGTCGGTCAAGCCTGCTTAGGGATGCGCTGCAGGCTACCCTGGAGAAGGGCCAGCGGGCCGGACAGCCCCCGCAGGTCATGGAGCCTCAAAGCGTGGCGAATGGAAGGAGATTGCATACGTCAGCAGGTGGGAATGAAGACGTCCTGCTTTAAATACCAGAGACTTGGCCCCCAGACTCCCATCTCTCTGTCTCCTGTTCCCCGTCGCCACCTCCTGTGTGCGCTCGCTCTGTCATCCGTCTTAATCCGTGTACTCATGACGCTGACTCTTGACCAGACCATCCTCACTAAGTTTAGAGCAGCAATACGTGCAACAGGATGTCTCCTTGGGTTAGAAAGACTATTTTAGTCAAGGCAAAAGAGTTTCATCATTGCACAGAAATACTAATATACTCCTATTGTAAAGCGCTGTTAAAATCATTTTTTATTTTATTTTTTATTTTTTTGTTTACATGTGATTGATTTGTACTGTGCTGAAGTCCGGTTGGTGGTCAATCTAGTGGTCAATAAATAGAACATACAATGAGAAGCATTTTAGTACTGTTTTACATTTTACGCTTGACTTGGGATTTTGAAGTTGTCTGTCATCAAATAATGGACAAAGACAATAGGGTCTCTAACTATAACACAAACTATGTTTACTTTGAAACCAAAATATGGCATTAGTAATTCTAGCTAAAAGCTATATTAACATGAATTCAAGAGAATTCACAAGAATTCGAGTTAACTTCAAATGCCCATGTGTTGTTTTGTTGTTAGCGTTCATGTGAACTAACTTCAATGTTGGCCTCAGCAGGAATTTACTAACAAAGCACAAACCCTCTGTTCAAAACCTTGAACTTGAACCACATGGTGAATTTAAAAAACGGTTGAATGAATTTGCAGAGGTCAGAATGCCAACCACATTTTGAACTTCCCCTTTAACGTGTATGAGCTCTTGTTAAACCTACTTTGGCCAAGACTTTTCTTTAGACTTCCCTAATGGCTTCTGCAGATTGTTGTTCTTTTTTATTGTGAGGATAAATCTGCTGTAACAAGCTGAAAACACCCATAAATCTAGCACAGGTCTCAGGTTGCTAAGAGACTTCAAGGGTCACTGTTGCTATGGTGACGCATCAATCCTTCCAGAGGGCAAGGTTAGAGTTGTAAAACAGGGCAGTGTCCATGACAGTGTTACAATTGTTATTGTGGAGTGGCCATTAAAGCATTCTTTAAGGACACAGATTGAGTGGGCCCACTTAACCTCATCCTAGCTTGTCTACATTAAAACGCCGGCAGCATCCTACGTTACTATGTGGACAACTGATGTTAAAAGTTATGGATTCATATACAAATTCTTTCAAATTACAAATGAACCAAGATAAGTGTAAAAAGGGTTCAATACTCTTTGTAAGACTTTCAAGTCTTCTACAAGATGAAGAAAGTCGACAATTAACAGGAGTTGCCAGGAGAACACAGTGTGTTTTACCTGGGATGCATGTGCGTAAAGGGTTGAAAAAGCTGCTTCATTTTATGTACAGCACAGGGGGCACCAGGATTTGAACCTGGGACCTCTTGATCTGCAGTCAAATGCTCTACCACTGAGCTATACCCCCTGTTATGTGCTAATGTGTTAAGAAGGTGTGTCGATAATATGTGAATACAGATTTCAGACTTTAAATTGTCCAAAAGAGCTAACCATGTCAATGTTTAGACAAGGGGGCATCAGGATTTGAACCTGAGACCTCTTGATCTGCAGTCAAATGCTCTACCACTGAGCTATACCCCCTGGGTAAATGCTCCATCACACTGACACAGTTAGGACTACAAGGTCCTAATCACACTTGAATCCTTCTAAAGCAGCAGTGTCAAACTAGTGCCAAGATTATGCTGTTTTTTGGGTCAACCAAGCACTTCACCTGCAGATTTCACTAACGAGTTCCTCTCGAGACTTTCAACTGTATATAACCATGTATATTCTGCTAATAACCTGCAATCCTGTATATCCTGTATATGCTGCAAATAACTGTAAATCCTGTACATCACAATTACTTGCATAATTGTAATTGAATTGTATAGATTATAAGGGTATAGTCTGTAACCTGCACTTTATCCTGGACATACTGTATATTCTGCTGTACATTCTGCACATTCTGTACAAAAACTGAAAATCATGTACATTCTAATATAATACTGTATATTATACAAGACCATTACTGTATAATTGTAAATGTATAGCTTCTGTACATAATCACTATGCTCCCTGGGAGGATTCACCTCACCCACCATTTTTTTTACTTATTGTTATTGACCCCACCCCCTACCCCTGTGTACACTTTCTAATCTTTTACCTCACACCCTTACCCTTAACTGTGCTTTGCGAGACTGTGTGCCGTTGATACAAAGGAGTTTCCCTCGGGATCAATAAAGTAATCTGAATCTGAATCTGAATCTGAATACTTGGCTAGAGTACTGCTTGGTTGACAAAAGTGGCACTTGTGTTAATGGGACTAGTTTGACACAACTGTTGTAAAGGCTTGAAAACTCTGATGGATTCAATTTAAATCACAGGGTGCACCAGGATTTGAACCTGAGACCTCTTGATCTGCAGTCAAATGCTCTACCACTGAGCTATACCCCCTTTATTGTTATTATTATTATTATAATAATGTTTTAATAAGGTGTGTCGATGATATGTGACTAGAGTTATATTCAGACTTAAACTAAACTAACATTCTCTCAAGCTTGTCTGCAGTCAAATGCTCTAGAACAGAAGATTCCATGAAACCTGCTTTATACTGAAGGTGTAATTTTAAAATACGTGAGAAGACATCAACCTTTCTAAAGTAAGATAATTACCAGTTCTCTTAACTTTCAGTGAAGGGGGCACCAGGATTTGAACCTGGGACCTCTGGATCTGCAGTCAAATGCTCTACCGCTGAGCTATACCCCCTCTGTTAAGGTCCATGTATGCTGAAACAGCAATCAGCAAATCAGCTCCAAGTAACGTTCCATGGAAAGGCACTAGTCTGATCTGAAGTCTTTTATCTTCCAACATGTTTTATTTTTTACTGATGAAATAAAGCGTCTCCTGATTAGAGACTTTGAAATAGTCTTTCCTCTTCCCAAAAGCAACACATCAATAAAACCACACTTTAAGCCCTTCCATTTTGGATATCAAGCCTTTCAGAACCTTAGAAATTCACCACATAAAACTATAATTGCTTCTGAAACACTTTGACCTGGTGAAATCGTTGCTAGGAGATAGACTACTCATGCCAGAATCCAAGTAAATATTGAACCTAACTGCACTGCAAATCCTCTGTCAGCAGCTCACTGCCTGCTGACAGCTAATTGAAATGCATATATCCGGTCTCCAAAAAAAAAGAAAAAAAGAGGAAAAGTTTTGCTGTTTAATCCATCTGAACATCTGGTTGGGATCTGTTCTTATTTTGATCATTTGATTATCTGAGTTTCTGTAAGTGTAACTACTGCTTTAAAATAATAAGCTTGCCAACACGGGTTGTCAACCTGACGCAACGTTCATAAATCGCTCACCATGGGGAAATCAAACTTAGCTCTTATCCTTTACTGTATCATAGAAAGTTTTCTTTAAACACAATAAAAAAAAGCCTGAGGAGAAGAATAGTGGAAGTAAATGTGAGTGGAGCAGTATGAACCACTTGCCACAATGGGCTTTCATATTCAGAGTCTTTACACATCTGCCACAGCTTGTCAAACCTTCTATTAGTAGCGGATCCTTGAGGCACAAAGTGTCATAATGTCCTGTTATTTCTTCTCTCCGTTTCTAATCTTATCTAATGAAATTGTCATTTGACACGGCTTGGTGGAAGAGACAGGCTATAATTGCAGGAATATACTTGCAACCTCCAGAGACCCATCCAGAGAATACGATATTTGTTCATAGTAAGAGATTAGCACTTAGCTGTGTTGTCATTTTCCCTAGATGTGAAGTCGATGTTTTATTTTTATTTTTTTGCATAGAAAGAAGCCCATAGAGAGAAACAGCTTCATTGCAAACCCAAATTGGAAAATCCCTTATAAATAATTCAGTTTCTGAGTTCAAAAGGTAAATCAGTCCACTGTTACTGCTCTAACCATTAGCAAGGACCGAAAACTGTTCTTTATCAATACAGTATGGTCCAACTATAGCCATGTCCTGCTCTGGAACTCCAGAATTTATGTTCCACAGGGGAGAACCTTGGCTAACAGACGCTTCACATGTGTCTCCACACCACTCTCCTGGTTTTGTGTTTAAAGGCATTCTGAACAGATTTTGGGGATATCGTAAAGCAAATGATAAATTTGTACCCCTGTCAAGTTGGGTTGCGTGCTGAAGATTTCCTCCAGGAATCATGCAAGAATGTCATATTTCATCTGATTGCTACTCCCCTTAAGTTGACGGCAAAATACATGACATCATTAAGGTATTACAGGAAATAGCTTAGCCTTTGTTGCTGCTATTGTCTTGACATCTAACAGCCCGTTTGATGTAATAAAGATCTATGTGGAGAGACAGACATTGAACATGTGTCTCCTATGTAAGGCTTTAGCTCCACTCACAAGTATTCATATTCACTTTCTCCTCACTGTTAGCCAAACTCTGTAGTTCTACATCCAGTAAGACAGTTAGTTGGAAGTTCTTTAGAACAACTTGGAAATCTACAGGCAGGGGAAGCTCCTGGTTAAAGCATGATAGTTATACTTTTATAATCTTTTTTTCTCTGTTTCTATCATTTTCTGCCTTTTCTCCTTTCGTATTTATACGTTAAACACCACATATTTTTACAGGCATGGGTGTATTTTAAAAAGCATTGATCATCATCATTCTTTCCTCACATTTTGACTTTTACCATCACCTGATGTGAACCTCCTTGTTGAAAACATTCATGCTCACCAACCAATTCCAACTTGATTCCTGTCAATTAATGAGTGAGCCACTTTTAATACCCTTAGATGAGCAAATAGCACCACACCCGCACCACTTCTGATACATAGTTGGTATAGGCAGTCTTCTGGCCTTGCTGTCGGTCTGCATGGCGTGAGAAATGTGGATTGGAGGTTCAAAAGAAGGAGGGAGGGAGGGCTCCTGCCACCCCTCTTCCCCACAGCAGGGAGGGTAATCCCCCTGGCCAGGGGCAATAAAACTCAGATTTCTACTGTACCTGCCAGCCGACGTTCTCGCTATATCTGAAACATTGAGAGCATGAAATTGTCGAGGAGCCATATCAAAGTCTCCGGCGCTTCATTATGACATCAGAGCCCTCTGAAGTCAACAGGCATGAAGACACGCTGGAGTGGTGTGTGGGTTCACAGCCTTGAAGAGGATCCTTCACCATTATGGGAATAAGGGGGGGGCGGGTTTCAAGGGTAGGGTGTGTAGGGGTGCTGGAGGGGGCAGGGGTAGGAGGGAAGGCGGCAGGGATAGGGTGTGAAGGTGAAGGGGCTGGGACGGACGGACGGATAGAGTGTGGAGGGGTGCTGGAGGGGGCAAAGGCTGGGAGGGAAGGGGGCAGCGATAGGGTGTGTGGGTGGAGTGAGCAGGGGGCAGGAGGGAAGGAGGATAGGGTGTGTAGGGGTGCTGGAGGAGGCAGGGGTAGGAGGGAAGAGGGCTTGGATATGGTGAGGGGTGGGGGGGGCAGGGGGTGTATAGTGGGAGGGAGAATAGGATGAGGAGATGGAGGAGGGGGGTAGGGAGAGGAAAGGAGGATATCTATCACCACAGGCACAACCCCCTCAAACGACCATCAGCACAGTTAAACTTGACAAGTATTATTATGACATGCCAAAAAGATAAAGATTGCAACATGGGTATGAACACAGCATCGCACTGTACATTAAATTCTGTTGCTATGCCGGAAAACATAACATTCATATATTTACGAGTTTGCTAATGAAACGGTCAGCGTACGTCAGTATACTTCACTAAGTGGCAGTGCCAATGGGACTGCTTCAGATAGATCAAACACACTGTGTTGTGGTCAGGGTTGTGTTGACAGGAGAAAGCGTCATGAGTAAGGACTTCAAGTGGGTCTTAACCAATGAGATGGCTCATTTGAAATGCACAGAACAACCTTTTCATGAGCAACGGGCATTAATCAGACCAATAATGACTTGAAAATGAAGAATTTAAATAGAATTCAATGGAAATAAAACTTTTCTATTTAAAAGTATTAGTATTACTAATTGTAGGTTAAATTTAGGGTATTAAGTAAATGTATAACTCGGATATACGCCAAACAATAAACCAACCAACTAATTAAAAACGTTTGGCTCTAATCACTTTTTTAAGGAATTGAGTTATGAGTTTAATACAGTTATTTGCTTGAGTATGCAGTACATGATGGCATATGTTTCTTGCCATTTGCAGAAATATATTAGCGCACTGCATCAAAGCAGAACAAACTCTTTCTGCAGTTGGTTAAGTCGAGTGGACACACATGTTAGTAATCTACATTGCTTCCACAAATGTTTAAAAGGAAATATTGAGACATTTAAAATCAGGATCATATCCAGAGTGGAATTTGCTTTAATTACTGTCTTTGGTAGTAGATAGACATCTGAACATTTGACCTTACTGGTTCTGCTTTCACTACACACTCACGCCCCTTGTCAAGATGCTATTGATCAGCGAGACTAATGAAACACAATAATTATGAACGATAACGATGACTAAGCACCCTTTCCCGAGAGTAGGATTGCGCCAAATTCCGGTTGTTTCTGTGGTCTCCGAACAAAAAGATATACCATGTCAGAAAACTAAAATGAGATTCCCAATAATGGATGGTTGTTGCAAGGGACGGGAATGTTGACCCAACGTTGCTCTGCCTTCCCAAATCTCCATGTAACTACCACAGCTGCCCTGTCAGTCACCTGAGGAAAACTTTGCTTTTTAATCAAACAAACCAAAAATGAGGCTCCTCCATCCTAACCTGATAAATTGATTTGGATTCCCTTCAGACACGTTTCTCGCAGTTCTCCCAGACCCAAATCACGTAGACGCAATAAGCAATCAGGAAAGGGGTTAACCAGAGGTTAATCAAAGCCCAGTGTAAAAGAATATACTAGAAAAAGACTCAACTTTTTATGGTAAACAACATGTAGATTTAAATGTCAGCAATCTAAAGATGACTTATAGTTCCTTGGAGGTACAAGCTACATCTGCAGTAGATGCTTCCAGAATCATGAATCATCTGAATAGTTGCTGTACTATCGTCCACATTCGATTTAATGCTGAACAATGTACTGAATTACTGAATACTGTGTTTATTAGACACAGAACCACAGAACTGTTGCCCCACACACTCTGATACTTTTAGATTAGGATGAAAAGTTTTCCAAATCAGAGCAAAAGCAGCCAAGAATGAAAGAGGAGGTATTCAAGCAAGGTAGCACATCAGCTTTGTAAACCGTAATCGACAAAGTCAGCCAGCCAGCGCACACTACAAGAGAGTCATTTGGGAGACATTTTGCTGTCACTAAGAAATGGACTCTTTATCAAATTGTGTCGGACAAACACGTCTCACATTGCATTTTCCGTGCTTCCCAGAGTCCCTTGGGGACAAGTCTTGATGTCCTATCTGCCTGCCTGAATGATGATATCTAAATCTCAGCACAGCTGCTCTGCCAAAAACAATGAGAGAGTCACTGAGAGGGGATCAGTAGGGGTACAGACATGCTGGGACACTCTCGGGACTTCCTCCAGGCCCCCGCTCAGGAACACCATGTGGCATGCGGGTCGTTCTGATCTCCAGGAAGTCTCGTGTGGCGTGTTTTCTTCAGGGGTAATAACTTCATGATCAGGCTTTGGTTTTATGTTGTCGCATTTGTGAGCTTGTGACCCCCCCCCCCCCCCCCCCAAAAAAAAACAACAAAAAAAACGCCATCACACGCGGAAGAGCGTCATTTGAGTTAGTCAGGGAATGTGTCTGGGTCAATGAATAAGCTCTCACATAAGGATCCATGAATCAGTTATGAAACTATCACATGTACACTTACAGATCATCCAAAGTAACATACAAATAGGGGTTTTGCCAAATAAATAAGAGTAGTGACAGAAGTATTAGTTCAATGAACATCCGCTCTGTTGAAACAAGCTGATATCCTGAAGTCAGGGTGTCAAAGGGGATGACTGACTTGATGAGAAGCTCAACTCCCCTGGAAGGCTAATTAACATGGCTGAGGAGACGGCAGATCTTATCTTTACCCCCTGCAGAGCGACACTCGTTCATATGTCAGTTGTTGCTTCTAGTCAAAGCCAGGAAGTTCCGCCTATTTCTTCACACACACAAACACACACACACACATACACACCCACATAAACAAACACAAACAAACAAACACACACACAGTCCACATGCCACAAGCAGACTCACTTTCTCCCTCCCTCCTGGCTTTTACTTGTTTGATTATTTTATTTGACTTAATCGCCTCAGCTCACGTTCAGGATAATTTTTTTCCCCCATCGATAATATTCAAAAGTAAATCTTGTTCATAAAGGAGATCTTTGTCAGATGGAAATACTGGTTTGTGTAATAATGGTCACTGTTGTTTCCTAATTGAATACCTCAAAACCTTTCATGAAGGAAAACATAAACAAACTCAGTTTGTTTTTCTCCCTAAATGAGTCACTCTAAAGCACCAGGAAACCTGCTCATTACATGAAGGTTTGTCAGGCTTCACCTAATGATGCAAAACCCTGACCTTAAAGATTTGACTGTGCATATTCTTTAAACTTAAAACAGACGATAATAAATCACCATACTTACTCATCCAGGCTTGCTTGCCAGCCTCAAAATGCCTCCCTTTCACACAAACACCCGTGCACGCTCTCTGTTCATTTTTAATGGGAAATATGAGATACTTTTGAGTCCAGAGCTTAGACTGTCACATCACATGACGCGCTGCAACTAATGTAGCCGACAAATGGGCATATCACAGATCCCAGTTTCACGCACAATCCTTCCATGGAAACAGGTGGCAGCCGCTGCACAGCCAGATGCTCTGCTGCAGCCGTGCTAAAATGTGTCTGTCGCAGTACAACAGACAACAATGCATGACGAAGACCGACGGTGGTCCGCTTTGTGGGGGGGGGGGGGGTGGTGGTGGGTGAGGTGGGGGGGTGGGGGGGGTATTGGCAGCGAGGGCGGAGAAAATACATGAGTACCCCTCCTGTGAAAATCATTCCCGCCTCCTCTTTGAGGAAATGGACGCTTTTCAACACGAGGGTGGCCATCCCAAATATTCCGGAGCAACATGCGAGCGGTGCCAGGAAATTTCTCCAAGTCCAACATTTGCTTTGTTCGAAATTCTCAGCTTGTTAATGCCACTGTCTAAAACCTGCTGTGGACATGTGCTGGTGCTGTATAAATAGACTGAGGCATTACCGGGCCCACGGTAGTAAGGTTATGGACCAGAGCCAACCTCCGGTAAAAGCTGTCACCAGATGGCACGAGATCAAGCCCACAGACCACCACACAGATGAGCTAAATTAGCACTAACACTTTTGTCCCGTGTAATATAGCTAACTTTAGAGTAATCTTTGTAGCCCTGAGCAGAACAGTTGTCACGTTGCTGGATATTTTCTCGCAAGCCGTCCGGGACCTAAGAAATCTCAAACGTAAGCGTAGATGTCTTGACGCCATCGATCATTTGAGAGATCATTTGAGAGAAACCGCAAAGCAGACCACCAGAAGTGGTTGTTGCGTGATGACAGTCAAATTGATTACCGACGAACACGTTCGCAGGGTTTGGTGTGAAGTTCTCCTGATGTTTTGGTAAGCTTGTAAAGACTTCCTGAAATTCAAGTCATTGTTTGTGATTGATCTAAAGGGCGTGGGTTTAATAGCTCACACACTGGCATGCGTCACTAGAACAAATAATTCTCTCCCTACTGGCCACGTCTATTTGTAAAGACATGCTTGTGTTCTTCCAGGTGCACAGGTGCAACACAGAAATATTGTCCTTGTGATGAAACAGATGCTAACATGGTGCATAGACAACGTATCATGAATGCATTGGCAGGGCTTAGGAATAAACCATTGTCATCCATTCCAGACATGTCAGTCACCAAAGTCTATCTGATGATCTATGATTTTGGGAACACCTGATTAGTACATAAGCTTTGTTTTTATTCATTATTCCTCATGAGATTTCCTCATCCACCCTGTTTCGTACGTTGCTTTGAATCTGCTAAGTGAAAATGTGACATTGAAGGGCTGCAGCAGAACATATCTGGAGGGTGTTTACTTTTCTTCTTCTGTGCTTTAGGCTGGTTGAGGGCAGGTGCTGATCCCATCTATTTTTGAATCCCCTTGCGACAGTGCTGGTGAAGACAAAAAAAGGCTTTACGAATAAAGTAGGATTTGATTTTTAATATCACGTCATCAGAGATATCAGTATGAGATACCTTGCAGGAGATACTAATGTGATACCACTCTACAGAAGAGATGCCATGCGGTATGAGGGGCATGACGGTGCCATTCTTTAGGAAAAATATCAGTATGTGATCCCATGCTATAGCAGAGATATGATCGTTTGCTCCCGGATGGATCCTGTTTCTCAGGAACGTTCCAGCCCTCTCTCTGTGGGGTTCGTACTGCCACAGTTGCCCAATCAGTCAGCGAGGATTGTTTTTACTGTTTGATACTATGGCAACGCACCCTGGAAACAAACACATGGACAACATAAAGTGAAATGCACTCTGTTAGCGCAATTATAAATGTGGCCCCAGTAGCTGTAAAACTGTAACTGTAAAAAGCAAGATAACTGGTCGATGGTAGATTTGTCATGCAAAAGACTTGCTTTAATGGGACTGGGAGGGGGGGGGGTGGTGCACTGCACTGAAATCCAGAATCAGGCAGATATCAAAACCCATAATGCATTGTAATCTGTATTCACCAGGAGTCTGCAGGGAAGCTCTTTCTGTCAGCAGGGGTCAGGACTCTTTCCCCTGCTCTCTCAGCCCACTGGGGGAGAGGAGAGCAGTTCCCTTCATCAGTACAGGACATTTAATCAGCCTAGCACAGTGGTGTCAAACTGGTGCCATCGAGGGCAAAGAGGGTGCAGGTGTTCATGTCAACCAAGCACGACTCACAGCTGATTTCACTAGCGAAGTTTGTCTACTAAGTGAAATCAGCTTGCGTAGTGCTGAGGTGAAAACCTGCACCCTCTTGGCCCTCGACGGCACCGGTTTGACACCAAAACTAAAATCCAAAGTGACGTACGAATATTGAATATTTGAATAATAGAAAATCAAGCATCAGAGGTGTGTCATTCTGTTGGTGTTTTAGGGACTGGTGGAGCTTGTTGAAGCTGGAATAGAGAGAGGCTGACTCCTCTGGAAGGGTTTGGAAAGAGGGTTCGAGGACATGCAAGAAAAAGTACTACGTTTATAACTGCTTGGTGACAGGAACCTAATCTATCAGAGGTGACAATTTTCACCCTCCTCCTGGCTGAGGAGAGAGGACCCCCGTGCCTGAAGCAGCCAGGCGAGAGCCTTGATCTCAGGCGCACGGACCTCGTCAGGGAGGGAAGTCGAAAGACGAGGAATTCCAAACAATCGGCACAACTGTCAAAACATTCCAATACGGTTTTACAAGGTGTAACAATGAGGAAACTCAACCCCCCCCCCCTTCTACGTAGTTAAAACCAGGACATTACCATATACATTAGCTGTGAGCAACGTTTTGAGTCACAGGAAGTGTTGTGTGGCCTTGTAAACATTAACTACATGGTTCAGATGCGTTCTAAAAGCACTATGGCGTGTGTGGAAACAGAGACAGGCTGAAATGCCTTTGAATAAACATGTTTATATACTGTATGTATGTTGGAGCGGTTAACACTTGACCTGTCTCAGGTCTGAGTATGTGAGAAGGGGGTAGCACAATGTCCGAGTTTCCACGCTGGAAGATCGTAAACAAAACGACGTGGCTGAAAAGTAAAATGTTGACATTTTGGGAAGGGGGAAGGGGGGGGGGGGATTCACTCCCTGCACAGATGCTATGCATTTTCCGACCTCAAGGTGTCGAACATAAACAAATGGGGATGTCCCTTTCTCACTCGAGGACAGCTGTTTCGGCCTCTTCCAAAAGTGAGATACACTCACAAGACCGTGAAAATGGGCTGCAGGGAGTGAATTCCTCTCCGTCAGAGGAGCTGTCAGTGAGAGAGAATCCTCCAGACCTTCCCACCTTCAGATGGAGCTCGTCCACAAATCCCCTGTTTTGTTGAGCTGCACTTTCCCACAGGAAGACTGCTCCTCTGTCTAATGAGCACACAACACTGTGGTCACGCTGACCACAGCTATGGAGACCGATAAGATTACCATTATCAAAAAGATTATCATAGAAGAAAATGGATCTATTGAAATTGGATGCTGTCAAGTATTAATGTTGTGCAGAATATAATGAACAATATGTTATGTTTACTATAGTGTAAGACTATAATGAATGCATATTGTAAAATAGAGTTCTTCTTTATTTAACACATAATTATATATTATATATAATTATAATAATTTAATAAATAATTAATAAATAATAAATAATTATAATTATATAATTGTATATTATATATAATTATATATATATTATAATTATAATAATGCATATCATATTTATATTAAGAGGAATTACATTTAAGGTTTCATTACATACATATTTGTTGTTCTTAATGCTTGTCATTTATTATCTGCGTATTTGAGTAAATTTCCTTTAGATCCTTGGCCATAATTAAAACTATTTGACAATAAGAATTGTTTCAAAACTCAGACACTACACCCATAATAAAAAATTTAAACATAGTTTAGAATTGTGTGACAAATCTGTCACCAGCACACCCAGAACAGTGTTTTTCCTCGTAAGAACAAGCGGCTGCAGATCTGAAGATCTCATTGAAGCTGTTTAATAAGGCCACATATCAAGATGCTTCTACGAAGTAACAGATATCCACAGAGCGGGGGCCCCTCCCCCCATACAATAAGGCAACAAGCCTGGAGTGGATTTCATATCCGTGGCAGGACATACTGCCAGCCTATTTTTACTGTCCTGATCTCAGGGAGAGCTGGACAGCATCCAGAAGGGTTAAAGTAATATCCAGTGCTAAGGCTGCCTATTGCTCTCCCTCCCGCTGGGAAAACGCATTTAGAATTCCCCAAACCTTCCAAACCTGGTCTGCAGACGGCACAACCGCAAAGTTAGCTTAATACTGACCCATTATTACGGTTACTGCTCACACCCTTGCCCCCAGCACCCCCCCCCCACACACACACTTTACCCTACAGGTACCCTAAGCAATCCAGCCCCAAGCCTCCCTCTCATTGGAGTTCTCCCTCCCTCCCTCCCTCCCTCCCTCCCTCCCTCCCATCTCTTTAGCTACCCCTGATACCTGCATGGGAGGGGTGAGCGACTTCACTCCTGACTGAAACAGAAGAAGGAGGAGGAGGAGGAGAAGAAGAGAGGCATCGCGAATTAAAGCGACGGAAAAGAAAGTGGAGCGCTTCGACACGTCTCCAGAAGTATCCTGTGGATTTACGACAGCGGGTTCCCTATTTTATCCCTCTCCCATGGAGATAAGGGTGGTTTTTCTGCAAAGCTACAGGGGGCTGGGGGGTAGTTAAAGGACACACTCAGCTGCTAGATTAACTCATCAACGCTGCATTGCCGGGTGTCAACAGAAATGTTTCACACACAAGACCGACAAGGAATGAATACCATTTGGAGGTCACAAGTGGCAGCCCCTCAGTCCTTCAGGCCTTTTAAATGTTAGTGTCTGCCTTTCAAGAGCAAGGATGTAACCTCTAAACCTTTGAGGGGGTAAAGAGATACGTGTTGGACACCAGCACATCATGTCTCTATTTCAACTGCTCATTATGGCCAGGAGTTATCAAGTTCATGTTAGATTTAGTGCGATTCAGGTTTCATTTTATTGCGTATTTCAGAGTTGGATTGCCGTATCTATTCTTAATTGATGCATTCCGTGCACATTTTCGAATACGATTACATGTCTTCTTTTTTTTTGCGGCTGACATGGAGGCTCTAAAGGTTCTGTCAAAGTGAGACAATCTGTAAACCCTTACGCTGTAAAGAACCCAACGAAGAAGAACATGGCGTCTTGAAAACGCAGCTGCAGCGATCTGGGCTTCCTGTTTCAGTATGGCGATGCCTGGTGTCCATCCCTTCTTTAGGTTACACTGAAGAAACACCTTTAAAGACAACTGACATCCAGAGAGAGAGGACGTGTTAAATATGTAACCAAGCTGCTAATGCTGCCACACACCAACCTACCAGCTCACCAGTAAAACAAATCAAATGTAATTTGGCCAGATGGCTCAATGGTTAAGGTGTTGGCCTCATGATCGGAAGGTTGTGAGATCGAGCCCTGGCTGTGGCTATGTGATGTTGTGTCCTTGGGCAAGGTGCTTCACCCTACTAGCCTCAAAGAAAATGTCCCTGTACTTACTGTAAGTTGCTTTGGATACGAGTGTCTGATAAATGTCATTTATTAGCCTTTTTCAAAGATGGCGTCATTTATGCTGAACCGAAAACCAACTTGAACCCTCAAAGAATGCAAGTAAAAAAATACTCCCAGATAAACTCTTGGAGAAACAATGGAAGGAATCTTTTTTGAGGAGCAGTCCAGTGAGGGCTCCCCTCCTCCCAGGATGGTCAGCCACCCCTCCTCCTGAAAGCAGTGGGTCCCCCCACACTGCATCCTGTCTGTGCATTCGTGGGAACAGACAAACTATAGCAGCATCTGAATCAGTCTCTCAGCGTGTGAAATCTTCTATACACAATTGCTCATCGAACTGTCAGAGAAAAAGAACGTCTTCAAACTTTGTTACGATAACTAAAAAACAAACCCTGTCTTTGTCACGTGATGTTTCAGTCGATTAACCAATGCTTTTATCCAACGCAACTTTACTAATAGGGACAAATGACAAAATGGACAGGACAGAAATTAATCCAAAAGTTTACGACAGGACTTTCACAGAGATATGTGTTCACAAAGTTGAGGTGGGTGTTTGTGGTTCCAGAGCTACTCTGCCCGCTGTCAGAGTGGGAGACTGGACCCTCGCCAGCCCTTCTGCCCTCATCAAGTACCACGGATCGCGAGGCCTTTGCACTTGGCTGGCAGTAAAGCTTTCATAACTGCTCAGGGAAGGTCAATGTTTTCTCACTAAAGCTGCATTACGTTGGCCTTCTGATTCCTCCTTGTTGACTGTGTTTGCTTTAGATTTGAAGCAGATCAAACGTGTTGGGCCACTAAGCTGCCGCTCCGGGTGTGGTGCAGCCTGCCGGACAGCCTGACTACAACGTTGGGAGCCGTTCAGCGAATCACATTCGTCATCCAGATCTGTCCCCGGAAGAGAGAGAGAGATCCCCACGTGATCGAATCGCTCTTGTCCCTTACCGATGTTCAGAGATTCTCTCGCTACCACACGGTCAACGTGGGTCGGACACTAAAAGTGGTTTTAGGAGCACATGGGGCAAGGGGCGGAGGTAACAGGGGTGGGGGGGGGGTTTGAGGGGGGGGGGGGGAACACATGCCAGGGCATTTCTACCATTCCAGTGCGCCGACACGGACCGTGCGAGCGGGCCCTGACAGTGTTTTTAGTGTTGGGTTCCGGGTGGCGTTTGGTGTTGGGGCGTGGGGGGTTAAGGGGCGAATGGCAGTGCTGGGCCTGTCAGCCACCCCTCCTGTCCTCTCCAACCACCCCCCCCCCCCACCCCCCCACCCACCCCCATCCCGATAGGTCCCGGGGGCTGGCGCCAGGCTAGCCCTGAGCAGCCGCGGCAGAAAATAGCCCCTTCCACAGTTGCTGTGCAGGGGAGAGTGACAGGGAGAGCTTCTTACACAGGGAGATCCGGTTTCAGCGGCTGTCATCAGAGACCAGTCATTACTTCTGGGCTAATTATCTGGGGCCGCGTGTAAACAAACAGGCTGCCACAGCAAGGCTAGGACTACTTTGTGTCCGCAGGTCCAGGTCCCAGTATTAGTTCTCTTTAGCCTTTACGTTAGCATGATTCAGGGATCCTGGGGTGCTCACAGGCTTGTGTTCAATGGTGGGAGAGGAAAGCTAAAGCTATGTTTCCAAAACAGGCACTCGGCCCAGAACTAGGAACTCACTGCATTACTGGAACCAGGGTCTCTTTGGAGCAATAAGTAAGAATACATTTGTCCCTGCTTGAGGGATAGCTTGAGGAAAACACAGGAACTTTGGGGGGGCGTAGCTAGTTTTATATATAGCTTGACAGCACTTAAGATCTGTCGACAGTGATCATGTTTAAGTTGTCAGTAGTGGTGATGTACTCCACAAAGTATCATTTAACGATTTTGCTTCACTATCATAGAGGATAGCTTAATTTCACTGAGTGCAGATTTATAAGGATCCATAAAAAATCTGCTCTGGAGCATGTCACTAATAACCCTCTCTCTCTCTCTCTCTCGCTCGTCCAAGCAACATACTCCTGTCTTCAGACTTGTTGAGTTTCAGACTCAAGATTTAGTCACACACTTGCCATTTCATACCTGCCATACAATACTATACCAGTATACAATGGGGACAGCTACACAATGCCTACATACTATGACCACAACAGTATGATGTATACAGATATATACAGTATATTCACACTGCAACCATTGCTTGGGTGGTGAACTATTTTATAAGTGGAAGGGACATCCTTACATAGCACTGAATGCAATGAGAAAATACAAACTATGGAGTATAAGAACTTTTATTTGAAAATGTTTTTTTCTTCAGCGCTGCATGTTGTCAGGTTGCTTTCTGAGGTGTTATTGAATAAAAAATGCCGTAATAGAGATGCAGAGAGACACTAACCACTGCATGGATACTGTCAATTACCCTGTCTGGGGTAGATGGGCTGTCACCACTAACTGTACGTTATTAATTGCCCTTGTGCCCACTGCACTGTACTCTGAGATGTTAAGAATGACCAAGTCCTGCCGCTGAAATATTTATGTATGCCTTGTAAACCAAATTAACTCATCCCCAAGACGAAGCTAAGCAGCTCATCTGCAGGGATGGGCCTCGTTGCAAGGCCATGAGTCACCAAAACATCTGACTGGATTACAGCTCCAAGCAGGAGACTGACGTCCTCTATAAGAGGAGTGCTCAGCTGAATACTGATTTAGTCACGCCGTAAGCCAAGGAACTTTGATGACGGACCAGAAATGCGATAGGTAATTAATGTCCGAGAACAACCACCCTTATCCCGTCCGATCCCTATTTAAGGTTTGCACATTCCCCCATTAGCTAATCCGGTTATCCACGGTGCTTTGGTTTCAAACTTGAGAAGTGTCGCAGATCAGTCTGTTTGTTTAACTTTGTCTTGGAGCGAGAAGCTTAGTCTGATATAATTATACCTCACGGGACAACGACCCCGTTCAACACCGCTTTACTAACGCAGAGCGGCTCAAGTCCTCGCTGCAAACTTCCAACCTCCGCGATTCAGATCCTACATACGTCGTCTCGGTCTGACCCAAAATTTAGTTCAACGGTTAATCGACTCCTACAATCTGTGCGTCTTTCTAATATGGAGTGAGTGTTTCCCGAAGGCTCTTTGAAAGAAGGTCAATTAAAATTCTTGGGTTTTGCCACATGTCATCTGTAATGTGGAGGCAGTGAATATTGATGAGTGTCTTGTGTTCGCAATCAGCCCTGGATCCTGTTTCACTAGTTTGGCAGAGCTGCTGATGGACAGAGTCAGGAGACACGAGCTAACAGACTTAATACACCTCATGACCTCCACGCATTTTCTTCAAAGGTCATCTGAGTGACAAATACCCACAGCGACCCAACACATGAAGAGAAAAACGATGTTTGTGTTCGTCAGAACGACATAGTCTATCGCAAAAGAGTGGAAATAAGTAAAAAAAAAAAATGAATCAAAAACAGTTGATGAGATGAGTTGATGAGAAGTTTTAAGTCTGAACATGATTTGATGGACCTCTCTCAGGGCAGGCCCCTCACTCCTCCTTCATCTCAAGACATTCTCAACCGGTGTCAAGGCATTATAAATCATCTGGTATCAAAGAGCACATGTAACGCTTTCTACATTTCAACATATGTGGAATCAGTCCGCGTCTGTCATCGATGTGTGCCACTCTCAGGGATAACGCTTCTAAGAGCGCGTTCCCACTCTAATGCAGAACACATGCCATTGGTTTGGGAGGTTTATACCTGTGGTCCCGGGATTCCCCCAGACGAGGTGAGACAGACGTTGCCCTAACTGTGAAAGATTAGCAAAAACTAAAATCAACAACACGGCTAACTACCGCGCCGCGCTGAAATGCCATCTCACAAAATGCCACACGTCCCTAAGAGGTAATTTAAGACTGGTTAATGTGCTTGCAAGTTGAAGCTTAGCATGTAATCATATCGGTAGTGCTTGGTAATAAATTAAGGGTGGCCGTATAGTGACCACTGAGTTTTTTGAAGGTGGAGTTTAAACATCTTACAGTTGCGTTTAGTCACAACATCAAATACCCTGACCTGAAATCAAGATACCTTCTACACATTTCAAGGAACATTAGCATACAGTTTATGAAAACCTTCCCACATGCTGTTGTTCTTAGGGGGCTATTGCAAAAAAAACACAAAAAAAACTAAAGGAAATAAGTGAATCTCAAGTAGACACACATCTATTCTTAAACAGCCCCTACTCTTTTGTACTGTTTACATTAAACAAGCAGAGATTTGGATCGTTTGAATCAAATGAGACTTTTAACCGTGTCAACCAGTGCCAAGAGTCTCTTATCCATCTTGCCATTTAAAAGTGTCTCTCACTCTCATCCGAGGTTTTAGGTTCCATAAGCAACTGATCCCGTTGCTGCCCGGCCCATATATCTCTCTTTGAAAGCAGACTGTTACAACCCCTGCTGTTTTGTGTTTAAGGCTGACCCTCCATCTTAGTTTTAACCTACATTTTAAATGACCGTCATAACTTCCCCAAAATGGCTTGTAAGTCCACTGCTCTTTAGCAATTCATGAATCTCCATTTGGAGTGTAAGTAAGACCTGGGGAAAGGGGGGGGGGGGTTCACCATCAATGGTTTTTGATCTCTTGTCATTGTCCCATCTTAGTTTTCTAAATTCAGAATAGTTTCCACGCAGTTTCCAAAGATCCCTGTCAAGATCTAAATTTAAACACCAGAGGATCGACTGTGAAGAGAAGCGCTCTGGAACAGCCCATGGTCACACAGGTTGTAGTGTTGACTTTTATGGAGAGTTGGTGAATTTGAAGAATGATTATGGGATCATTTGTCATCACTCATTACCGCTTATTTTCCACACAGGATAATCTGACCTTTGACCCCATACCATCCTGGCATGCAACATCATCATATCCTTGTACGTGAGATGTAGTCTAGGATCATACAGTCGTGAAGGGAATTTCTACATTAATTGCAGTGCTGATGATTGATGATTTACGACATGGTTGTCTGTGCAATGTTGTGAATGCGGGCAATACCTGCTGAGACAAGGAGATCGTCTCCACCATTAGCAAATACTCACCACATTCCCTGGCCATCACATGCTAGTTACAAAGCACTGCTATTCTGGGAAAGCTAGGCTCCATAGCTCCAAATGAAAGCTGTCTTAACATTCCCTGCTGTGAATGCTGTTTTCAAGCTGGCCGTGCATCAAGTTATAACCCGGGCAGTTTAATGGTGTCACAGTGCTCCTGTCTCTTTCTGGTGAAATCTCAATCATCGCATTTCACTGAACGTTGTGGTCACTTACCATGTGCTTTTACACCAAAGCTACAGTTACGACCAAACAGAATGAATGTAGTTTGAAATCCCAAAAAAATATGTCGTTGATGTTCTAGGTTTCTGTACATGTTAAGGTTTTGTATGTCAGGACAGATGTTCTGTAACCCTTCTGCTGTGTCCAGAGGCACATTTCAGTGTAATGTAAGGAGAAGCATATCAAATGTGCTTGAACAAACCAACAGGCATGTGTGTGTAAGCGGTTCCTGCCCGTCTGTGCTGGGGTTCAGCCCCGAGAACATCCACGCGTCCCTGTCTTGTATCAGGAGGGGAATAATCGGTGTTTGGAAGCGATCGACAAGGTCACACAGCTGTCTCCAAGGCTTGAATTACCTTGATTCTGCGTTTCCAAAACACCAGAGTACATTTAGCTCGCCATCATTTCCAGTCATATTTTATCCCCCAAAGACACGCCAAATATATTTTTTTCAACCAACTTTCGAGACGTTCTCAATGATATTTGCTTGTGTATCAGATACACTTGTAGTTTGTATTTGGAGTTGTTGACGGGGGGTTTTTTTTGAAGGAGGAGGAGGTATTGATTTCACATTAGAAGCATTAGTAATGGGCCTGGCGTGGTTTATGAGGCAGTGATACAGCTTTATGCTTGAACAGGTCACTTAAAAGGACTTGGGTGTGTTGTGTGTGTGTTGTGTGCCAGGGGAGGGTGTGTGTGTGTGTGTGTGTTTTTTTTGGGGGGGAAGGGGTAAACTATAAAGGTGAGAGTCAGAAGTTTCTCCACAAAATAACCAAGAATCGTGCTACTACTGCCACTTTGAAAATTATTATATAGGCTACATTTAAACTAATATTAAGTATAAAACAACTTGAGATTTAAACCAACAAATCTATATTTTAGATTATTCGCATTCTGAAAAGTATCATTCCAACACTAAAACCAGAAATGTTTCTTCTTTTTTATATATATATCAAATGTATAACATTAAATTAGGGTATAACTTTTCAAAGCTCAAGACCAGAAGGAATCTAGTGCAGCGAACATGTAACAACAGCTGCTCCCTCATAGGGTTTAACGACTGTGATTTGGACATGATCTTAATATTTATAACCAGTCTATAGTATTGCTGTACCACTAAAGCCATTGAGTAAAGTGCTATGTTGTTGCTCTATATTCTGAGGCAGTAAAATGCCTGTATTTCAGCACCACGATGGGAATTCCAGAGATGAATGTAAACGATAAGTAATCTGTAACTTTCAAGATTTTAAATTACAGAGGATTAATGGTTCACGTTCCAAGACGACACTGAAGTAGAGTTCACTCTGCAGCCCACAGTATTAAACGTCTCCATTTACAACCTTCCTTAACACCGAATGACCCGTTCTAACAGTGCTGGGAGACCGTCAGCGCCAAAATATGTGGCCATAGGATAAAAAAAGAGGAAAAAGAAGAGAAGATGGAACAAAACGAGGGAAAAAAATCCCCCCCCCCCAAAAAAAAGAGGCTGAGATAGCTTGTATCTAAGCAGATTCCGGCCAGGCCGATGCCCTCCACCTCTATGAAGGTTACGTGTCATTTCATTACAGCCTCTGTTCATTGATCCCTGTCTGTCCTCGCAGACTGTCCTCCCTCTTCTGCGTCTATTAACTGAATTAAGCTCGTGAGGCTGTGACCTGCTGCGCTCTCCCTGCCCTGGAGACACAGCCGTGCTTACCTGGGCAGAAAGTTCTGCCATCATTATCAGAGAAATCACATCCATCACAACACTGTGGGGAGGTGAGATCACTTTCACTTCAGACTAAGGACACAATGTCATTTTCAGACACTATTACACGCTCTGACAGCAACACACACACACACAAAAACACACACTAACACAAACAATCTAGTATATAAACATGAACAGAGACATATTTAGCACATTGACCTTTGGCTTCAGAAATAACTTTGTAAAAGCGATCAATATCTGCTTTAATATAATAATTTCAGGTTCTTGATGTCTGTGATGCTGTGATGGTCGGCTGGAACACATCTGACACAGCTCCCTGTGCTGACAGAGAGGACAAGAGAGGGAGGGAGGGAGGACGAGAGGGAGGGAGGGAGGACGAGAGGGAGGGAGGGAGGACCCTACAGGCTAAGACCTCACCACCACCAAATTGCTTTGATTTGATTGATTGATTAACTTCCCTGTCAGCTTGCGACCAGTGACAATAAACTCCAGCCCCTCGGGGCAGTGACTGAGGGATGACACGTCTGTGATACCAGGGAAATGGACACACACACACACACTCACATACACACACACAATCACAAACACTCACACATACAAACACAGACTCAAACCTGTGTTTACTTACACATCCATACTCTCATGGACACACACACACGCATGCACAAACGTGTACACACACATACTTACAGTCTTACACTACTAACGTATAAGAGAATATCCTTGTGAAAATGTATTGTAGTGCCAAATACTTCTGTACAGTAAGTGTACATGCAACAAAATATGCACTTTCTCATTGACACACACATATACCGTATACACTTACTCAATAGAGGACCCTTCTCAGGGACCTCGACCCCCCCAACCCCTCAACCTCCCCCCCCCCACCCCCCCCCCCCCACCACCACCACAGTATTCCCAGGGGTCGTCTGGTGTCTCCGCTCCCGGCTCGGCCTCATTTAAATGATCCCCCTCCGTAATTGAAAGGAGAAACGCTCGGCACGTTCCTCGGGGTGATCCATTAAAGATCATTATGTATGTTGCTGTTCTTCTCTCCCCAGCTGCGGAGGGAGGGAGGGAGGCCTGGGCCGCGGAGTCTCGGGAGGGAGTCAATCTCTTCCAGGTCAGGGGTTAATGAACGATTATGTCTCACTCTGAAACACAATGGGAGACCGGTCTGAAGGTCCCTTCCCAAGTGGCCTGATATTACACACCATTTAATAGGGACATACCTGTTTCTCATAGGCACGTACATAATTGTATTTATGATCTGACAACTTCTTGACTTGACTTTGCCCTTGAAATACCAGGGGCAGCGTGTGGAAACATATATAAAGTATGGCTGCAAATGTTATGTTATTGAGCCTCAATACAGATTTCATAGTTCTCATGGCTGTAGAGCAAATTGGTCCCAGATTTCTTGGTATTGCTCAACTTTTTTACTGCTGATTTGGGTGTTAGAGATTTGCTGGATATGATTTGGTATTTGCTGGGGATTATTCACAGTTCTGTAAATCCAAGGTGTTTATCTCCTCCAGACTCCTGTTACCAGGCCATGGCTGTCAGCTGTGTAGCGTTTCACCTGAGTGGAGCGTATTTTTAATATAAGTGGAGAAACCTGGCACAGGAGCAGCGGGCTGCAGGAGCAGTGGGCTGCAGGAGCGTCACAGGAAGGGGCCTGACTGCTGCATCAACCCCTGTTTAAATCACAGCTCTACTGAACAGAGTGGTTGTTTAAATCACAGCTCTACTGAACAGAGCGGTTGTTTAAGTCACAGCTCTACTGAACAGAGCAGTTGTTTAAATCACAGCTCTACTGAACAGAGCGGTTGTTTAAATCACAGCTCTACTGAACAGAGCAGTTGTTTAAATCACAGCTCTACTGAACAGAGCGGTTGTTTAAATCACAGCTCTACTGAACAGAGCAGTTGTTTAAGTCACAGCTCTACTGAACAGAGCGGTTGTTGAAGTCACAGCTCTACTGAACAGAGCAGTTGTTTAAATCACAGCTCTACTGAACAGAGCGGTTGTTTAAATCACAGCTCTACTGAACAGAGCAGTTGTTTAAATCACAGCTCTACTGAACAGAGCAGTTGTTTAAATTGTTTAAATCACAGCTCTACTGAACAGAGCAGTTGTTGAAGTCACAGCTCTACTGAACAGAGCAGTTTTTCTCTATGCAGCTCTACAATTCCTCCTCTGGAGAATTCCATCAGAACAGACAGGTCTGATTCATGACTCATACACACACACACACACACGTGTAAAGTTTCGCACACATACACACACAAATGCGCACACCCACAAAACGCACACGTTAATCCAAATATAAACACTGACTTGCATGTGTGTATGTGCAGGCAATGCACACACACACATTACCAGCACACGCAACTGACAGTGTATTTTTATGACAGGATGTGTTGGTCACGACCTTAGAAGACAGTGTAAGAAAGAAGCTAATAAACCAAAACCATTTTTCCAGCGTAGCGGTTCAACAACACAATGACTCATATCTTCCTTCGCACAGGATCGCCACTGTTCACTAGCAAGGTTTGACCAACAGTTAGAAATACTAATCTGACTGAAGACAATCGCTCAGAGCCTGGTGTTTTTCACTGCTCTCATTTGAAGTCGGAGGGTATTTCCTGTTCACGTTCTGTATGATCCCTTTGTTTATGTTCTAACGCTCTCTAAATCACTTATCGCATCAAAGAGTTCTGTTCGGTTCCGTACAACAATAGAGGTCGTGGCAGCATGAGAACATGACAAGGATACAGCCAAAGAAAATGGCTTCCTCTGCTGAGGTGACGACAGTTGGCACTCCTTAGATTTAAGGGATATTGAGAAGCACATACACAGACTTCAGGAGTCTACTGGCCAAGTGTAGTTTAAATTAAAGAAAATTATGTATTTTATTGTTTATTAATCTTATTACTATTGTCAGACTACTGCCAGATCAAATCCAAGAGGAAATAAAGAAATCCTGTCAGTAATTGAATTGTGACTGCTCCCTGTCACTTCACAAAAAAGAGGATTTGTTTTAGACCAAATGGAGGAAGTGCTTGTTGAGAGCTGGTGCTAGCAGGTTCCGCTAGGATGATTCCCACCATCTTGTGACAAAGACACCTAATTCAGGCTTCCTCTCAGTTTAGTGCCATAGGGTGATGAATGAGAGCAGAGAAATCAGTGACTTGATAAATGTCTGGCGGTTGGGGGAGTGGATCTGCCAGTCAGGTTTTGGCCCATGAATCCCGGCACCATCTGAGACTCTCCAGAAGCCTCGGTAACAAATCCATGGCAACAGCTATTGATATACCTGCACAGAGATACCAGAAACCTTAGCTAGGACATAGCTGCTAGCACATTAAGGTTAGGGTTTGCTAACATATCAACACCTTAGCTACAGCACACAGCTCATGAATGGGGAGGAAGGGTGGAGGGAACAGGCACAGAACTCCTGTCCATCTCTTCCATCAACACTTTGTAGGAAACCGATGCATTTCTGACGTCAGCAGGAGAGGCTAGCAGGCCACTGGACCCATGTTTTTTTTCCCAAACACTGGCTCCCTGGAGCCTGATGAGGACTGAGGCTCAGGGAAAAGGAAGCACACAAGCTTGACTGACACCCTCCTGGACCTACAACCCTGGTCTTGGTTGGAGAAACCCAAGGCCAAAAATGTACCCACATCCTTTCTGGAAACGGCATCTTTACCAATCCCTTCCTTTTCCCATAAAAGGTTAAAATTTGGGGTGGAAAAGGGGCAATTTCACGAGAGCCTACAAACAATTGTGCGCTTGGAATCCGTGTGAACCAACATTAACAGTTAAGAGTTAAAAGACTTTGGGGGCCCGTGATTGGTCCCCATAGAGTTCACCTCAAAGAAGAGGAGCTGCTCACAGGTTTGTTATCTGTGCTTTGATCATGAACGCGTTCCACAGACTTTCTCTCAAAATAACTCTGCAGTTTGCTTTGGGACACTTTAAACTGTTGAATGAAAAAAACGGTGACACATGTGTGACAACTTACAGTAACGATCCTTTTAGTCACCCCTGTGTGTGCATCCTCAACGCACGGGAGGAACCGTTCACTTCCTTCATATTTATAGGTACATTCTCCCTGCTGTGGCACTTGCATTAATTTACACTTGTGATAACATTAGTCTGATCGCACGCATTTCAAGCAAATTTGCCGGAGCAGCCAACCTGAAAGACAACTCTCCTTCTGGCGCTGAATGAAAAGAGACGCAAGCGGGCGTGGAAAAAGGTTGCCCGCTCCTCTACCAGCCTCCCACACGTCCTCCATGCTCCTCTGACAGCTCTTGATACGTCAGGGGTCGCCGGTTTCATCACAAGGGTGAGCGGGGTGAGGAGGTTTGAGGGAGGCGAGGAGGGTGAGGGAGGGCCAGTGTTCAGGGACGGGTAGACCGGCTTGGCAGCCTCCCGTCTCTCTTAGCTCGGGGCTACCTCCCTCCTTCCTCCCTCTCCTCCTCCCTCCCTCCTTCCTCCCTCCTTCCTCCCTCTCCTCCTTTCTGTTGCTCCTCTCCCAGAAGCCTCCCCACCCTGCCATCCTTGTCACATGTAGCGGTGCCGGCCGTCCCCAGGCTCCCTCCAGGTGTTCCTGCCGCCCCACGAGGAGGCAGAGAGGGCAGGAGGACGAGGAGCCAGACCCAATCAGGCCTCTGTCTTTTGTGGCGCGTCAACAGCTCAATTGAATGGCAGCGAGGGGCTGTCACTGCAGCAATCACTCCTTCTCCTAGGGGGGGAGGGGAATGTATTACAGTGCATTATTAGTGTTGAGACTGTAAGTGAAACTTAGTTTGGGTAGAGATGGTAGCCTGCAGTATGTGATGAAATGGGAGGAAGGGGAGAAAGGGGGGGAGGCTGATATAGGAGAGAGAGAGAGAGAGAGAGAGAGAGAGAGAGAGAGAGAGACTGTTCATCCCAGACTGGGACTTCATCCATCATTGGAATCAGCATGTGCTGTAATTACTGTGTCAAATAGATAGGACGATGCCTTGGAGAAACATGTGGGTAAACGCATGTGTGTGTGTGTGTGTGCGTGACTGGAGTGTGTGCAAGTATGAGCATGTGTACGTGTGTTCAATATGAGCATGTGTGTGTGTTCAATATGAGCATGTGTGTGTGTTCAATATGAGCGTGTGTGGGTGTGTTCAATATGAGCATGTGTGTGTGTTCAATATGAGCATGTGTGTGTGTTCAATATGAGCGTGTGTGTGTGTTCAATATGAGCATGTGTGTGTGTTCAGTATGAGCGTGTGTGTGTGTTCAATATGAGCATGTGTGTGTGTTCAATATGAGCGTGTGTGTGTGTTCAGTATGAGCATGTGTGTGTGTGTTCAATATGAGCATGTGTGTGTGTGTTCAATATGAGCGTGTGTGTGTGTTCAATATGAGCATGTGTGTGTGTTCAATATGAGCATGTGTGTGTGTTCAATATGAGCATGTGTGTGTGTTCAATATGAGCGTGTGTGGGTGTGTTCAATATGAGCATGTGTGTGTGTTCAATATGAGCATGTGTGTGTGTTCAATATGAGCATGTGTGTGTGTTCAGTATGAGCGTGTGTGTGTGTTCAATATGAGCATGTGTGTGTGTTCAATATGAGCGTGTGTGTGTGTTCAGTATGAGCATGTGTGTGTGTTCAATATGAGCATGTGTGTGTGTGTTCAATATGAGCATGTGCGTGTGTTCAATATGAGCATGTGTGTGTGTGTTCAATATGAGCATGTGTGTGTGTGTGCATGGCAGGGTAGAAGATATCCCGTGGACACCTTATCTTCATAATCATCTCCCCTCCCTGATCGCTCCTCCTCCCCTGTCATCTGTCATACAGAGCTGTGCTGTCAACTGCTGCTGTCCTGCATGCCAGCATCCGCCCAGCAGACGAGGATCCCAGCCAATCACAGGAGGAATCCAGCCGCAAAAACCCACCGAGGAACTCCGAGATGGGATCACAGCGGAGGAACTTCAGAACGGTTCTCATATGAGTGAAGCCCAGCCAAACTGCTGTTGATTTAATTATCGGTTGAGGTACTGCCCTTGTGTATGGAGCAGATTTTATGTTAGTGAGTTCTGTCGCTAGGCAGACTGCCTGAACGTAACTGTATGTTAAAGTATGCATACCTACAGCACAGGCCAGGTAGTTAACCCATATGGAGCCACAGAGATGGGTGTACTTTAGTGGTCATGTATTTCACTGCAGATCTAGAGATCGCAGGTTCAAATTCCTCCTGTTTCATTTAGGAAGAAAGTCTTTTGGTCAGATCAACCCATTATCATCACATTATTATTATTAGAACCCAACCTGTGTTGGCCTTAACTGTGAGTGTCTCATTCATAAATCACAGATCTCTGAGCAGACGTGAGAAAGGGTGTTTCCACCTCTGAAGTGTGCCCAGGGGAAGGGGGAGGGGGAGAGAGGTAGGGTGTGTGTGTGTGTGTCTCTCCAGCGCCCCTGCCCTGTCCTCTCGCTTGAGAAGTTATCTGAAAAATGAGGAGTGTGTCCTGGAGCCATATGGCTGCTGTGGAGTGGTGAAGAACAGCCAGGAGTGGAGGACTGGAGGAGGAGGGAAACACTGTTAGCTGCTTGGCTGCTCATGGTTGGCAATCAGAGATTTGCTGAACCGCTGGTGGATTCGAGCAATGGCATCCGTCCCCCTCCCCTGCAAGATGACAACATGACCGCCTGTCCAGCCTGTGCTCCGCAGCACTTTTGGGTAGTTTTGGCCTTCCTGTTCTGGAAATTCCTTCGTCGTATAAAACATTCTTTAGATACAAGCTTGAATTTCTTCGTGAAGCACGTTTAAAAATAACTCCTTCCTGGGGAAGATTGGGCTGCAATTAAATTGTGGTTTTACCTCAGGGAGCAGCTCTGGATACGGTCCTGTCTGTGTAATTGTCTCAGACTAGGATGTGGGTAATTGCAGTCTAGATTAATCACAGCAATGTTCGCAAGGAGCAACACAGGGCACTTCTTGACTGGCAGAGGTGCACAATTAGCCACTTCATTAGCCTCCTTATTAATAATTAAGCGTGAGTTAGTCCAAAACTAAATGTTTTGACTTTTGTAAAGGTTGAACTCATACTGCTTTTTTTCTCTCCCACTGGCTCTCCTGTATTGAGGAATTCCAGGCAAAGTGTTATATTTCCAGCCAAGCTTTCCTCCTCACTCTAATGGCAGCATGGCCGCTCTCATGGGCTATTAGAGGGAAGGTACATTCAGTGCCATATGCTTGCAGGTTGTTTGGGAATAGCCACACCGTGCGTCATTGTTGTCTAACATTTTTGCCAGTTAATTACCGCCGTGACGTCAATATTAGGGGAACAAAGCACTTCTGCCAGGGTGGTGGATGCTGGCAGTATGATCCTGGGAGAGAACACACAATATGGGCCAGATCATTAAACACTACAGCCTTAAGACCCTGGGAAGGCAGGGAGCCTGAGGATGGCTTGTGTCGGCCGTCCATCTCTCTGCTGGCTGTTGGAAGAGCCCTCACAAGGACACGGATGATTGCCGGGTGTGTTCTCTGCATAATGAGAGGACTCATCAGCCCAAAGCCCTGGGGCTATTTATAGGAGCTAGCCGGCTGACTGGCAGACTTCTCTTAATCAGCATGCTACTACGAGGGGTAATTTAAAGACGCTTCGTCGCTGACAAGAATTAAATTGTGTTTTGATTTTTCTCATTAGCCTAATCTCAAGTGGGCCTCGTTATGGTGTAATTTTCCCGCGTTGACACGACATCTTGTTTTGAGAGCTGACAGCCGTATGCCAGTGTTTTTGGGGACAGGGGCGTTGGTGGCAGGGGCGCGGCATGCTGGGGAAGGGGGGATGGGCAGGGGGGGCAGGGGCGGGTGTCCAAGCTGACAGATCAACGTCGCTGGTTGGCTGTTCAATCACCTCCCCCCCCTTGCTGTTCAGATGATGATTGGCTGTTCTATCACCCCCCCTCCCATTTGCCTGACGGGAGAATGTTCGACATGTGACATTACCTGGGGGAGGTCTTAAATCGGGGGGCGGGGGCTGCTGGGAGCGGGGGTGGGGTGGGGGGTGGGGGGGGGGGCAAATACTATGCAAATGAATCTTTCAATGTCACTTTGTTGTTGAGGATTCACCCTTAGCCAAAAATAATTCACTTCTCAGCCATCAAATGTGAGTGCATGTTACATGATATGTAAGTGTATCAGGACAGATAAGATATCAAACCCTAAAATTATTAACAAATATATCTTTTTTGATATTGTGGAAAGATAATATGGAAGTTTGAACAGTGTACGGTCTGACATGACAGCTCTGAGTCGGAGATTTAAAGGCCTTCCATGGACGCAGTAAATTTCTCCTCTTCTTGACAGAAGAACAGATGAATCACACGCTCCGGTCTCTGGGCCTCTCCTCAGCCGAGGCTTCTTGTCGCCAGTCTTTTAACAAACCAAATGTGAAAGCTTTGACCTATGCGTTGCCCTCTACACCTGCTGCGCTGCGTCTACACTGCTAGTCAAGGTATTAGCCAAGCTGGAAGGCTAGCGAGACACAGACAGCCCAGAGTAGACGTTCCATACAGAAAACTGAGGTTTAGAGTCAGTCTGTCTGCTTGAGAAAAACTAATACAAAATAACAGTTTATGAAACAGTATAGCAAAGCCATGCAAACATATAACTGACATGACTTTTTAAAATGTAATTTAGCAGACAATTTAATCCAAAGCGACATAGAAATGTACAAAGAATGCGTACAGAAATCCAATCCAATCCAACTTTATTTCTATTGCACTTTAAAACAACACGGTTGACCAAAGTAAAGTACATAGCAATATTAAGAAACACAATAAATAGACACACACTATACACAGTAAAAAACAACACACCAATTTAAAATTAATGGAAGATTAGGGGGCAGAAGAGCAGAATATTGGTGGTCAGAGTCAAGGTACCAGGTGTGGTGAATTAAATAATTAGAGCGCATAACCAACTTAACTTTCATGGTATGACTTCTCACTTCTACAAATGGAGGACAAATCACCAAGGCACTGCAGGCCACACATCCATGAAACTTTTACAAGTTAAACGTTATCGAAAAAAAGAATCCCATGTCAGGAGAGGTCAAAGCTAACAATCGCACGGCAGCACTCAGCGTAGCTATGTAAACAATGGTGTGACTGCATCACACGAGTGACCTTGGTTCCCACAAGAGGGAAGAACTGGTCATTTAACAGAGAAAAGGAACCACATTTTTACCACCCCTGCCACGTCCTGTGTGTGGGGGCGGGGGGGGAGCAAGGCCCTCTCAAGGCTGACCCCTGGTAAGGAGGATGAGGGTAAACACAGGGACGCTCCCTGGGTCCTTGACCAGACTGCTGTCAGGATCTCTGGGGATGGCCTCCGTGGGTGGAGCCGTGTGGCTGTGATCTGTGGATCCCTGGTCCTCCCCTGTCTTGGTCAAGTGTTTCTGCTCTTACTCAGGTGTCGGGTGCACATGGCAGGAGAGACACTGGCGTATTACCAGTATGGTTTTGTGCATTTTACCGCAGTGCCACGATTTTGCTCCCTGTCTCACTGCTCCCTGTCTCCCTGCCCCCTGTCTCACTGCCCCCTGTTTTACTGTCCCCTGTCTCCCTGCCCCCTGTCTCCCTGCCATCTGTCTCAATGCCCCCTGTCTCCCTGCCATCTGTCTCACTGCCCCCTGTCTCACTGCTCCCTGTCTCCCTGCCCCCTGTCTCCCTGCCATCTGTCTCACTGCCCCCTGTCTCACTGCTCCCTGTCTCACTGCTCCCTGTCTCACTGCTCCCTGTCTCCCTGCCATCTGTCTCACTGCTCCCTGTCTCCCTGCCATTTGTCTCACTGCTCCCTGTCTCCCTGCCCCCTGTCTCCCTGCCCCATGTTTTACTGCCCCCTGTCTCCATGCTCCCTGTCTCCCTGCCCCCGGTCTCTCTGCCCCATGTTTTACTGCCCCCTGTCTGACTGCTCCCTGTCTCCCTGCCCCCTGTCTCCCTGCCCCATGTTTTACTGCCCCCTGTCTCACTGCCCCCTGTCTCACTGCTCCCTGTCTCCCTGCCCCCGGTCTCCCTGCCATCTGTCTGACTGCTCCCTGTCTCCCTGCCCCCTGTCTCCCTGCCCCCTGTCTCCCTGCCATCTGTCTCTCTGCCCGGTGTTTTACTGCCCACTGTCTTACTGCTCCCTGTGTCTCTCTCCCAGCTCACATTTCCTTAGAAGGAGGCAGACGCAACATCTGTGTTGATCAGAACTAATTGAAATGTGTGATGCTGTGCGGCCACGCTAATTTGCAGAGTTACCAACTGCATATAAAGAAGCCCTGAGCTATTTAGGGATGTTGTGGCATTGCCTCAGAAAAAAAACACAAACAAGGAAGATTAGTATTAAAATTGCTTCTTGATTGTCAGTGACTACCTATCTCTTTTTCCCCTATGTTCAGTTTTTATGAAGGTAGAGTATGTGCCTGTGTATCTACATAGCTAACTACCCACGTACCTATGTACACCTTCCTATCGCCGTACCTGCAACTCACAAGCAAGCTGGGTCACCCAGACAATAACATTTATTCGGGCTTAATCGGGGTGGAAAAACAAAGCTAACGGGTTATGACTCTTACCCACATGTGCATTAGGCAGCCGCTGATCTGTAAAGCCAGTCTGCTGGGGGACGCTAGCGAGTCTCTTTTACGGCGTGATCTATAGCCCCGCTTTAACTCCGACGATCTATCATACGGAACTGGCAGTAACGGATGAGAATGATCTGCTGGAAAACCTCTCTCATTTGTCTCTGTCGCAGCCAGTGACCTGGAGGAGACGCTAATGTAGGAAGACGGCACAGGGAGGGGAGATAATTATGTCTCAATGCTCCTCTGCTCACTCGCTCTGTATGGAAGGCATATTAGGGCGTAATAAAGCCAGGCCTCGCTTCTCTTCTTTTACCCTCCTCCTCCTCGGCTCTTCCTCTGCTTTTCCTCTGCTGATGGCTGTCTCCTGTTTTCATATCTTCCTCCGCTACGCACCCCCGGGATCACTGGATACGCTTGCGCGCATATTTCTCCCAGCTGAACGCGAAGATATATATTCATATACTGCTGAAATGTAGCAGGGTTGAGGGTAAAAACAGCGGTTGGCTAGCGTGTGCTACAGTGGACTGATATATTGTTTGTTTGCGTAATACAAGGGTAGTTCTTCACCAGGACACATGCAGGAGGTGGTGGGGGATGACAAAGATCTATTACCATGTTTAGAACCCTGCCAACCATGAGAGGAGGGCCGGAGGCATGTTTCTGGGTGGCACATCCGGAGGGAGAGAAAGAGAGAGAGACACAGCAAGCAAGACTGGCATCAGAAAAGAAAGGGGAGAGGCAGATAGAGAGGAAGAGAGAGAGAGAGAGTCTCTGGTGGTAAATATAGCCAGTCTCTCCAGCCACAGCGCAGATCAATCACTCAGGACTACAATCACTGTCACCACTCCAAGCTGTTGTCTCTGGGCACGGGAAGCTGTACAGCCCTGACCTTCTTCACAGAGACACTGTAGACCCTCAACAACCACTTTAAACGATCACATAATGGCTGAAGTAACAATACTCTGAAGTCACGCCGAATCAAAAACCGCAATCGCCAAACCCTGTAATAACCGAAACTCGGAGCGTGAATGATGGCGGGCTGAAAGGCTGAGCTGAATTCCAGCACAGGCTGGAGGGCTCGCCAGCTCTCCCCTCGCCACGACCATCCGGTCTCAATCACATTTAGATGAGTCCTGCCTGGGTCCTGGTTTGGAGCAGAGGATAAGTGCTGGAGCCCAGTGGCTGCTGGACGCTGGGAGTGGCAGAGGGCCGAGAGGGAAGTGTTCCCCGACTGTGTGTCAGGGTGAGGGAGGAGGAGCAGACCACAACAGCCTGGACAACACAGGGACGCATGCCCACCTGCTGTGGATGGGCACCTAGGGGAGATTAATGAGATTAATGAAGTCTAAAGTTATACTTTAGAGATCCGTGAGGGAAATTGCAGTTTCAGTTACATTGATAGGCTAAATACAAAACATACTTGATAATAACATGATAATGCACCCTCCCAAAAATTATGTACTGAAAATCTTATGGATAACCAGTAAAAAAAATTTAAATATATATTTCTATTCTATCTATTAAGTTTTAAAGATTTATTTAATTATGACTTCTGCACTGCAACCGTCCAGTATAACTTCAGCAGCAGGAACATGATTATTACCGTTATTATTTGGATAAGAGATAATTGGCTCTGGATAAGAGCGTCTGCTAAATGACTAAATGTATTTGTTCATTTTTTTACAGGTTTCTATCCACTTATATCCTGGAAGCAGGATGCTGATCCTGTTGCAGGCAGGACACACAGCAAAGGAACAGGAAGAGTGTGTTTGTGTGTGTGGGTGTGTGTGTGTGTGTGTGTGTGTGTGTGTGTGTGTGTGTGTGTGTGTGTGTGTGTGTGTGTGTGTGTGTGTGTGTGTGTGTGTGTGTGTGTGTGTGTGTGAGAGAGAGAGAGAGACACACCGTGTGTATGTGCTCGTACGTGTGTGTGTGTAGTGTCTGAGTGAGTGTATGTTTGCGCTGAGACCAAAAGGAAGGCATGTGAGCAGTATGTGTGTGTCTGTCTGCTTGTCCAGACAGTGTGTTTCCTGTGAATCAAAGACGACCACGTCACTGTGTCTCTTCTGTCATGGAAGTAACAAGGACAGATCGCTTCCAACTCCATTGTTGCTTCATGTGGTCACTTGTTCATTTGAGTGAGTGGCTCTCCTTTAGGCCTTGGGGCTGTGAGAAATTCCAAAAACATTGTCTGCGCGCCGCTCTCACACGGGATGTGGGGTGGACATTTGAAACCAGAGAAGGATTTCTGTTCTTGGCGAGATCACAGTTATTTTTTTATGTGTGTGTGTGTGTGTGTGTGTGTGTCGTTTCTGAAGGAGCTGTGGGAGACGGGTTTGTTTGGAGAGATCTTGGTTGTCCTTTCCAGCTCCAGGGATACCTCACCACCTTTCCACCTCCTTACCCTTCACCCCTCCACCTCCAACCCTCCACCCCTCCACACCTCCATCCCTCCACCTTCACCCCTCCATCTCCAACCCTCCACCCCTCCACACCTCCACACCTCCACACCTCCACCTCCACCCCTCCACCTCCAACCCTCCACTCCTCCACACCTCCACACCTCCATCCCTCCACCTCCACCCCTCCACCTCCAACCCTCCACACCTCCACCCCTCCACACCTCCATCCCTCCACCTTCACCCCTCCATCTCCAACCCTCCACCCCTCCACACCTCCACATATCCACCTCCACACCTCCACCTCCAACCCTCCACACCTCCACCCCTCCACACCTCCACCTCCACCTCCACCTCCACACCTCCACCTCCACCCCTCCACCCCTCCACACCTCCATCCCTCCACACCTCCATCCTTCCACCTCCACCTCTCCACACCTCCATCCCTCCACACCTCCATCCTTCCACCTCCACCCCTCCACACCTCCACCCCTCCACCCCTCCACACCTCCATCCCTCCACACCTCCATCCTTCCACCTCCACCTCTCCACACCTCCATCCCTCCACACCTCCATCCTTCCACCTCCACCCCTCCACACCTCCATCCCTCCACACCTCCATCCTTCCACCTCCAACCCTCCGCACCTCCACCCCTCCACCCCATCCACTGTTTCCATGTTTCTATTTTTAGTCAACACGTACTGTGAAATTCTTCGGTGTGCAGTTTAGTCTAACGAGGGGCGTTACCATGCGCCATTCCAGCTGAAACGGGTATCACGGATACTCTCTTAATAGTTCCATTGGGGAGCTAATCTATGCAGGATCATCTTTTTAAACGTGTGTCAGCTTCATTACATAGTTGAAGAGGCAGCATAGCTCAGCTAATGCAGGGCTACAAACCGGGACCAGCCTCCTCTCCTGACCTGTGTCCGTCCTCAAGAGATCAACAGTTCATTAAGCACCTCTCACTCTTTCTCCCTTTTTACCCTGAGACTCGACTGAAGGCTGGGCCAGACCCTCAGTGCCACTGCCCCGCTAATTGGAACCAGGGTCTGTAAAAATGGGAACTTAAGTAAAACATGCCGTAAAATTCTGAAGTCTAACCATAAACTAAGCGATTTCTTTCATTCTTTTAAAGGGAACTCTAACTGAAACCTCGGTGTAAACCTTTACGAGGACCCCTGGGGTCAACCGTAAACCCGTTAATAGAGATGAGATATGAGTGGCCTGCTTGGGCCTCCCATTTCGTTTTGCATTTTTCTTTTCCTTTTTTTTTCAGGGTTTTTTTGCGCATTCTTAAGAGAGGTCAAGTGCTGTTCTGAGAGAAAAACTGGCCAAGTCTCAGCTGTCGTTTATATCAAAGAAAGAGAAGAAATACACACCACTTAGGCAGGTTTTAACAGATGAGTGTCAACACGTTCAAGCACACCCGCCATCGCCACGGTGACAGCGAGCAGGTAGCAGAGCTGCTTCAGTCCCGCCGTTTAGAGGCGAAGCTCACACTGTTTTAGCGTTAGCTCCCGTGGAGAGGGTGCTAGGATCTTTATTGTAAAACGCTTCTCGGCTCCATTAATAACGTCTTAATTTGCTCGTTGTTAATTTGTCAGAAAGCCCCCGTGAATTGTTATATTTGAATTTCAACAAGGGATTATTGAACATGGTTGAGTTCAGATTTATCATGGGATGGATTTCATGGTAGTTGCCAGACTAAGGTTACTATTAAAACAGCATGAGCGTCATAAGCATACCTTACTGTGTAGCAATAGGGCTAAAACCACACGTAGCATACACACACACTCACACATACACACACACATGCTCATACGCACACGCACACGCATACACAGTTCTCTCGGAAAATAAGCATGACACCATACTTCAAATGCATGGAACGAAATTGATCCAGGGCTAAAATAAAACAAAGCTTTCTTGTGTGTGATGGAGAAACACTAGTCCACTCATCATGGGCGTGTTAGGGGGTATTAGAGCTTCAAATATCCCCCTCCTGTCTCACTCACCCACTCATTAGAAGCACATTAAAATACCTTGACCCAAATATTTATTTGTATTTCGATCTGAGGAACAGTGTAGTATGCAGCACGCTGCCAAGCCCTGATGGCCTGTAGCTTGGTATTAGCATTAGCATGTGTGTGGTGATACTGCTGAGGAAACGGGCTCACAGTGTAGCTGTAGCGGTTGTTTCTTTTCAAAGCACACAACAGTTTGCGTATATCGCATATACAGCTTTTTTCTTCTCCCCCCCAATTCATTCATATTTCGTTATAATTACTTGAGTGATTGGGAGTTTTGGACGGATTAAATGATTTGCTGGCATAGAATACAGGAATTGGAACATTGAGAACATTTGCTGGAACACACAAAAATAATACAAAGCGTTGCAACACAGAATACACATTACTGCAACTCACAAAGGGAATGGATGTAGTGCTGTAACACACAACACACAGTATGGTAACACAACACAGAGAGGGAATTAAGTCGCCTCTGAGTCATAGCAAATCTATAAGCAGAGAAAGGATGATGGCGCTGAAAATTCTGACAAAACAATTTGTTAATTTTACAAATGATAATGATTTTTTGGCCCTATGACCCCCTGGGGGCGATGAAAAACACATAAACCCCTGAAGAACGTCATGTAGTTCAGTTCACTTCTTTGCCTCTTCGTGGTCAAGGGGGCAGACGTCTACATTTTTTAGTGCTACGTTAACCGTGTCAGGTTACGTCGAGTCCTGAACCAGCCCAGCCCAGAGACCACCTCCGATTAATCTTTCCCTTGTAGCGCCTTTATAATTTGCCATTACAAAAGCCATTAAACCTGGGGCCTGATTCAGAGCCTGGGGGAGAGATCTGGAGGAGGGTCCATGTCCACGATGGGCCTCCAGTTGGCCCCTTAGACCTCGGACGAGCCCCCAGAAAACAGACAGGTACTTAAAACAGGGTGAAAAGATCACTTTAAGGAAAACAAGGATGATTAATGGGGAGAAATGAGGGCCCTTTAGGTTTCTTTCATCTGGGGCTGATTCAGGTCTTGGGCGAGCCATTAACCCACAGGACAACTGTCCGAAGCTGGAGAGAAATGAAACCCCAGAGTGGGGTTCAGACTAATGTTTACGCCTCACAGTGAGAGGAGAGCTCGGGGCAGGGCAGGGGGAGGGGGGCGGGGGTGCACTGTGTGTTTGTGGGGTGCGGGGGGAGGTGGTGTTCTCCATAGTAACAGCTCCAATTTTGATTGGTCGGGGGCCAGAGATATTCTTAGTCGTGTTTCGGATGACTCTTGCTGGCGATCACGAAGAAAAGACTGAAGGCTTATAATGTGTTGGTCACACAAAGTGATTCGGTCCCTTTAACAACCAAATCATGGACGGCTTCCCCATATGGTGATTAAACTACATCCAAACCAACCTAAAATCCTGTAAAAAGACACGGGAGACAGCTGAAGACAGAACATGGATAGATAGAAGCTATACACATTTGATAGATCTCTTTGTGTGACCAGCATAATGTAAGGCTTCAATACTTACTTTGTGAACGTCAACTTGATTCATCTGAAACATAACTAAGATTATCTTTAGGCCCCAACTAACTTGCTTCTCCATCAGTCAGTTTCTCTGCAAGTGGGAGCTCATTAACAACAACATTTTAGAAATCGAGAAAAAAGGAGCTTTTCCACACACACATGTACACACACACACACACCCGTCTCACACACACTGGCTAGGTTTTAGAGTCTTGGGGCTAGCCACTACAGCCAGTCTGTGTTGAGATGGGAAAAGCCTGAGTTCGGCACGGTTCGTGGCGAGTCCAAACCCACACCTGGACAGAAGTGAAATCAAATCTACGGTGAACTCTGCCTCTCCTCCACGTCTGCTCTGGCGAGGTTCTGAGAGCCGTGTTCTGGGTCACGAGGCCGCTGAGTGATTTGAGTCCGGGTCACTCTGAAAGACAGTTTCACACAGTAATGCGTTTCAAAGCTGTTGTATTTCCTTAACCGAAAACATGTACGTGTCTCTATGCCCTGGAATCATTTCTTCTCAAAGCTTACGTTTCACTCGTGGAGAATCGATGATGAGTGAGTCAACACTCAGGCCAGGATACTTTAAGTGTTTTACATTTAAAAAGGTTAGACGCGCTCATTACACCAAGACTTTAATGGGGATTAAAACCGCACTAATAACAGACAACAGCCGATGCTTCGGGTAAATAAGGCGTAGTATTTCTAGAAAGATCAATAAACCAATTTCTCTCGTTTCCTTGTCGACAATGATCACTCCCATACTGATTAAATCAGAGCAAATTATCCAGCTGTGATTTATGTTCCCTAAATTGAGTTTCCTTCCCTCTCCCGGCTACGGGAGAGTCTCCCAGGCATGGTGTGATGGAGGAATAATCATTCATTAACCTTTGAACTGGAAGGAGTGTCAATTGAGTCACCCAAGTGTGTTTTTTCTCTCTCTCTTCATCGTCACGCCCCTCCACCATGCCGGAGCAAATTGACAATTTACACACCGGAGCCAAACTTTATTAACCTGTTCCACTGCCTGATGCAGTCACTTGATCAGCCAGCTAAACCCAACCCTGCCTCAGACATGGGTTATACAATGTGGAGGAAAACCATGCTCTCTCTCTCTCTCTCTCTCTCTCTCTCTCTCTCTCTCTCTCTCTCTCTCTCTCTCTCTCTCTCTCTCTCTCTCTCCCTCTCTCTCTCTCTCTCTCTCTCTCCCTCTCTCTCTCCCTCCCTCCCTCCCTCTCTCTCTCTCTCTCTCTCTCTCTCTCTCTCTCTCCCTCTCTCTCTCTCTCTCTCTCTCTCTCTCTCTCTCTCTCCCTCTCTCTCTCCCTCCCCTCTCTCTCTCTCTCTCTCTCTCTCTCTCTCTCTCTCTCTAACTCTCGCTCTCATGTAAAGAGTAATGTGGAAAAAGACCAAAGGACGGAGGAGTGTAGAAATTGAAGAACTCCTTGGGAAAACATAAATTGTGTTGAACTTCTGATGTGTGACCGGTTCAAAGACACGGACAGTCTCCCTCTGCTCATTTAGCTGTCTGGAGGTTTATGTCACCAGGTGACTGTTCTCTCTGCACCGCCTGGTTTCTCTCTGCACAGCCTGGTCTCTCTCTGCACAGCCTGGTTTCTCTCTTCACAGCCTGGTCTCTCTCTGCACAGCCTGGTTTCTCTCTGCACAGCCTGGTTTCTCTCTGCACAGCCTGGTTTCTCACTGCACCGCCTGGTTTCTCTCTGCACAGCCTGGTTTCTCTCTGCACAGCCTGGTTTCTCACTGCACCGCCTGGTTTCTCTCTGCACAGCCTGGTTTCTCTCTGCACAGCCTGGTTTCTCTCTGCACAGCCTGGTTTCTCTCTGCACAGCCTGGTTTCTCTCTGCACAGCCTGGTTTCTCACTGCACAGCCTGGTTTCTCTCTGCACAGCCTGGTTTCTTTTTGCACAGCCTGGTTTCTCTCTGCATCGCCTGTTTTCTCACTGTAAGAAGCCGAATGCCAATCACGAGACTTCTATACTGCATGACTCACAAATCCCACATTTGAAATACATTCACCAGTCACACACAGACACACACTCCCCCATCTCCTTTCCACAGATTCTGTGTTGGCCCATCGACAGGTGATAATTAAGAGTCATAAACGGCCAAAAACAAGTAAAGCCAGGTGATCTGCAGGTGAACCACCCCCCCTCCCCCCTCCCACACTCCCCCTCCACCCCCCCGCCCACCCGGGGACATTTATTTTATTATCGACGTTCGACCATAACATGGTCACCGCACAGTAGCAATAAACAAAAGCAAAAGCGGCCCCAGGATTATTTTCCCTGACATTATTAAGAGCTACAGAGGTGGAAGGCTGGACACGCTGCGAAAACAAACCAAATGTCATCACGGCGGCCGGGGTCGTTCTACAGAGCGGCGTAATGAAAGGCCGCACTCCACCAACCTTCTCCAGGTTTACTGCTCTCATGACATTTCTCCAGATGTAGAGGAAAAAACAAGCGCCTTTTTATTTATATATTTATTTGACATTATTTGGCCCGTTAGAGAAAGGCTTTTATTGATCCAAAGCCTCAGGTTTGTGGGAGGTCAGTGTTTCAGGTTTGTAAACATTAACTAAGCTGCTGTGGTTTCATTACTGAACACAGTAAAAGCTCTGATTGGTTTTCATGAGTGCTGGCTTTAGGCAGGTACTGGGCTGGGAGGGTGAGGGGTCAATACTGTCCCTGTAGGAAGAACAGCAGAGAACCTTTAGAACCTTTTTCAAATCACTTGCAGTAACTTTTTTTTGTTTAGACATGGCACCTCTACATACATACTCAAATATATTACTGTACTATACTGTCTAACTACACTCAAACATCTTAATATTTCAATATATCTCGTATAAATAAAAAAGATTACTTGAGTGGTCAGTTTTTTATGAAAACAAAATGAAACAACAACATTAAAAGTGCTGCATGTCACGTTAAGTAAAATAATTATTTTATGTACGCCTACGATATCGTCTGACTGGCAATAAATTTTGCCGTAGTCTTTTAAAACGTTCCTTTCCTGCCAGACCTTAGTGTCTGTTCTCCAACAGCAGAGTGGAACAGATGCTTAATAATTCAGCAGAGCAAGATTAAAAAGTGAATTTGCTGGGAGCTTTATTAAAAGGCTGGGTAATCACTTCAGAACTGTATGTCACTGCTACAATAAGAGAGGCCTAATTCAGTTACTGGAGTCTTGCATGTAATTGCTGAAAATGAACAATGCCTCAGCAACGAATAGCTTTTCTGTGTGAAATCCCCCAACAACACCTGATTTAATAAAAAGGCTTAGAAATGATGACTGTGATCTAGCTGCTTGTTTGGCAGAGACTCAGGAGGCGAAATGCATTACAATATTACATTTGCTTGCTTTGTAAGATTTATGGTTTTATTGTTTCTCTAATATCTTTGTTTTCTTGAACAACGTGAAATTAGATGTATTTCCTCGTTAAGGAATCTGCGTCATCATTGCGAGTCAGGGGAATCATGAAATGAGCATTGTGTTTAAATGTTGCTCACTTTTACTAATTCTGTGTTGAATTAAAGGGGACAAAGACAATATTTTTTTTAAGAAAATCTTGTTTTTACTTAAATTAAATTGACTTTCATACGTACAATGATCATCCAATTACTTTGATTTTGATTTGATTGATTGGAGTTTAGTTTGTATTTGTAAATTACACGCTGGTGCACAATTCAACAAAATGAGTTACGGTTGGCAATGCAGCGGTTAGGTCGGGTCGGGTCAATCTGTGGTTAGACCAAGGCATAATGTTGGTTCTCTAAAAAGTTGCCCAAGAAGTAGTTTACTATTTTTGTATTTCCTCCATTTGACTGGGCTGTGTTTTAGGACTGTTCATTTTCAAGATGAATGACATTTCCACCAGCCTCCAATCCACCTGTTACTTTATGAGCTCTCTTTACATAGGAGAACCTACTTCTCTGAAGCCATTCTCTATTCTAGGAATAATGTGTTATTTTTCCAGACAAATACACGAGAATATCGTTCATTTTAAACACAAGACAGACACTGTTCTGATGTGGATTTAGGACATTCTGCGTTCAAGTACTAAAATGCATTATCAAACAATTTTCTCCACCTTTGCCCTTCCTTCCGTTAAAACACCAGTAAAAAATATCATTTCAGAGTTACATCAACTCTCCTCCCTGATGTTACTGTGTCTGTTTTCTTCGACAGATTTGAAAACACAAATCAATGTATTGCAGCAGTTTGTATGGCTTGACCTCGTCATGTCGGCGGCCTGGTGCATACGTGTGTTAGCACTGGCCTCCTTCCGTCCTCAGGCTCTACATCACCAAAATCAGGGAGTCGCTACCAGATGGTTAAACAAACACATCACCCAACTGCCCATAACTCAAATCCACTTAGCACCCCTTGTCAGCATATCTCTCACTCGTCTTCTGCCTCCTCCCTTCTGATGCGAGCGGAGGGAGGAAGGGAGCGGAAAATGAGAGAAGGATGAGGATCTGGGGGGAAATGCTTTGCCTTGTGTGTTTTATTTTAATCAGTAAGGTCATCCATCCTTAAATGGTCTCTCTCTCTCTCTCTTCTCTGTCTCTCTTTTTTTTGTCTGTTCTGTCTCTTTTGTTTTTCCTTCTATTTTTTCTCTCTCCCTTTCACTTTCTTTCTCCCTGGCTCGGTCACTCTCTATCCTCCCCTCTCCACTCGTTCTCTCTTCCTCTCTCTCTCTTCCTCTCTCTCTAACTCTCTCTCTCTCTTCCTCTCTCTCTAACTCTCTCTCACTCTCTCTCTAACTCTCTCTCTCTAACTCTCTCTCTCTTCCTCTCTCTCTAACTCTCTCTCTCTCTCTCTAACTCTCTCTCACTCTCTCTCTAACTCTCTCTCTTTAACTCTCTCTGTCTCTCTCTCTCTGTCTCTCTCTCTCTCTCTCTCTCTCTAACTCTCTCTCTGTCGCTCTCTAACTCTCTCTGTCTCTCTCTCTCTCTCTGTCTCTCTCTCTGTCTCTCTCTCTCTGTCTCTCTCTCTCTCTGTCCTCCCCGCTCCTGTTTGAGGTGCCTAATGAGAGCAGCCAGACACCTGGACTGACAGGGTGTGCGAGCAGCACAGAGATGCAGCCCAAATGTGATGTTCCACTCTGACGGCTTTGTGGGAGCTCTCAGGGAGTCGCCCAGGACTCAGGGCAGGGGTTAAGAGTTGGGAGGTCACGGGGTCACCCCATTCTCCCTTTCTCCAGGCCTCGTCCACATGCTCAAGGCCTCCACGGCATACTAGAGAGGGTAATTTATTATCCTGCGAGTGGTCTTGCTTGGAGAGGAGCAGAGAGAAGAGGGAATTGGCCTTTTGCTCTTAATGTGGGTCTTATTCCAGAGGACGTTAGTATGTTATAATGATGCTCACTTGCAGCTGTTATTCAGTGAGGACTTGGCTAAGGTGGCAACAAAAACAAAACAATTATACAATCACAGATCTCAGTTATCAAAGAATAGGGGACGGTCCTTACATGAAACAGTCTTTACATGATTCCATAAAATGGATTAATTAGAAAGATGCAAGTTTTTTATTTATGGTACACTTGTACTTCTGAGATTCATGTTGTTTAATTAAAACTATTTAACTGCATGCACTTATGGTTGTTCCCTTTGGCAGTTAATTGGTTTCCCACAATGCATGCTTCATGTTTTGTCTACCTGCAATGTTTGGCAATGCCTTGTTGTTCTGATCAGTGATCAATGCTCTTTTGTAAAGCTATCTCTTGAAAATCACTTGGGATAAAAGCGTCTGCTAAATGAATAAATGTAAATACATGTTATGTTTTGCCTCTATGCTCTTTGAATGCCACTCCTGTAGTTATTTCTGAGGGAGTTAACGGGTGTCTCATGCGTGCAGGAGTGCAAGAGGAATGTGTTTCACATTGAAGCTTGGACATGCTGATTTCTGCTAACAACACTGCACTACGAAGGTGAAAAGTTTAGAGCTAACTCTTATCTGCAACGTGTAAATTATCGAAAGCTCAGAAAAATGACACCGGTGCAATCTGTGTCTAAATGTTAAGTCGACGATGACAGGCAAAACGGTCTTTGGCCTTTTGGAATGTGCTACAGACGACTTTCAGGCATCGAAACACATCAAATAGCCGTTAGCCTCCGTCACTCAGTGGAGGTGGATGAGAGATGGGCCGAAACTAAAACCAGCTGGCCTCTTCTCAATGCTGCTGCTTTGACTGCATTCGACGTCGTCATCATCAACGCTCGCCGGACGAGACACAGAGACGAGACACGTAGCGACGTCCGGACAATAGTATCAAGTTCATATAAAGCTGAACTAGACGTTGCCTTATTTTAGCCTGATGATCCAACAGCGCGAAAAGGGGAAGGTGGGGGGGTGTGTGGGGGTTGAGGTGAGCAGGGGTGATGAGAGCGAAAGGCGGCCTGTCATCTTCATCCCTGATAAAGCAGAGGTTCTCACGGAGAAAGGATGAAACTTAAAGAGCCGGTATTTATCTCCTCGATTCCAACCGCTTTCCCCGCTTAGATAGCTCTGCCAATGTGTGGTGATGTCATTCCCCTGGCCTGCGCTGATTGATACATCCCGGCTGTGAGATCTGAATGGCGGGGGGTGGAGTGGGGGGCAGGGGCGGGTGGGGAGAGAGCGGGTGTGTGAGTGTGTGTGTGTGGGGGGGGGGGGGTGGCAGGTATGGGGGGGGGCCGCAGAAGAGACAGTTTCCACAGATAGAGACATCCTGATGTCAGTGGAACTCAGCATGGGTTCCTGGTCTGGCCCAGACACTGCATACCTACCCATCACAGAGAGCACACACTCATCATAGCAGATCCCCCCCCCCCCCCCATACACACAGACAGACGCACAACGGACACATGCACGCCATCTCAGACCCCCCCCCCCCCCTACACGCACACACATACACACACCTTCTTAGATCTAGACCCCCCTCCAAGCACACACTTCAGCTTAGATTCAGATCCAGCACAAACCCTCGCCACAGAGATTGCAGGGGAGTCTTGGGTGTGTGTGTGTCTGCGTGTGTGTGCAGAACTGTGTGGGTCTCTCTACAGGGAGGCTCAGCCAACACAAAATTTTGTTACAGTTCTTTGTAGCTGCCTAGTCAGATTTTATAACATATTTTACAACATACGTATTATTAGATACTATATTATACACTATGTTCCTTATGCATGATCCAGTTGTGTGTTTCCTTAAACTCCTCATGGTTTCCTTGTACTTTCATAATCCTCTGTCCACATTCCACACAGTGCTTTTTTTTTATTTACGACATTTTATCCTCTATACTTCCCAGATGGAGTGGTGCTATATGATCCAGTTCACTGCTCGTCCATGGGAGACCCTCATCATCCTTCACGCGTGTCCACACGGCCCAGCCAGGACCGAGGTCTTCAGCTGCGGTGACACCACGGCTCTCTGGGCTGTGCAGCCGTGGGTCAATACCTCTTAAAACAACATCCACACTGACAGCAACTCAATGCTGTTTCACTGAAGAGACTGAACCACAAATGCCTCAGTTAAAAACACAAAAAAAAACAAACGTGAATATTGATCAGGGTCAGGATTAATTAGCTGTTTTTTTTTGGTGTGAAATCATTACGGGATTACAAGGTTTCTTTTTTCAAGGTTTGTTTTTGCAGTTGCTATTTAGAATCTGAAAGATGTTTTCATGTAAATAGGATTGTTACCTTAGTAATACTCTTGTTTTGAGTTGTGTTTATGTGTATGTGTGTGTTTGTTTGTTTGTGTGTGTGTGTATACGTGTCCATGTTTGTGCTCACGTGTGTGTGTGTGTGTGTGTATGTGTGTGTGTGTGTCTTCACGGTGTACGGAGGTGTCTAGCAGAAAGCAGCAGCATAGAGTCCTGGTGGTTCCTCCGCAGGCTTGCCAGGGAGACAGAACACGAGGCCGGGAAATTGAGGTGCATTGATCTGTCCTCTGCCGAGTCTCCCTGGGCTCATGAAATCATTAACCCTCCTGACACAGACACAGGAAACAACAACAGAGTATCTTTGAGAGGTTAATTAAAAATAAAAAGCGCAAGGGGGGTAGGGGTGGGGGTGGGAAGGGGGTAGGGGTGGGGCGGAGGGGCTGTAGACACCAGGGAAAAGTGCGCTGACTTCCAAATGAGCTCCAGTTTTTGGACAGCTAAGCGGGTCTAGTCCGCTTGGTTGATAGTCTTACTGCAGCGCATGCTGTGTGTGTGGCAGGTGCATTTGGGTGTGTGTGTGTGTGTGTGTCTGTGTGTCTGTGTGTGTATGTGTGTCTGTGTGTGAATGTGTGTGTACGAGGTGTGTGTGTGTATGTGTGTGTTGAAGATGCGGGAATATACCCGCTTAAATCCTACCAAGGACCTCTTGCTCCAGCACACATGCTACACGTGACTTGTTTGCATGCTTTGGTTTGGTTCAAACTATTTATGAAGTAACATAACGCTGAAGTTGTTATTTCTAATGTGGGAAGTGATGCTAAGATGGGTGTGGAGACCATAGAGGAAATAGAAGCTCTACCTAAGAACTAGAAAAAGTGCTCTCCTCAGTTTTATATATGAAGTTTCATTTTTCATGAAGCATCACGAGGAAGAAAGTGACATGTTTATGATGAGAAGAGCGATGTAATTGCTAAACCAAGAGGACAGAATACACTAAAACTTTATCTGAGGAGCAATCTAACTCCATCTTGCACTCATGCATTTTTGATAAATCAGTTATTGGAAATGCTGTTTACATCAAATGAGAAACACATTAAACACAGAAAATGTTTCTTCGAGCAATAATGTGCACCTCAGATATGTAATTTAAGAAGGCGCTGATTGGATTAGTTCAATGCACTACTGTAAGCGTTCCATATTGCTTTGCTGCTGTATGAAGAGAGTAAACAGGTTTGGTGCTGGCTGGTGAAGTGGAGGCTTGACATGGATCATGTTAATGGTGTTGTATTGACTGGTGTTATTGTTATCACTGGTTCTGGGTTGGGAGAGGGGAGAGAGAGCTCTCTTTGTCTGCTTCCAACAGTGTTACACTTCTCTTCTCCTCTCTGTGTCATTAACACACCCTGCTGACTCAGCACACACACACATTCACCTGCCTTACACACACAGGCACCTCCCATACGCACACAAACAAGGGCACGCTACCACGCACTTGTGTGCACATCACACACACACACTCACTGTCACACACAGTGATCCCAGTCGCTACAAACATATCAACATATTTAGCTCATCTCAAACATCCCCTGGCAAATCATTCTGTATCCAATCACAGAAAACCAGCAGCATCACGGTCAAACGTCGAACACGTGGCTATTGTTTAGTTGTCAAGGCTTTCAGGTTGATAATACAGACATATTTATAGGTTGAATTAGGTTTATTATGTGACAAACTCCTCAGCGTCTCTTTCTCTTGGACAACAGGGCAAAAGACAAAAAAAACACATCCTCTGGGCTATTTTACTCTGGCTAGAAGGCCTCAGGAAATTACCTTGTGGGGAAGAGGAAAACAACATGATTTGAATACGTGCTCGACTGCTCTAACGCTCATCTCAGCGTTGTCACTTAGAGCAGGGATGGTTGGAGCACATTGTGGTCCTGACAGCGCTGGCTTTGTGTGTGATGAATGGGGCCGTCACACACACAGACAGGTCCGTGTTCAATACATACGGATACAATACGCTCTGCATCCACTGACAAGATGACAGGCTTTTGTCCGGATTATCTCCAGATCGTTTAATCTCGGATTCTTCTGGAGTGTGTGGTCAGTGAAAGGAAGAGCGAGCACAGTGGAAGCAAATGCAAAAGTCTGGGGGGGTGGGGGGGTGGGGGTGGGGGGGTGGGGGTGGGGGGGGGGGGAATCACACACACAGCTGAACCAGTGGGAGAGGTTTGTTTATAAATGTGGGTGGGACAGAATCCCTTTGATAACTGAGGAAGCTGATTTTATTCATGAGTAGCCGAGGGGGCACATGTGCCACTGGGACAACACGTCCCAGTTATTTAAAATGAAATCTACCTCCCTGCTCTAAAAACCTTTAAAAATCTTTCAACTTTTCTCACACATATTTTCTTATAGATAGGTATCGTCTGGAATGATTCGACTCCCATTCACAAACCAGCTGAGCCAGAAGTCTTGCGCTCGATGTTTCTGTGGTCACGAACAGTTTCACCACACCCAGCCAGAACCCTACTGTCCTGCTAATGGGTGGAAAGAGAGAACATGTTCTTGTTGAACGCTTAACTGCTTCTAAATTTACTGTCCCCTCGTGCTGTCTCGTGATAGATTTACCTCTTCTGTTCTCCAAAAAGACCAACAGAAGTGAAGAATATTCAGCTGTCCGGCTCAAACATGTTTGATGGCGCACCGCTCCAACTAAAAGCTCATTTAGGCCGGAGGAAATCTCAGTTCCGGCGAGAGAATCCCACTGTTCTCCAGAGATTAATTTCTTATCGTTCAGACAGAACTATTTCTTTTACATCACAGTAAACAAAGACATTGGTAAGTTATGGTGAGCTTAACCGAGACCTTCCTCAGTAGTTTCACTCCCTTCAAATTTATGTTTCCTCACTTTTTTTTCAGTATCAGTTTTTTTCTCTCTCCTGTTTTCTTGTCCATTTAAACATGTACGGCAGAAAAGAGAAATGAAAGAGACTTTAAGCCTGCATCATATTTGAAATCTATTTAGTAAAATAGAAATATTGTTTCGTATGACTTTATTGTTGTTTCCTGTGTGGATCTATTCTTGTTCCCTCTGTTTCATAATCTTGCTTTGCTGCTAACCTCTGATTATCCTCATCTATCCTTCTCCTTACTCACACCTGCCCACCACCTCCGTAACCATAACAACCTTCGTGGAGACTTGAGGCTTTAATGAAGTTGTCCTTGTTTGCCACGATAAAGTTCACACCAACCACAGGTTTTCCACTGGGTCACTGTGAGTCTCTGAGCTTTGTGGAAGCATGCTGTTAAGTCCAGCAGCTTGCCTTTCACTCAGGCTCACGCTCTGATCTGAGCAGCCTATTAACCCTGTGGTGTCCGCTGCTATCTTGTTCAGGCCAAGTGTGTATGGGAAGGTTTCAGAGACAGTGTTCCTGGAGGGGGGTGTTACACTGGGGACAGTTCTCCCGCAGCAGATGACTCCATGACGGGGTGTGCAAGTATTTCTTTGGTCCATTTCAGCATGTTCACATAAAAATAACTATTATTAAAGGCTGAGGAGGAAAAGTGTATGTATGTTATAGTTTAAATATATATATTAGTTTAAAGAAAGTGTTGTGTTGTGACTGTGTGTGTGTGTGTGTGTGTGTGTGTGTGTGTGTGTGTGTGTGTGTGTGTGTGTGTGTGTGTGTGTGTGTGTGTGTGTGTGTGTGTGTGTGTGTGTGTGTGTGTGTGTGAGAGAGAGAGTTATCAAGGTGGAGAGGTTCTCAACACACACACACACAAGACATGTCTTGGGAAAGTTTAACTCTCAACTCTGGATATGTACTTATCCTAAATATTGTTTGACCTTCCCAGCGCCCGGCCATTACTCTCCCAGGAGTCTCCTCTGAGAAGGATTTTTTGTTGCATTAATCCCGCAGATCAGGTGGGTTTTGTCAAAGTGTTAAACTTTAATACTTTGGGTCATTTATCTTTACAGCCAAACCCAGGGTCTGTCAGCGGGCAGACAAGCTATTTCCTCATTTGGTTTGGGAGCAAAGTGGAGCGGGAGAGAGAGCAGAAGAGGGCAGGGACTGCTCATGGCTTAATGAAATCCTGATGTGAGAAGGAGGAGAGGAAAGGGAGGGCTGGGGGAGGAGGGGGAGAGGGAGGAGAGAGAGGAGGGGGAGAGGGAGGAGGGGGGGAGGGAGGAGGGGGGGAGGGGTCCTTCAGGTCACAGCTACACACACTACTGCACCTCTCCAGAGTGGTGGCTTCACTCCTCTCACTTCTCTCCTGTGTGTGTGTGTGTGTGTGTGTGTGTGTGTGTGTGTGTGTGTGTGTGTGTGTGTGTGTGTGTGTGTGTGTGTGTGTGTGTGTGTGCGTGTGTGCGCGTGTGCGCGTGTGTGAGTGTGTGTGTGTGTGTGGACAGGAACAGCACTCTGCTCGTAAAAAAAAAAAAAAAATTCACTGACGCATCCACATTACCTGAGGATGTGTGTTAGGGACCGGGAAGGCGCCCATGTGGCCATGGATAGAATTACAGGTGATTCATTTGTGCAAGGTTTCCCCAGGAACACTCAGGCATTTATCTTCATTCTTGGTGAGATGTACAGAGACACTGGTGATGGGGATCTCAGGAACAGTCTCAACTCATTCCAGAGAAGAGCCCCAGTTGAATACCGTCACAGGAAACACCCCTGGAAGTGAACAGGTTCAAGGGTGGTGGTGTTGTGTTTTGATGTGCGTTCATAATGTTGTTTTGTACAGTATGTCTCCTGGTCAAAGACATAATAATCCAAAATATATCCAAAATAATCCGAGCACTTTCCTGTCAATGATGCATTGTAATCTCCACATAAACACCGTGTGAAGACTGTCTGCGTCCACAACCTCTCGGTTTAGGAGGAATAAATCGCTCTCCTTTTTAAACCATTTAACATTTTCCTAATAAAAACAACATGGCCCAAAGAAAATCACGGCAGAGTTATGTTTATTCAGCGTTGAAAGGAGAATGAACAATGAATGCTTAATAATCCCTACTGCCTGTGAGTACATTCAGGTCAAATCCACTAGATCATCCTGCTCTCTGCCTCTGCATGGGATCCTCGCGCTCCCTGCCTTTGATCAGTTCAGCTCGCTCTGCCTTTGAACACGTGCCATGTTTCTCCCACTAAGAGAGAGAGAGAGAACGAGAGAGAGAGAGAGAGAGAGAGAGAGAGTGGTGTGCATATGTGCATGTATGGAATTGATACAGGCTAATTAGCCTAATAAGATGTTATAAATCATACACTCAAACGTTATTCTTTTGGTTAAATATTGGTTAACGCTAGAATTATTATTGATGATATATCATGCCGTCTGTAATTAATAGTTTTGCACTTCTTTCATTATTAATATTATGGACATAAGTACATATTAATTTGTGTTTTCTTATATTGTTATTATATATATTTTTATTATTATTATTACACTTTCTATGGTAAAAAGTAATATCCTTCGATATCCCACCAGTGACTCCAAAGTAATTTAGGTATCTGGATCTCCATTCCTCCCTTTTCATTGTTTTTCTTTTATGTCCAACAGTGTTTTGATGGTTATCTCTCTTTCTTCTAGTCTAGTTAATTATCCTGCTAATGAAGTCAACAGAGAGCGCGTGCTGGAGCCTCTAATGCGCTGTAATCCTCCATGAGCTCCTCTGGCCTGGCCAGGCCTCCCACATCTTCCTCGAGGTCTTAAATGGACCCCAGTGGGACATTAGCGTCCAAAAACACCCCTCCCAGGGGAGGCTCGGTCCCTGACCCGCGAGACAAAAACGCACTTCACAGAGGTGGTGGCCCCCAGAGCCGTTTGGGCATTTGCCTTGGGGCCACCGGTGGTCCTGCTGGGGAAACAAACATTTGTCTTCCAGAGAAAATGAGTAAAAACAACAGGTACGAAGTACCAAAGAATAAGAACTGTCACTAACAATATGGCGCGTGACAGCACAAGCTGCTGTCCTGAAGACCGCAGAGCAGGCGCGTGAAACACTTAACAATCCTCCATGACAACTCCTAAATATAAACAATATTTTATATATTTATTGGTCCATAGTGTTGTCAATATTAATTTTGGCATTACGTCAACAAATGTCTAACTTGGACAAATTTAGCTGAGAAGAAGATAAAAAGGTTATTCCAGACAGATTGTCTTCACGAGCTCTGCCGGGGGCCGTGGACCGTCCATCTATCCTCGGGTTTCAGGGACCCTGTGAGACATTCGAGGCTGGAGGCCAGGGGACAAATGAGGATACAATGGAGGCCAACACAGTCCAACCTGGCCTCCTTTCTCTGTTTCACTTGAGGCATTCATCCCTCTCACGTGTCACCTTATTGTTCCCACGTTAGTGGAAGTGTTCCTGTGTTATACTGTGGTTATTACAGCTGCTTTACTTCAGTAACCTGTGTGGGAAGACAATGATAAGAATGGGTTTTTTGTTCGGGGACTTGGCGAGGTCGTGGCGAATACAAATAATATGGCATGCAGGCTGGTAATGATATCGGCTATTTGATCACTGTTAAAATTAAGAGTAAAAAATATATAATAAAAACATAGGCCTATGTTGATATTGCAGTGTTCTGGCCTACTTCAAAATATTGTTAAATGTGCATAGCCTATGAACTGCATTGTTCTGTTGCGAATAAAATGTACTCTATAGGCTAAAATAATCAACACACTGTAAAGTTAGTCAATGTTTCCCATAGTCTGTGAGCCAAAAGATTAATTATCAGTGAAGCATTTGGTACCGATAGGAATTGGGGTAGTTTAGCCTTTAATACCTTGTACATTTTCTGTAAGGTGCAACACTGTTTACGACTACAGTAGGTATGCCTACTTTAGACCCAGGCTGCTTGGTGATAATATTTGGAATTGGCAAGGCGTTCCAGAAGAGCGCGAGGATATCTGAGAGGCCGCGAGCCCGACACACGTGACGAGCTCGCAAGAAGGAGAGCGCGAGCCCACAGCATCAAAGCAGCTCCCTTAAAACTTGGTGATTGATGATGTCAGGTGTTCCCTTTCTAATTAACTAGCTAAATTAAGCCAAAAGAAAACGTTTTCGAATTAGCACTGCTCCGCTTGAAGACCATAAAGATCACTGGAAACATGTTTGAGGAGATATCCGTGGACTTTATACGTTACTTGTCACGTTTGAGGGACACAAGGGCAACACTCATTCCATAGTCGCATTGATCCTTTATTGCATTGCTCATGAACTGTAACCAATCCTCTCCCCCCTCCCCCAATCCCCTATTTGGGGAAATACACAAGGTGAAATTATAAAATATGCCCTATTTGTTTTCCCTGAATAAGATTAACTAATTTAAAATGTTATTTTACAAAATGCTATCCAGTATGGCGTCTAGATATATTCATGACCTACGATGGAGGTTAATATTCTGGGTTATTTTATACTAAACGTCATTGGAATTAATTAAAACCATTTGGGTAGCCTTAGCCTACTTATTAAACTAACACTATGTGTTGCATTTGAACAAGTACAACAAATACATTGTAGAAATATCCCCTGTCTGATGTTACCTGCAGTGAACAATCTGTTAATTCAATGACAGCGAGCGGCTGAACACACACATACACATTGAGCTTTTTAAACCTTTGCTCTTCATGTAGTCTACTGACCAAACGGATAATGCGTTCGTTTAAGATATGTTTTGTAATTAGAGTAACTCAAATAATTTCATTCACATGAAACTAAAACTGTGTGCACACATCATTAATTAAGCCATGACAACAATTATAAAAAAACAATTATATAGCCTTTCAATACACCCTTGCTCATGTATTTAAATCTAATTTAGTGAAATCCTCACAACCCTAATTGGCCTCAAACCCGACTAACAGGCACAATGTCTCCCCATGGTGCTTGGGGCACAAACCTCATCATTCTGTAAGGGTTCGATTGAGCTGTAAAAATATATATGTCTATTAAATCATCTATTAGCCTATTTATTTATTTTTTTTACTGTGAATCGGTGTTTACGATATTATCAATAAACGTAGAAATGTGGCATTACATCGCAAATAGAGATCGCCTTGTGTGGTAGTTTATTTTGTACAATAATAGGCTCAGGCCAAATATATATAATCAACCTTGTAGCAGAAGGTATAGTGAATATTTTTAGTATCTTAATATATTGGCCTACCTGATTTCAAAGTCATCATTGTGTGTAATGTATTGAACAAGGTTTTAATTCAGTCTGCTGCCGACAATATTTTCACAGTAGTTTAATCATTTTCATTATAATGTGTAGCCTACATAACCTATGGCTGCAATATGAAATGTAATAATAGGAACCCATATAACATGAATTTAACAAGTCACATTTCGTTACATGAAGAAAAGATAAACATAAATAATACTTCTTGCTAGTAGCCTACGCAACATTAGTCTGTCCCATGGTCTATAGTTATGTTATTTAAACGATTTAATATATGACACATATGTCCCATTAGTAACATTAGTTCGTTAGCCTATTTCTTGTTTTAAAATGAAAATAAAAACAAACGAATAAAAATCATTAAGCCTAGGTTCTGTCATACATGGTTCAAAAATAATCCTCATCACACATCTTTCTAGAACCTACCTGCTCTGGGTCGATGTCCAAATTGTGCCTATCCCATTCTGCCATCCATCCTATCAGCTCTACATGGTACAGCCCGGGCATCGGATGAATTTTAATTCTCATCATTAACATTGTGGGAAAACAAGGATTGTGACCATCCGTATGTGTCCAGTCTCTTCACCTGCGAAAGGCAACACATCACATTTGGTTTACTTTGGAGCATGGTCACATTGGCCTTTCATTGAGATTATTTTCAAGACAGAATCCTATAAGATCCAATCTATAACTTTAAATTTAAATCAAGACCGAATAAAAAATATATATTTATTGTTATAACTTCAAACTATTTCATAAAATACAATTATAAGGCTTAACTGCATAAATACACGGGGGAAAAAAGCAATAACGCGTCTATTTCAATCCAATTATCTGATATCTGAAATAAATACAAATGATATTCTCAACACTGATGGCCGTTACTTATAATAGGCTACAAGTTTCTATAAAAAAAGGTTACTTTTGATTTAATATTGATAATAATTGTATGATCGTTTCGTTTTTAAATTATCTTAATTTTATATGCACTTTTGCATGTAACAACAACAACAAAAATATCTAAAACATTTCTGACAATTGTATGCCTAAAAAAAGCCTAATGCTTCTCATGTTTAACAAATATATTTACTCTTTAAGTCAGTTTATTTTCATAAATTTACCGTTAAAGGTGTGATCCACATTCATTTATTTGTGAACATCAACTCTCCTCTTTCCAAAAACACAGGGACAGCAAGTGGCCAATAGAAAGAGGAACGACAGATGCATAAACACCTCGAGCCAAGTCTCGAGCCATCTCTAGCATAGACATTATGATCTCGAGCCTCTCCTCAGACGTCGTCCACGTTGGAAACTCCTCCTTATTCCCGCGTCCAATTAATTCTGATGGTCTGGCCCTTTAAGACGCAGCAGCGGGTCAGCTTAGTGTTTCTCTAATTGAACTTCGCCCAATCAACAATAACTCGTTAGTAGGAACTGCTTTTCCTTTTCTTGTTCCCTGAGAACAGCTTTTTCCTTGCAGGGAAGTCGCCCCCGGGCAGTCCTGGTTCTCTTCCTAAAGATCTCCATGGAACTTCACAAAGGAACAGTCGCTCTCTTCAAGGGAATACATGTGGACTGAAGCATGGTTATTCTGGAGGAAACATTTCAGACCAGCTAAAGTTGCAGCATTCAAGACTTAAAGTGCGGGACTCAGAAAAAGGAGAGACGAGCAGAAAAGCACCCTCTTGGACGTTTTATCCGACCATTTGAATGAAATAATCCACTTTTTTCCTGCAGTAATTCCTCTCGGACTGCGATGACCTCCAGTAAAGACATGAAGGCAGGCTCCGTGTTGAGACGGGCTCCCCTAGATCAGCTGCCTCCCCCGGCCAACTCTAACAAGCCCCTGACACCCTTCAGTATCGAGGATATCCTCAATAAACCCTCGGTGAAGAAATCTGTGGCCAGTATCTGTCCTCCGAGGGCTGTGGAGAAAGTGTCCGGCTCTAACGCTGTCAGGAGCGGCATTACCAGCCCCTCCTCACCGCTATGTGCGCTGGAAGAACTGGCCAGCAAGACATTTAAAGGTCTGGAAGTCAGCGTTATCCAAGCAGCTGAAGGTAAGATAGTTTTCAATTTTTACAAAACCATAACATGGATTTATTTACACACAGAAAGTCCATTTATAACAGCCTCAATTGTTCCCATGTAAAAATATGAATTCAGTGACGACATCGAAGTCTTTCTATGAACTTCAGTCCAAGTTTTCAAGCAGCAAATCATTGGCAAACAAAAACCAGAATTGTTATAAAATGGATGAGAAATGATGTTGATTTAACCCAGTGTACAGCATAAGACCTGAGGTATGTTAATTCTTAGTGTGTCCTGTGAAATGGGATCAGGAAGAATGTCAGTAGCCTATTTTTTTTTTTTTTTGCAGCTGAATCAATGCAAAACATGTAGGCCTCTAAATGGCTCTGTCAAAATAAAACTGAACTATATTTTATCCACATTAGTTTAGAAGATAGCCATTATGGATTGGAAGAACATTATGGATTGTTATGATATTTAAATATAATTTAAATATCTTATCTTTTTTTGGTGGTAGCCCAAGTCGACTGGGTTTTATTCCACAGACCTGTTTCACACACACACTCACATTATATATTAGATATATATTTTTTCTTTGACAGCATGTTAACTGTATTCGTGTTTCTTCAAAGGTCGTGAGCATGTAAATGCTTTTGGACAGAGGCAGACTTCGAAAAAGCGAAGAAAGTCCAGGACAGCTTTCACAAACCACCAGATATATGAACTGGAGAAAAGATTTTTGTACCAGAAATACCTGTCACCTGCAGACCGAGACCAGATAGCCCAACAGCTAGGGTTAACCAATGCACAGGTGATCACCTGGTTCCAGAACAGAAGGGCCAAGCTCAAGAGAGACCTGGAGGAGATGAAAGCAGACGTGGAGTCACTTAAGAAGATACCTCCTCAAACCCTTCAGAAGCTGGTGACCATGGATGACCTTGATGACCCCCAGGGTAGTTCTGGGGCAATATCACCCAGTATCTCCCCATCATCACAGGGGCACCAGGCCTTCCCTCAGTCCCCCTCCTCATCCAGAGACCCAACCACAGACGAATTCTCAGAAGAGGACGAAGAAATCGAGGTGGATGATTGACTCTAGGCCCCCTGTTTTGAGAAAGGGGCATTTTTTTCCAAACTTTTGCACGGATATTGACAAAGGGAGAATTTGAACTCAATGGAAGGTTTGGCTCTTTTTCTGCGTCTCAATTTTAATTTATTCATAAACTGTAAAGCCTTTCTGGAGATCCGTTTTCAGTGTCACCAAATGATTTGAGATATATGGGCTACGTTTTTCTTCCAGTAGTTTATGACAAAAAGGTTTTTGTGGTATATGGTACAGGATCAGGACTGCAAACTTTAAGCCTAAAGCCTAATGTAAAAAATAATGATCACTTGGGAGAAAGTTGTGCAATTATTTTGTGTATAGTTGTTCATTGTCATAGCTGCTAAAGCACAATATCCAAATATCGACCTATCCCAGGGTGGCCAGAAGTCCCTAACTAGTCTACATGACTTACCCATGTAACCATTGAGAAATGTAAAAATTTAAAAAAAAAAAATTGGATATTAAGTTCTCAATTTAGATGTTTAAGCCGAGCCGTGGCTGCATTTATTAAAGAGGTTGTTTTACATATTTCATTACCATGAATGTCACACAATTGCGATAAGAGTATGAGAAAACATTTTACATGATATAAGTTATGTATATAATTAAACAGGAAAACATCACATGCGCTCATTTGATCGCATTCTATTTAATCAACATGTAAATAAAGGGTATATGATATTTCATTTTTTTGGTTTCCTGCAATTACAATAATGAGTCAAATGTGCATGAGAAGTCCACATATATTAGATATATTTTTTGCTCTATTCGTGCAGTGCAGGTTTTGTGTTTTATAGAAAAATATTGACCTTTTTAACATTGTCCCTATTAGGCCACAGATATTTATTTATTTTCTATTTATTTTTCTATTCGTGTTTTGTGTTTTATAGAAAAATATTGACTTGGTCAACCTTTTTCAGGCTGGAGCTTTTTAACATATTGTCCTATTAGGCGGCTTCTCTGACCTGCCTTGTGTTCAATTAGCAGCAGTTAAACAAGTTTTTCCTCTCTCCCTCTTTCTCTCTCTAGAATAACAGTTGTCACTAGAAGGTTGAGACTCAGGGCTGAAGCCTGCTACCCCTCCAACACCATATGGTTCATACATTGTCTTTAACACAAGCTGGTCAACATGATTGATTATGTAAACCCTCCTCTGCCTTATATAAACAGTTTTCACAGGGACCACAGTAATAATGGCATCTGCCACTCTTTAGATGCGTGTGTTAGAAGACATCATGAATAGAAATTCGTTAGCATTAGAGTCCTAATGAATAAACCTGAAAAGGAGAGCCTGGAAATAGGAGGGGTGCCGCCTTTTCTCTGCTGTCCGCTGCGGCATGCCTGAAGATCTTTAGGGCTCCTTCTTTTAGGGTTCTTTCCTCACACTTGTTACCAGATCCAGAAGGGTGTCCTCGTGGGCAGGGGGCAGGGGGAGTTAGGCAGGGGGAGGACAAGACCCCATCAGGGACACAATTGATGTAATCGCGTGGAATGGTCCAGGTTGAAAAGCCAGTATAGGACTAAATGTTAAGTGGGACAATTGTAAAAAGGCCTCATGTGCTAAAGAAGTAAAGTTAGAACGTGGTTATAATATAGTTTAATATTATAATATAATATAATATAGGCCTAGAAGCACAACAGCTTCATTAAGGTCAAATGGGAATAAAGTCATGTCTTTATTTGGTGGGAAGGCCTAAAAGTAAAAAAAAAAGTAAAACTTCTGGTAATCTGGGCCTCTTTTCCAAAGAAACAGTGTTTCTGAATAGCCTATGTAGTGGACTGTTTTTATTGCAAAAATATTTTAAGTAGCATACATTTTATGTGCAAATGTGGTTTGTTACATAAAAAAAACAGTTGCTTTAAAATTAGAGCATATACCTCATGTTATGACATAAATATATTGGGGTCGATTTTTTATATAACCATTGAATTATCACAATATCAAATGCAACTTTCTTTATATTCAACCAAGTTTTGTTAACAGGCCTGCTGTCCTAAACACTGGTCTTTGTATGGAATAGTTTTCCCTGCATATTTAATTTTGTAGTAATAAGTAGGCCACTTATAGCCTTTATCGAGTATAACAGCACAATTCCAAGCTAAAACATTTGAAGCACATAAACGTGACTTCAAAAATCATGTATTTTTAATATCTAAGTAAATACAATTTTTACCCACTGGTTATTTTGACCAGCTTTATAGAGCCAAGTCAGTGTCCATAGGAGAAATTAAATGTGTGGTTATTTTTGGTAAAGCACACATAGACATCCATTGATTGAGCTGGTTCAACCCTGGGTCTTAATTCTAGACCAGATCCTGGGTTTTATGCTGCTCAGAACAGCCAGTCTGCCACCTAGTGTTGAGTAGCTGTTTGCTCGCCAATGTGTAAATAAAAATCAATGTATTCACCAATCAATAACAAACGTTTAACGTCCCAGTAGTTTAATTAACAATACCGTGAAGATGACCATGTGTCAGCTTGCATGTTCAATAGTTATTGCTCACTTTTGAGACTCTCGATTTAGGTTTCAGTGCTTCGGTTTTTAAGCTTCAACCATGCTTCCTCTTTCAAACAAAGACACATTTACTGCATCTTGACACTGAAGCAATCCAGAAGTGCATTTTTCCACAAATTTATTTTCAAAAATACAAAACAGCAAAATAAGTATGTGTACACAAACACTATTAAAATAGAATATGTATTATACAAAATATATACAGCTGCTGTTGGAGAGGGCTGGTTTTATCTGTGTCTCTTCTCTTTGATATTGTAGTGAAGCACAAGCGGTTGAGCCTAAAGAGAGAGAAAAGGACACGTCTATGATTATGTTTGTACACAAGGTTAAATGAATACAAATGTAAACACAAAGGCAAGAGGGGAGAAAAATTAAACAATAATAAAAAAAGCAGTAAGCGAACTAGCCAGTCAGTTCAGAATCTACTCATTAAATTGGTATACCTTCTTAATGTCTTGAACGTCATTTGCTTTTAATTAAGAGCAAAAACGTACTAACGATCCATTTATAACACTACACGTTTTCCATCCGAGCTAAAACTCAAAATGTTCTGTATCTGCCTAGCAGATTTGTCTAAATTAACCTTCAAGTGGAAAAATCTGCTTCAAGTGTTCAGGAATTCAGTCTGAAATGTTTTGGCTGCACATGAGAGCAGCCTACCTTGCCAAACCAGTGAGACAGCCACAGACGCTTCATGGTCATGTGATCGGGGAGGGACTCGTTGTTGAACAACATCTGGACCTGGAGAGGAGGAAAAGACAATGTCTGGTCTGTCTGGTATCGAAGATGTGGTCATTCTTTCACTGTATGTCCGATATTCTAGCAGTGTGCCTAAAAGCTGAGGTTATTATTATCATGTTTGCTAACTACTGTTTCTCAAGTCTGCCCAGCAAAATACTGTTGGAACTGAAATAATATGATCATGAATTTCCTTCATTCATTATAAATAGGCAGTAGTTTTTCCTCAGTGTTACTATGGATACATGTGAGTGATGGATGGACACGACCTCTGGTCCATTCAGAGACACCAAGTTATGGTCCATCAGACATGCCGACATATTGAAATTCAAGCAGATCTACAGTGTGGATATGTAATGTATTTGTAAAGGGCTGGACAGGAAAAGGTAAAACCTGTCTGGGTGGGTTGAAACATCATGACTGCAGACATCAAGTTATAGAGCTTTGAGTGGTTTGATCCTATTATCACCACACAACATTCTTTAGTCACATTGGTGTTTGTGTGGGTGTGTGTGTGTGTGTATTAGTGATGTTGGACAGGTGTCCAACCTGAAACCAACCTGGTGCTTCTCTACATTCAGTCGATGACACAGCACTTTCCGAAGGTGTCTCACCTCCGCACGGACTGAGCAGCGGACAAACTTCTGCTGTAGAGATCAAGACAACCACATCAACACAATCGTATCAAATGATATACTTGTGGAACCCTTTTAAAAGGAACCACAGGGAGAAACTGTGGTTCTAAAGCAAAAACTGGCAGAGCAAAATCTAACCATGGCCACCCCAGCCCCCAGAACCAGGACTATTTTAGAAACCCTGCATCCTTCCTGCTCATGACAAGCTGACAAAACCTTGGTGTAGAGCCCCCTCTGCTGGCCCAGCAAAGGCACTGCTGTTGGAGATGCCTGTGTTTACACACCCACAGAACAACAGAACAGGTAGGCTTGCCTCTACAAGTCAAAAAAGTAGTTTGAGAACATATGACTTACCTGAAGGGTAGGTTTCGTCTTATCTTTTCCAGAGAGTGATGAACTGTTGAGGGGCAAAGAAAAGATGATTCAGCATTGAAAATGTGCCAGCGTATTATCAGTAACAGAACGTTTGACTGCAAAATCTAGAAGTCGCAGGTTAAACTCCTTTACGTTGCTCTGCATACAGGTGAAGCCTCAACGAATACACCTTACTACAAAGAGCAGCGATGTTTTTAACAGAGCTGGGAGAACGAACCTCTGCCTCTCCAGACACAGTGAAACCTGCTCATCGTATCTGTAGAAGTGGGCTTTGGAGTGGTCGAAGCAGGTGAACGGGAGTCCTGCAGCATCTGGTATCGAGTCTGCAGAAGCAAAACATGGTCGTCACAAGGACGTCTGACTCACCCAACAAGCCTGCATGACAGCGTCTCAATAAAATTACAAGTGCCGAGTAAAATATCAAGTGGATGTTTTGCATACAAGTGATTTGTTTAACGCCAAGTCATACCTGACACATTTCAATCCTGGATCCAGAATTCAAAACCAATGTAGTCTAATATAAGGTGAGTTAAGATATTGTGACAGTTTACCTTCTCCTGAGGGATGAACCACTCTCTCAAGCCCCCGTGACTGATAAAACTCCTTTATTCTTTTATCTTCACCTGGTAAAGAGTCATAAAAACATGCTTTAGTACCTTGGTTTGGTTGGTTTGTGTTTGGAGAGAATGTGACTCAACCCCTGCAGCAAAACTGATGTCATCTGAGCAGTACCAAAGTGAACACAGGCTCCACACTCACTCTCTTGCAGACCAGGGACCAGTTTGTAGACGATGTCTTGCATCACTCTGTCCAGTTTGAGGTTGAGTAAAGGCTGCGTTTCGTGGATTTTGATATTGCACATGGGACAATACTTGCTGGTTTGGAGGTACTTCACAATGCAGCTTTTACAGACTGAAACAGACACACGTGCACAGAGGTGGGTACAGGGCAGTGGTAGCGCTACAGATCAAGAGGTTCAAGTTCAAATCCTCCCCGTTTGTCACTTTGCATGAAATCGTTTGCTCAACTTAACACGTTTAGGCTTTTTTCCAAATCATTACAGGTCTATAAAACTAAATCAGTCAGTGGATAGACAGCTTTATCCAATATTTGTTCTGTATAACTTCTGTTACGCTACTGATGACAAAATGACCGACTCAACCAGTGAATAACAGCACTTAGTGAGCTTTCTGGGTGCCAATAAAATAATTTAAGAGCTTTAAACTTACAAGTATGCAAACACTCGGTAATAGTTGTGGCATCGATGAAGTATCCGGCACACAGATAGCACACGATATGTTCGTTCAGGTCTTTAATCTTCAACTTCACTTCCTCCTGCAATTAATTCAGATGTTCGATTAAAACACATTACGACTAAAATAAGAACAACTTTTGGGCGCAAATGGAAAAACCGTGATAATCCTGAGCACCCGCAGAAGACGCGCGTGATCCTGCGGGTCTGTCCAGCTAACTAAGGGTTGACAAGTCGTATACATGGTTGTAGGACGCACGAGCACATCAACGATAACTTATTTATAAGCTATCAGCCAATTTGCCACCTGACTTAGATTACCTGGAAAACCCTTAAAAGGGTCTAAGCAGGAATCCAGAACAGTGCAGAAGAGCCGCACGGGACACTCTGGTCTGCAGCTGCACAGAATCCACCTGCGCAACATTAGCTGTGGAGCTAACGCCACTTTCCAGTCAAACATCTGATCTAAGCGCAAAATAAAAACGTATTTTTGCTCAGTGTAAACAGATGTACACGTGGAGTTATACAGGAAAGTAATAAAAATATATATACACGGGTAGGGTAACATTTGAGATAAATAGACGGTACATTGTTCGCACGCGGGACGTTAGGGTCTCGTGAACAACAACACGGGTGGAACTCTCCCACTCACGCATGCGCACACAGCAGCTGTTACTGCGCGCTCCATCATTTCTCCGATAAGATGAGCTGCTGCTTTCCTTAAACACCCGAATCCAGGCAGCCCTACAACCCTCAAACAGCTCCTATATGCCGCGCCGTACGAAGGAGGTCTCAAATAAAAAACAACACTTGCCTCATTTCTTAACGGGTCGAGCTTATATACGGTCTGAAGTTGATTTCTTAGCCGCATAGCTATCGCCATTGGACCTTGTTCCGCCATCTTTGGAAAAATCCGCTTTCTTCCGGGTATCAGGGAGCATGTTCAGCACGAGCCCGGAGGGCGTGCTCATAATACAGCGCGCGCTCATCACTCCAACACACTGCTGTCCCGGAGTGGAGAATTGTTTAAGAAAATGCTCACGTACATGCTTTATAGTTCAAATTTACAAGTTCAAATGTTTTCAAATTAACGTTCAGTACAATTAAATAACGCTTTATATGATATTTGTTGAAATGAACTATATTCAACCATTCACTTGTCTGTATTAACATGTTAGTAATGACTGACAGCACCGAATAAAATCACCCCTAATATCGTATCTGGTTAAATACCTCAGGTAATCTGTAGATGGCACTACAAGCTTGCTATTCAGTACAGCTAGAGCCGGTTCAAGGAAACGAGACGGGGTAATTTTCCGTGTAACAGGGTAAATTGAGCTCAGTAATTTAGAGAACATTTGTAAGCACATACAGCTACATATTTCTGCTGTATTTTGAGCTTTTTGATCAATAATATTTTACTTTATTATTATTTTAATATTTTGTTTATTTAAATCAATTTCCTATTCAGCACTTGTCTAGGAGAAGGGGAGAATAGTTCTAATGTAGTGTATGAATAGCTTATTCCTTAAATAAAATAAACACTTTAGTGTTCTGCATTTCCTGAATGTAATGTAATGCAGGTGCGAATGTTTGCCATGCTATTGGAAGGGTTACAATAAAGTGGTCTGCTGTAAAGTGGAAGAACTATGAAACACTGCTGGAGGGGTTTCTGAGACAGATGCTTAGAGAGAGACAGAAAAGTACAGCGAAAGAAAGGAAGAGGGAGGGAGAAAGACAAGGAGAGGGAGAGAGGAAGAGAGGGAGAAAGACAAAGATAGAAAGAGAGGAAGAGAGAGAGAAAGACAAGGAGAGGGAGAGAGGAAGAGAGAGAGAGAAAGTAATGCTGTATCCCTCCCAGATCCAGATTAGATCCAGTCAATCTAAAGTGGGAGATGGAAACAGGACAAGCGATACTTCACTCTTGGCAGCCTGCAGTTGAAGAGCAGCGGTGATCAGCCTCGCTTCACTGAGCCGTCATAGTCAGGCCTTGTGGCCCTGCTGTTAGTTCCTCTTGCTGTGTGTAGGTCTTATCTGCAGGCCTGCGAGGTCACTGCTTATCTGATTGACAGAGCTTTGACTCCACGCAATATCTAAATATCCCCAGGGCCCTGACGCGCTAGAAGATCAGAGTAGGGCAAAACACCAGCGAGGAGAGAATGAGAGACAGAGGGAGAGAGTGTGTGTGTGTGTGTGTGTGTGTGTGTGTGTGTGTGTGTGTGTGTGTGTGAGAGAGAGAGAGAGCGAGAGAGACGAAGCCTTTCATTTCTTCTCATTACTTCACAGGACAAGGACAAAGGAGGCCTTTTTTCTCGGACAGTCTGTAAATCCTCTTGACTTCCCCCACTTTGAAATAAATAGTTCATCTGATTAAAACACCTGACAGGCTTTAGGGAGGTTGCAAAATGTAATACGTGTTCTAATATCAGTACAATGCAACTGTCAGTAAAGGCCACATGTAGGCTAGTTTTGCACATGCAACAATCCCCACAGTAAAAAACAAACAAACTAGGCCTTGGATATAGACCATGCAAACGCCGGTATAAAAGTAATCAGAACACTTCCACCTTTATCTGAAAGAGACAGGATTGGCATCACCTTTTTCCAAAAAAATTTGGGGGGTGGGGGGAGGACCATGAGCGACATTATTTTATTTTCAGTTCCATATGAATAGAGAGCTGATGAAAGCCATGTTTTCCCCGGGTCTTGGACAGCCTGTGCCAAGAGCAACTAAACAACAAACCCACGGTGGGAATCTCCGCTCCGCCATGCCAATCAGGAGGCCCATGTCCCGGGCACACAGACTTTTGCCTCGTCCGCCCTCTCGGAGCAATCAGAGCATGCAGGGGTGGGCAGTGGCTTTTGTCTGTGCTGCTTCAGCAATTGGCTGCCAAGTGGCAAGGTAATGGCGAAAGGGCTCTGGGCAAGCCTCCAAGGCAGCGCTGCCTGGCCTGTTAGAAAGGCTGGGGCAGACCGGACGGTGTAGTGCAAGCCCTCAGGCCTCTGTCTCTGGCGGGAAACTGTCAGCATGTCAACCGTGCAGGCTTCACTTGATCGAGCTGGGATGTACAGCCGAGGAGGTTTTTGAACCCCGGGGGGTTGCTGTTTGGGAACGGTGTGGTTAGAGGAGATGACGACCATAGGCTGGTTTTCTCTTCTGTAATTGGAGGATCCTTCAGTCCATCTTTGTAGGGATTTGGAACAGTCAGTACCTCGCAGGCTCTTCCCCTGGTGCAGGTTGTCCCAGTGATCGCGCAGCGCTAGCTGCTGTCGATAACCAGGTGTCAGGCGACAGGCATGAAATGCGATGACAGTGCGCCTAACAAGACCTCAACACTTCACAACAGGAGGTTCCCGTCATCTCCCACTCTCTCATATTTGTGTGCGATGTAAGCTCTTTGAAAACATTGTCCACACTTCGCTCCCCCCCGTCCCCCGTCCCCCCCTGTCCCCCCGTCCTTTTCCTTAACTGCATCTCTGCTCTACACGGAGATGCCCTCCTCAGTTATCTCACAGCCATCTTATCTTCACGGGCTTTTAAGAGCATAGGGGCGAAGGGAAAACAGCCGTGTGGAGGAACCAGGAGGAGCGCCGGCTGAGTCCCCTCCGGCAGCATGCAGGCTCACTGCTGCCGCCCAGACTGTCCCCACAGACCGGGGAGGCTCACCTGCCCCAGCATCGCTGCCCCCTGCACCGCCAAGATAAATGCACATCAAAGCGGGTTAGCTCACCAAGATGCCCCAAGAATGTTTTTCAGCTCTCATAAGAGATAATGATAGCCCTTTGATGCCATGGAGCAGTTGTCTTACGCTGGCAACTTGTGTTCCTTCTTGCCTCCCGTAAAGAACTTTGATGGGGTTCAAAAAAGGAACCCTCATTGCCTGCACTTACTGTGTCAATAATGAAATTGTTTTGGAGACTGTTTTCTTTCTGTCTCATCTTCTTCTCTGGTACCAACATGCAGGCAACCCTTTCATCTTTCCTCGGTATCTCCCTTCCGTAGCATGCAACTACGGAACTCAGGTCCATTCCTCCACAAACTCCCATGAATCTTAGTGTTCATGCGGCTCAGACACGCTCTCGGGTAAGAAGGTGTCACTTTTGTAATTCTCTTTGAGGAAGTCATCTTAATCAACATGATTTATTCGCGGCGCGGGGAACGTTACACACGAAGGAGAGGAGGAAAGGCTGTGTCATAAAATATAGCGGCCAATTGATAGGAGCGTGTTGTCAAATAAATCTTGTCGATGTATTAGCAGGTTATGGGACTGAGGCTGAGCTGAGCTGACCACTCTCCCACCGCATGCACTAAGCTACCAGCACTTAGTCCGCCTGTGCAAAAATTAAGAAATCGTTAAGGCCGTTTATCAGAGTTCTGTCCTTTAAAAGAAAACTGCCGCTTTAAATAATTACAGGGAATCAAAGGCTAAGTGGTAGGAGATTAAAGCTGGGCATTCTTGGGTAATCCTGGGGTGTTGCAAATCTCTGGTAATCTGGCCGCCTTGGTCCACAACTGTTTGACATCCACGTACTGTATGAAAGGGAATGGTGCCATCCATTCTGGGATGGCTGGCGCTATTGTTTACTTTTGCAAAACCTGAGTGCAGGCTGAGCGCTGGCTTTGTAACATCCAGTCCCCCCCCCCTCCCTCCCTCCCCCCTCTCTCTCTTTCTGTTTGCTCTTCACGGGCAGAGGTGTGCCTCTGCAAGCTTGCCCTTGGCCTGTGGGGGGGGGATTGGTGGTGGGAGGGGGGTTAAGGGGGTTCCTGTGCTATGATGGTAGGTTTGGAGATTAAGGAGGGGATATAGATTTGGCCGCTCGCAAGTCTGTTTGTTCTGTGTGTTGAGATGTGGAAACACTGGGGGGCTGGTGTGGGGGGGGCGGGGGGAGGGGGGGCGAAGGTGCAACCAACGCCGACCTCATCCCTCGACTGCAGAGCGTGCGCTCTCTCAGGACCGACTACGCAGGACAACAAATAGGGACAGAGGCTCATTAAAAAGTGTAACCAGAGGTAAAAGTTGAAAGCTATCACGGGATGTATCTTTGTTCAGTGTGTGCTTGGCTGCTTGGCTCAGCAGTAACGGAGGAGAACATCCAGTGCACCGCAGTGCTTTACAAGCTAATGGAGAATCTGTGAGTCAAGAGCCTTTCATTTTTTGGATAGGTGGGTAGATCAAAGTTTTGATGTGATTAAAGGAGAGGAGGCCGTTCCAGGCTAAATAGTTGGACAAGGGGCTCTTTCAGGAGCTTGCTTTTTAGTTTAGGGTCAGTGGCATGTTGGGATTTCTATTTTACTAAATGCAACGTTACAAACATATTGTACAGAAGCAATTAGGTTGTCTTGCATGCTGAAGTCTGATCGTGTGTTAAACAGGAGAGACGAAACCCCTAAGCTCTGCATCCAAGATGGCGTCACGCTCAACTTTCTCCTCCTAGTCTCACCTCTCCTGATCACTACCCATCCCCATACACAGTCTGACACACACACACACACAAACAGTCTTACACACATACACTCATGTGTATATTCACTGACACACACACTAATATAAACCCCCATTGTACACACATGCATACACACATTCTAACACACACACACACAAACACACTCAGAGAATTAGCCCCCCACATCCCCCCCCCCCCCACACACACACACAAACACACACACGTGTGTCCAGAGCAGCAGCATGGCCACAGGGATGAGGTCATTTGATGGAGGGCCATTCCTCTCAGATTAGCCCTCTGATCATCGCGGTGTTTCCTCTCCATCATTAGAATGACCCTTCGTTCTCATTAGGAAAGATCAGGAGGGGGGAGGAGGAGGGGAGGGGAGGAGAGAACAGGGGGGAGACAACAAGTGGGGGCATTTAGTGGAAAGGGAAAGGTTTTGTCCCCCCACCCCCCCAAGTTATCTCCCATCAAGTAGGGGCTCTCCTTTGACGTCACCTGTTTGGAGTTGATTGCTGGATAACTGGGCTCCATGTGGGGAAGATTTTAAATGCTTCCTTCAGCCAGGCTGCCCTTCAGGTCTCAGGGATTTACTCTCATGGGTAATTATAACCCCCCCTACCCCAAAACAACAGTTTTACAGTTAATAAATTAGTACACTGGGAGAAGATATTCCCACAAAATATATATTTGTCTTGTGTGTCATTTTTAATTTGAATATTTTATTAGAGGTGATTCTCAGAACTTTTTAGTGAACCTTGGGTTTGTGCTAAAGTATTGATTTTCACATTGAGCACCATAACTCACACTGTAGATAAGTGAGAAGGGCAGGGGAAGCAGAGATAGGCTTTATCATATCAAAGGCTTAGGAGAGACAGGTTTCATTTAAAGAACTGTCATTGGTTAAGCAATTAGTTCCAGAGACAGGGGTGAGCTTTATGGAGATAATGTTCTCCAAACACACGTCTTAACAGGCCAGGGAACTGCATAGCCTTGATGGAGGTTATATGGACTGAGACCCCCTGACCTGGAAGAACCTCTCTGGTTCTCAAAATCCTCCAGCTTACTCAACAAACTTCACAGGAAACAGGAAGCCATGTTTTTTTCTTCTTCTCACCAGTACATCTTGGTATATTTGGCCTCATGTATTGCTGGAACATGGTAAATACATTTTCTGGTATTCTGAATAGTAGTACAGGTTTTAGGATGCAACCTAAATACTCAGGCCATGAATCACACAGGACAGCTCTCATCATTAGAGGTGATTGGTGACCACCAGCGGACTAGTGTGGACACACTCCTCATACGAGGACCCAGGGAAGGTTGTGTGATTTACAGCCAACATGAAAAGCCCTCCAGAAATGAGCTATATTCTGTCATATTTCATGCATGGCTCTCTAGGCCAAATCACTCCCACTCACTTTAATATACGACGTGTTCCAGACTCATGCACCCTTGTATACAGAGCTAATTGGAGATAGGATGGTCAGGTATTAAATCACTTTCTCTGCTGCTCAACCTCATAATGCTGGAACTATTAATTTGTGGGGGGAGAAATCATTCCAACAAAGGTTTGGTTTTGTAGATGGGGGGGGGGGGGGGGGGAGTGACAAACACGCAGCATTCCTACCATTCGTATGAAGAAAATGATGCAGAACTGGTACTTGAAGGTTTCTGGTACTTCAAGGTCACTGTTTTCTGCAACAAATATGACACATTTGATTCCATCTGATGAGCCGTTTCGCCCTAACAGCTCTGTATTTTCAAGAGACATGTAACCCACCAGTAGGTGGCAACGGATGGGTGGCTTAATGCCCCGATCGTATGGACAAACTGGCCTGAGGTCAGTCCTCTGTACTGTGTGCTGCGTTAGAAACAGCTACTCACAGAGAGATTTCTCTCTCTCTTCGCTTTTCTTGTTGAACTGACACATCAGTGGTCTTGTGATGATCGATTGCTCGGAGCCTGTTTCATCTTGCCCCTCAGACGTGCGGATCCAAAGACGACCGGATGAATGTGCCGTACGCTTCAAGAAAACACACAAACACATACGAGCTCGCTAGCTTATCACACACACCACACACACATTTTGGATAAATACAAATATGATAGAGCTGACAATATCAGTTACCACAGTCCCTCACATCACACACACACACACAAAGACACACACACACACACACACCATAAGTGTAAGTACTGGAAAGCTGAGAACCTGCTAAGAGGTTGTTGGAGGAGGGATCGTTTGACCCCGCTGACCTGTGAGGTCACGCTGTGGCTGAGGTAGCCCTGTTGTCATATTGCCACCTGGTAAAAACAGTGGCTTCACAGGAGTATCATCCTCGCTCCTCTCCGACCGGCCCCTTCGCACGGCTCACGTCATCGCATCTCGCTCGAGGTCGCTCGCTGTGGGAACAGACGATAGTTTGGGGAGGGGCGGGAAGCGATACCCGTTGCCACCCACAGACAGTGTGCGGTGACCCGTGTCTTCGCCGGACCTGGACGCAGAGGAGAAAATGTGGCAGTGGACCTACGGGGCTCCAGGGCCTCTGTGACATCACTGTCGTCATGACGTCGCAATCAACACCAGATCCCCGGGTTCTAATCAACAACAGATCTGCACTCCGGTTACCAAGAACTGTGTGGTAAGACACACCCCTCATGGCCGTCTCTGTCCCTGGAAACGCTTTTGGACAGTGCGCACCACCTCGTTTGAGGCCACATTGCATAACTCGTGTTCGAAAAAGCCTTCAGAGTTGGGAAAAAAACATTGGAGCTACACAGATGAAATCATCTCTTGTTACTGAGACACACCAGCATGACAATTAGCCAAACCCCAGGGTCACAGAGAGGAGGGTCTTTGTCAGTTTGGTGGGAATACCTCGCTGGCCGATGTTTGAGAGCTGTCAGATTCTAGGCCAGTGTTCACAAAGCTAGACCCTCCATTCATTCTCAATGTGGGAGGCAATCGAGGTATGCGTGGCACAGTGTAAACAATAGAGGTCAGTCAGACATGGAAGACAATGGGAACATCTATGCTAATGAAGGAGAGACAGTGACTGGGCAGGAACCAATGAGGAGAGGGGCCTGTTTCCATCCCGGGCTTGTTGTCCGGTCAGTGCACCCTCTCTGGACTCTTCCAGTCCCATGTGTCGATCACATGATATGACCTCATGGCCCCCGTACGTTTGGAGTGAACTGGGCTAATGATTCGACTGGTCTGGGCAACGTGAACAAGACTGAATCTTAGCTGACAGTGATTCGGAATCTGAGGTCAGACAGACAGAGACAGAAGCAAGCAGAGACCGACTGCTGTGTCTGAGAGGCTCTGATGCTTCTTTGCTGACATCAATAGACTTTTCTAGTTCCCAGTAATAACGATAACAATAATTTATCGACTTAGCAGACGTTTTTTTTATGTCCAAAGTGTGGTGTGTGTGTGGGGGGTGGGAGGTAGGGGGTGGGGGGGGAGTTAAAGTCTGGGATCTTCCGATCTCTTGATCTGGAGGCAAACGCTGAAGCAGAGATTCACCCGCCCAGGTGACTACAACTCAGTTCAACACTTACCTTGCTCTCTCAAGCGACCTAGCGGCCCGTGAAGCCTCTTCATCTTTATGAGACGGACAGACGAAGAGGACGGGCCTAAAAGCTTGTTTATGAAAGACAGTGTTTGCTTTGTAGCTCTCTAAGAGGAGCCGGGAGACGAGCAGGGAAGGGGGGGGGGAAGCAACGCAATTCATTTGTGGAACGCTTTTCTCTAAACAGTGAGCAATAATTCCTCCCTGTGCTTTTAAACATGAATTAATGTAGATTCCAGGCGTTTTTCAAGTCGGTCTCTGACGCTTCGTCTCAGTGGTGTTCTGGTATTTTGTAGGGGTGTGTGAATCTCCCTGTAATGGCATTCCAGCCAGGATACATTACTGCTATTTCCCAGCGATCAATCAAGGCTAGTGTGTTACAAGGAGCTAAAGAGCCAGGAAAGGCTGTGTGGTTGTGTGTGTGTGATTTTGTGTGTGTGTGTGGTTTTGTGTGTGTGTGTATGTGTGTGTGTGCGTGTGTGTGTGTGTGTGTGTGTGTGTGTGTGTGTGTGTGTGTGGTCGAGTGCACGTGTGCATGCATGTGTGTGTGTGGGCTGGTGAGGTGTGGTTTGGGGAAAGTGGATAAAAAGGAGTTTTCAAGTAGATAACCAATGTTATTTAGACCTGGAGCTTGATTCCGCAGGTATGCAGCTTGTTCCATTCCACAAGGATCTGTTGCTGGGCAGAATAACCGTCCTCAAACACCTCTGACATCAGTAGCCTTCTATGATGCACAGAGGTAAAGAGGAAGCCAGTGATTGGCTGCTCAGGATTTGGGACTCTTCGGGTTGCCTGGACCAAGAGATGTCATGACAGACGTAGACAGAGGAACTCGAAGCAGGAGACCCCATCTACTTCAGCCTAATCGGTGCATGACTCCTCCCCCCTCGCCCCCCCCGCCCCCTCCCCCCACCAGCAACAGCCCTCCCCAGTCACCTCCTGAAGTCCACCATCATCTCCCGAGTCTGATGTGGAGAAGACCAAGGTGGTTGGGTTGACCTCTGTCTCCCTGCAGACGACCTCATTGTTGTTGTAGACAAGGCCCTGGAAGGTGTCATCGTTCCACTAAAGGATGACGACGTTAAGATCTGCGCACGGCCCCACAGCACGTTGAGAGCGGCTCGGGGGCGGGGGGGGGGGGGGGGGGGGGAGTGGCGTGGGGCTGCTGGGTGCAGATGCTGGGTGGAGACCCCGAGACGACGGGCACAGCTCCTGCTTTGACAGTGACATTACACATACCTTTTGACATCATCGTAAAACAGCACGTGTATCAGAGCACCCCGAGCACGTTCCTGGACCCTGAAGGGAGATGGCATGATGTCATCAAGCAAAACAAATGGGTGTTCACCTTAGTGTCCAAAACATTCGCTTTTAATCATGTTCTGTCCTGGTGGGAGGATCAGACGAACGACATCTACTGGATAACAACGGTCAGTGATGATGGTGTCTGAACCAAAGCTGGAATGGGGACTTTGGATCCTTTGACCCCTGTGCTAATCCATGACAAACAAGATTAGTCGTTTCCACCCATCATGCAGGAAGGACTGAGGGAAACCCCCTCTTAGTTTGAGATATCTAGTTATGTGTTTACAAGTCTCACAATTCCAAACCTGTGAGAAACGCAGGCTTTAATGTCTGCAAGATGTGCCTGACTTGCTTCTACAGCTGTCTGGGTCAGAACGCTAAAACCTCCTTTAAATGGTGGAAGGAAAGAGATTATTCAGCGTGGATCGTCGAGGAGTGGTACGATGTTAAAAGAAAACAAAACCTTAAGACTACGTACTCATACGCGGTACTGTACGCATACAGTTCAGAGGCAATATGTGCAGCATTCTCCTCAGTATATTTCTGTACGTTAGAACTTCATGCTGAGGATACTGGGGCCAGGGAGAGAGGTGGTGAAGGCTGTGTTTTTCCACAAAGGAACCGCACTTTAGTTTCTGAAAAGCTTCCATACATGAGGTAGCGAGGAGAATGCGACACAAACTAAAAGGAGAAGTGGAAAGAGGAGAGAGAATGAGCTTCTCTTGCTTACTGATCCAGTACGATGCACACAAAAGCTCCTGTGTGCCACACAAACCTTCTGAAGAATCAGGGAACAATCCTGGGAGGTGCTGAATTTTTTTTCTTCTCAAAAAAGCCAGACATTTTATACGAGAGGAGTCTGTCTGTAAAATGATTTTACATTTACGTAAATTAAAAACATTTGTTGAAGGCTGTTTGGTTTAAATCCTGTGATAATGAAAAGTTTCAAGCGTGGCCTTGGCCAAAGCAAGGCATCAAATGTCTAAAGAAACACTTTTCAAACATGGGCCTATGCTAATGATGGCAAGCTCCCTGATCCATACCTTACCCACTTCTCATCTGCGTTTCAGCAAGACCAAGAAACCGTTTTTTTTCTATTTGCATGCAGATGCACTTAGATTTAAGACACTGTCAATACCCCAAAATCAAGCAAAAGGGCAAAACACCAACAACATTCTCATACATTTCCAACAACTCAAAGTTCACAGACGGACACAATTCCAACCATCAATAAGACCAAAGAGTGTGCGTGCAACACGATACTTCTTCTTCTGAGTTTTCCCCTTTTCTGTCCATCAAGACCGAAACTATCCACTTAAATCCTTAATGCTTTATGTTGCTTTTAGAGAGACATCATTCTTGCTATCTGGTATCTTTATCGCCCAGTGTTTATCCTTGAAACACATCCTTGCCCAACAAATAGCTGCTTCCCATTGGAGAAGCTCAGGATCCCATCTGTCTGTGTTCAAAGGGAAGCCTTTAGACAGCCTTGTTATGTTGCGTACAGCTTGTTATATATGAGGCTTCTCTACACATCACTGAGAGGATCCCCACCAAAAGACCATTTCAAAGATATACGGCACACGCTCACTGATTGACTAAAAGGACACGTAAAAAGGATTCCTCAATGTTGTACTCATTGTTGGCCACACAAGAATCTGAGCTGTTGTGATCGCTGAAGCAGTTTTAGGAGCTTTTTTCGACGGCAAGGGAAACCAGTATGTTCCGTTTGTTGTTGCTGTATTTGAACAGCACGATCAAGAGATTACACTACAAATACGTACGCGTATAAAGTTACGCAATTTCACCTCACAGCCCATTACACTGCAAATCCCCTGTCTCAGACAAGCACGTCCTTCGGTCAAATGTTTTTATCTGGTAACGGTGTGTGTTACCTAATGACTGATATATGTTGCTAAGGGGTCACAATCAAACTTGTGTTTGAGGATGAAGGTTGATCTTTAAAAGCCTAAAATTGCCACAGTGCTCATCCCTTCCTTGTTCTACATACCACCACGCCCATGAAAGATCAGCTCAACAATGTGTCATTAATATTATCTTCCAGAGTATTTCCTTATCAAAATATTTTTGTTCCAACTTTCATCAAAATATTTCAGTAACCTTGGAATCTGTCAAAACATTTGGGCGTCTGAGTTTACCTGACAGCCAGCTGATTCCATCGAAAATAGTCAAAGATACTCTGACGTCACAGATTAGCGGGTGTTTTGTTAAACAAAGGCGGATTTGATTCTGAGCAGAGGCGAGAGCACTCCTCCTCCCTGCGTTACATAAAGCATGACTTCGACTTGGCATGGGCCGCCTGCAGCGAGCCTGATGAGAGCATGACCGAGCAATGCAACACCTCTGACCCCTTTCGCTCGCTTTCTCTCGCTTGTGAACATGCAGCCATTCAGGGCAGGCCGGGCCCTCGACGCCGTCTCTCTCTCTCTCTCTCTCTCTCTCTCTCTCTCTCTCTTTCTCTCTCTCTCTCTCTGTCTCTCTCTCTCTGTCACGCTCTCTATCTCTATGTCTCTCTCTCTCTCTGTCTCTCTCTCTCTCTGTCACTCTCTCTATCTCTATGTCTCTCTCTCTTCATCTTTCCCTCTCTCCATCTCTCCCTCTCTCTCTCTCTCTCTCTCTCTCTGTCTCTCTCTCTCTCTCTGTCTCTGTCTCTCTCTCTGTCTCTCTCTCTCTCTCTCTCTCTCTCTCTCTCTATGTCTCTCTATGTCTCTCTCTCTCTCTTCACCAGGACAAGCCGTTGGGGCAGCCCAGTTGGGGCTGTGAGGATCTCCTTAGACGTGGTGGGGAGGCGGCCGTCATCTCATCCGCTCTCATCCTCTCCGCTCTCATCCTCTCCGCTCTCATCCTCTCCGCTCTCATCCTCTCCGCTCTCATCCTCTCCGCTCTCATCCTCTCCGCTCTCATCCTCTCCGCTCTCATCCTCTCCGCTCTCATCCTCCCTGCTCTCATCCTCAACTGAAGGAGGCGGCCCCACCAACACAGGTCTTTTGAAGGAAGCTGGGATGGTGAGGCATCTCACACACACACATGTACACACGCACACACACACACATGCACACACACACATGCACTCACACTCATGGTCACACAGTCAGTAGGGTTGGATGCTTCATCTGTGAACTTCCCCACGTGCCAAATTCAGCAGGGACTCTAGGATTCTAGGCAGGGACTCTAGGGATTATTATTCTATGCCTACTCACTTCAGCCCAGTCCACAGACTGACCAATCAGATGTGGGCCTCCTGACGCCTGAGCCTCTGACCAGATTGCCACCTCAGTTCTGATTGGCTGGCAGCCGGAGGACCCACCTCCTGTCACAGTGGGCCTCCCTCTGTCAGAGGCCGCCTCCTTCCAATTGGCTGGGAGCCTGAAGACCTGCCGTCTGTCATAGACCATCTTTGTCTGCACCTCTGTTCTCAGAAAAAGATTCTTTGGGGATTGGATAAACACAGGTGAGTTGCTGCTTTGACAGGAAGGTGAAATATTCCCATATTGTATAAACATGACATCACCTCCCCCATAAGCTCTACCTGGCAATTGTCCACAAGTTATTAGTTTTCTTCATGTGATGGAGAAAAAACTGATGGGGAAAAGCCTGTGTCTCTTTTCCCCCTCAAGAGAGTTAAGAGAGACTCCCTCAGACATGAACCCTTCTCCACAGACCTGTCAAGATCAGATCCTCATCAAAGCTCTCGCCGTGATCTTGATCCTCGGTGATCCCTCACAATGTCACCGTTGGACGCGACCCAACAAGATCTGCCGGGTCCTCAACATGACTTCTCAGCCTTGTAACCTGCGGCCAGCCAGACCACACACCTGCAGCTGTGCTGTTACCCGGGGGAAGAACCCCCCCCACACCCCCACCCCCACCAACCCCCCCACCCCCACCCCTGCTCCTGCAAAGTCCTTTCATTTTACATACTAGGTCAAGTGAAGTACGAAAAAAAAAAAACTTGTTTCCTGATCTCTTGGCTTTCTCCCATTAACAGCCCTTCATCTCCCTGCTCCTCTAAACAGTATGAACCCACCAAGAGGACAGCCTTTAAAACAGGCTGGATGCTGTGTTATGTTATTTCATCTTGAGTTAAAGTGAGAGCTTTTTTTTAATGATTGAGTACACGTGAATGCAGACCATATTTTTAGGAGATTATGAATGTGGAGGAGAAACAAGGAGAGAGAGAGAGAAAAATGCTTCAGGAACAATAAGCTTTAGATTTCCTTGTTTTGTCTTTGTTACAAATGACATGGCTTAACTCGTCATGCAAGACAAATGAAATCGTTATAATCTTTTCCCTGCCTTTACTTAGGGAGCTGAAAGAGACATATGTGAGAAGATTTTCTGACATTGTTAAGTGATACTGTTTTTTACGGTTAAACTAACATTCGTGCCAAGGAGTTTAAAAAAATCTAAAAAACTCTTTAGATCTCTTGACGTGTATGTATATATATTTTGGAAGAACATATTTGAACTGTTGATGTCAGAATAATTTCAGCTAGATTCATTTTTGCATTAGGATTCAAGAAATGATTAGAATATGTAATTGAGTATTGAATTGCTTCCTGTTAATAAACGTTGATACTATGTGTCAGCTTCACATTACATGTTACAGATGATGTGCACCATACTGAGAGCCTTTAAGCAGGCAGAAGCCTGGAACTGTGCTCGTTGTGTAAACAAAATGTCGAAAAGCGGCCGTGATCATTCACAATCTGTACCAGACGTCATGATACATGACAAGGCAACATCTACAAATTGCCTTTGAATTAGTCAATGGTGAAATCCAAGCTTCAGGTAACAGATTTTTCTCCTGAGAGGAATGAATCATTGAAAACTGACAGCAGTAGGTAAAACGTTGCTTTAGCGGTTGATTAATGAGTTTAGTTTTTGCGGTGGTGGAAAGTCCCGATTTGCCAGTAAGTCCAAACAGACAGGGTAACTATCCTTAAATCCAATTTAAACTTCATAAATAAGAGCTTAATACATATGCATTATATTTCTTTGTTTCTACACGTGCAGGCTACTTAAAGTGAAGCCTATAGTGATCTTGTGCATTCACAATTCATTATCCGCAATTGACAACTTCACTAGGCCTTTACAAATAAGTTAAATAAGTTTGGATTCATTCTTTGTAGTTATACTTTAAGTATAGTATGTTTTCACTTGGATAGAGATGCTTGGTAAGAGATGTGACAGTGTTCTGTTTCCCATGAGTCCGTGAATAGCCTTGTTATGGAGACCTAGCCTGGGGGAGGCTGCATGGCCACCTTGGTCACCTGTCAGGAAATAATAGGAGATCTATTGTCTTCTGACAGAAACTCGTTTCAAAACAACGCAGCTGTTACAGCTGGGAGTTTGTACTGTAGCTGGAATGCACAGTGCATTAGGGTTTTATGTTGCAGCTGGTCGATTTGACTGCCTTGTAATTTGTTAACTTCAGTTTACTGTTATTGATATGGGCCTCAGATGCTGTGTTGTTTTAAATCTCAACATAAAATAAACTGCGGTTTGTGAATAATGAGCTTCTTAGAAGAATCGCTTGTTACGCCACCCAGCTGAAGGTGGATCGTATTAGAAAGCTTCATGCCAGTATCGTCCCACTTGTAATGAAATTCCTTCCAATGTAAAACTCCCCGTGCCCTCGGTCCAGGCAGTCTGACAGACTCCGGGTCTGTTGACTTTGCTGATCAAAGCTTTGCCCCGACGCTGGCTCGTTGTAACCACCTACATCACTGTAACCAGAGTGTGAGATTGTTTACTACCACCCAAGGTTGAAAGTTGTATATCATTCAGACATAATTCTTACCAACTTCAAGGTGTCAAAACATCAGCAACAGCAATTACCCCCAGAGCCCAGACCGCTCATAAAGAAAGCTAGATTATCACACTATAATCTAGCCCGATTAAAATGCTGAATTTTGCAGTCAAATTTTAACTACTGACAGGTTTTTAGATAATCCGTTTATGTGGACCATATTTTAGATGCCGACAACAAACTTATGATCATCTTGGCAGACTGGATTTAAAACGTTCTTGATAGTGAGATAAAGATCGGAATGTTATTGTTTATTATTGTAACAGCTGAATCATTTCAGAAATTGACTGTAGTTCATCTGAAGCCAAGCCTTGTCATGCAAGATTGTGGTGTAATAATTTCTGAACATTCAGTTTGATCAAATTCACAAACAGCACACCTTGAGGGAAATCCCCAGTGAAATTCCTGAGCGTGTTCTCTGGCTGTTATAACATCAGTATAGCAGTTTATGACGTTATCAACCACACAGCACATCCATTTTACATACATGTGGTCCTATTATCAATACCATAATCCTGACAAATGCATCATGGGTATTGTAGTCCTTAATAGATATCCTACAAGAGAATTTGGTGAGGTGATTGAAATGGCAAACTTCATTGTCAGGGATGGGTATAGCTGTCAGGTAAAGAGCATATGACTGCAGATCAAATGTGTCATTTTGAAGGGAAATGGCTGTTAAGTAAACACATTGTTGTTATGAATCCCCAGAAGGGCATCCAGGATGGTAATGTGTGTTAGTACTGCCCAGCTGGGCACCTGAGTGTGGATGGGCCTGATCCTGCCTGGATAGTGCTGCTGGAGCTGCAGCTGAAGACTTAATAATGTGTTCGGTTAGCAGATGCTGTTACCCAAAGCAACATACGGAAAAGAGAGGGGGGAGAGAGAGGATAGGAGGGAGAGGGGGAGGGAGGGAGAGGTGTGGAGGTAGAGGGGGGGGGCTAAACCCTTCATCTGCAGTCTTCTCTATCAGAGTCACACCACATGAAGTCTGTCAGCGGAGGACAGTGCCCCAACATGGCACTCCAATGTCTGCAGAGGCTCAGCTGCAGAGCCCAAGCCAGACCTGGAGAACAAGCAGAGCCAGACCTGGAGGACCAGCACAGCCAGACCTGAAGGACCAGCACAGCCAGACATGGAGGACAAGCAGAGCCAGACCTGGAGGACAAGCAGAGCCAGACCTGGAGGACCAGCACAGCCAGACCTGGAGGACCAGCACAGCCAGACCTGGAGGACCAGCACAGCCAGACCTGGAGGACCAGCACAGCCAGACCTGAAGGACCAGCACAGCCAGACATGGAGGACAAGCAGAGCCAGACCTGGAGGACAAGCACAGCCAGACCTGGAGGACCAGCACAGCCAGACCTGGAGGACAAGCAGAGCCAGACCTGGAGGACCAGCACAGCCAGACCTGAAGGACCAGCACAGCCAGACCTGGAGGACCAGCACAGCCAGACCTGGACGACCAGCACAGCCAGACCTGAAGGACCAGCACAGCCAGACCTGGAGGACCAGCACAGCCAGACCTGGAGGACCAGCACAGCCAGACCTGGACGACCAGCACAGCCAGACCTGAAGGACCAGCACAGCCAGACCTGGAGGACCAGCACAGCCAGACCTGAAGGACCAGCACAGCCAGACCTGGACGACCAGCACAGCCAGACCTGGAGGACCAGCACAGCCAGACCTGAAGGACCAGCACAGCCAGACCTGGACGACCAGCACAGCCAGACCTGGAGGACCAGCACAGCCAGACCTGAAGGACCAGCACAGCCAGACCTGGAGGACAGGCAGAGCCAGACCTGGAGGACAAGCAGAGCCAGACCTGGAGGACCAGCACAGCCAGACCTGAAGGACCAGCACAGCCAGACCCAGAGACCAGTCCAGGCTGATGTGGAGGCCCTCCTGGCCAGCCTGAGGATGAGTTTCTGAACTCTCCACACTCATCCTCTGGATGAGCTGTTGAAGGAAGGCAAAGTTCAAACCAACCACGGTGATAAACACCATGACGATAGACACCACGGTGATAAACACCATGGCAATAGAGACCACGGTGATCGTGGAGATACAGGGAAGTTTTATCTCAGATCAGTTGGGGGCTGATTGTTGAAGTACCTTTTAGGAACAACACTAATTGTGTTTGTTTTTTTAATCCCTGCAAATAAACGTGCTCCTCCCTCTTCAGAGTTGGTGTTCGAAACAAAAACAAAATATATACATGCTTTATAGAAGAATACCATTCGAATTGAGACTTGAAGACAGTCAAGCTCTGTTTCCAACACACAGACAAGGCATCTGGGAAAACTTGACATGACTGAGCACCGTCTGCTAACCCTATAAGGGTATAACCCTTAAGTAATGTATTCACTTGTGGGAATTCCCTTGAGTCAGTTGGCCTGCACTCGTGCCAAACTGGAACAGCTCAAGTAAGATTGCGTACTGCTAATACAGAGTACTGCTAACAACCAGTACTACTAACACAGTACTGCTAACACAGAGTACTGCTAACAGCCAGTACTGCTAACACAGTACTGCTAACACAGAGTACTGCTAACAGACAGTACTGCTAACACAGTACTGCTAACACAGAGTACTGCTAAGAGCCAGTACTGCTAACAGCCAGTACTGCTAACACAGAGTACTGCTAACAGCCAGTACTGCTAACAACCAGTACTGCTAACACAGAGTACTGCCAACAGCCAGTACTGCTAACACAGAGTACTGCTAACAGCCAGTACTGCTAGCAACCAGTACTGCTAACACAGAGTACTGCCAACAGCCAGTACTGCTAAAACCCAGAGCCACAACGGAAAATAATCGAGCTTTGACTTGGTTTGACATGGCACATTCCAAGGTGATAACCTAGTCCACATAGAGGTAGATGGGATCCATTGGTGAGTGAATGATTAAACTTGGAGATGTATTATTTATTTATTTTTAAACCACGTTTAGATAGTGCTTTCTATCACCTGCGGCTGTGCTGATGCTTGTGCCAAAGCATCTTCTCACGAAATAAACAACGGAATCAAGCTCGGTACTTGGTCTGAAGAAATACGATTTCCAGTCGGTTCTGCTTGAGAACGTGTCACAACAAAGCAAAAGCATGCCCTTCCCTTCCTCTCACAGAGCCTGGGACACAGAGACCACCCGTCTTCGAGTCCTCCTGTGACGAGTCTTCGGGTGAGGTCCTGGGGGGGTAGCATAGCCTGCCAGCGTTGGACTGTGCTGTTGTGATTGAGTCATGTTTATCCGTTGCAGTTAGGGGTAACTCTAGCCCCTGGTATCTCTGTGTTCCTGTTGTCGAGTGGGCCAGGAGTGTGTGGAGTCAGAGACAGGACCCTACAGAGAGAGAAGGGGGCCCTCAGGAACTGTGCTGACAACCAGGAGACTGGTCTGGTTTACTGTAAACACACATGGGCAGGGGCACCCGAGAGGGTATGTGTCTGTGTGTGTGTGTCTCAGTGTGTGTATGTGTGTGAGGCAGTGTGTAGAGACACTGCTGAAGCTGCCATCAGGGTATATCGTTTTTATCAGCATTGTAAAGAAATGACCCAAAAAACCTCCATTTCCATTTCTTAAAGAAGCTCTGTTGTCGTACCCCTTATCTTCAACAGACTCTCCTCAGGTTAGCACACCCTGGATCATTAGCCGGCGCTCACCTGAGGAAAGATTTATTTGGTGTGTGACGTTCCTCACCTTGACCCCATCCGCTGTGCAAACACTTGGCACGACCTACGGAACATGATCACAGTAGAATCTGGTGTGTGTGTGTGTGTGTGTGTGTGGGGGGGCTTCAGGGGGTAGTGTGTGTGTGTGTGTGAGGGCTTCAGGGGATGGGGTGTGTGTTTGTGTAGGCTTCAGGGGATGGGGTGTGTGTATGTGTGTGTTGGGGAGGGGGCGAAAGGGACTGGGGTAAGGGGGTCAACCAGTCAACACGCTGAGAGAACGGTTTCTAAGGTTTGCACATGAGTAAGGTGGCAGGTATGCTTTCATGCATCCGGAAGTGTGTGACCCAGCGAGGCAGACGCAGCCACTGATCCAGTTTATCAGCCCACACAGACACATTAGGACTACAACTGAAACACACCACTTAAGAGACTCATTGACTAATCCTTAAAGCTTTCCCAGACAAACAGGAGGCACTAGACTGCTGTTCCCTCAGAACAGTCTCACAGGAGACCTGCTATGAATCAAGGCTCACTTCAAATCAGCGATGACAAAGTTAACATGCCAACGTTATTTCCATCACAGGCGTCTGTCGTGTGTTTCCTCCTCTGTATGATTCCCTTTTGGTGCGGTGCATTAGGTACATGGACATTTAGTCATTTAGCAGATGCTCTTATCCAGAGCGACTTACAGTACATACAGGGACATTCCCCCCTGAGGCAAGTAAGGTGAAGTGCCTTGCCCAAGGACACAACATCATGTTGTTTAAGCCGGGAATCGAACTGGCGACCTTTTGATCACTAGTCCAGCACCCTAACCACTCAGCCACTTGACTCCCTGACTTCATGTGGATCTCTAACTGGGGTCCCAGCGACACTGTCTCTTGTCAGGTCGTTTGTGAACATGAGGAAGGATAGAGAGGAGAGAAGCCTGATGTCCTGGAGGACAAGCTGGTGTTAGCATCCATCAGCAAGAAGATTGCAGGAAGACAGCAGACTGTATGTGTGTGTTTACATACGTGTGTGTGCGCGTGTGTTTGTATACATGTGAACAGTATATATATGACCCATATATATATGGGTATATATATATATATGTGTACATGCATTTGTGTATATATGTGCATGTGTGTGCACTGTGCATTCATGTGTGTATACGTGTGTGTACGTGTGTATGTGTGTGTATGTGTGTGTGTACATGTGAAAGAACCTGCTGCTGCCCAGCAGGACAGGCTGGGAGGGCCAAGCGGAGGCTGCCCGCTGCTTCCTGCACCGTGCTGAACAGCAGGGGGTCGCGCTCTGTTTGTTTAAAACCTCCAGGAGTCCCATTAAAGGCCTGACTCCCCACATGTAAGACTTCCACAGGGACACAAAGGAAGACCCTGGGAAGCGGCTCGTTGCAAGGGACACCAATTACGGAGGCGCGGACACAGGGCAGTTTGTTCGTGCTCAGGGACATGTCAACTCGTTGGACAGCTCCCTCCGTCAAACCCATTGACCAAAGCACACGGAGAGGCATCTTAATTGGTGTTGGGCAAACAGATTTTGTCACAGAGTTGCAAAGGAAGCTAAGTAGCTGAATGTTCACATTGTCCAACCCCTGACCTGAGTTTTCAGATGGTTCTCTGAGACATCATTATGCTCCATTACTTTGATTAATCGTCTGGGACTCTGCCTTTATGGCACTGGGAAATCCAGGACAGCAATTAAAAGCAGTATTCTGGCAGTAACCACCCGCGTAAATAAAAAGTGAGCCCTTTTCTCTCTGTACAATGATATGATGGTGGCGAGGGGTAAAACTTGGCAGACACGAACCCTGCAAGGGTCTTTGTGTGGCACATCAAGTTGGTTTTTGTTGGACTTTTCAGGCTTTGTGTTGCCCCCCCCCCCCCCCGCTCCCCCTGGTCTCCCCCCCACCCCCACCCCCCCCCCAACCTGTCCTCCCTTTTTGCCCACCCCCTTCCTTTATTCCGTTTTTGAAAAGGGAAAAAAAAATTTGCGAGGGGATCGCTTGACATCATTAGTTTTGGAGAGCGGCCACCATGACAGGGTTGCTTGTCTTGGCGAATGAAAACACATGTCAGATCAGCAGGAGGAGCAGTGTTCCGACCCCAGGTGAAAGGTCCGGGCTTGGTCTTCCTGTACAATGCCTCTGTTCCCGTCCCCTCCTCTCTCTCCCCTCCACTCTCTCCCGCCTCTCTCTCCCGCCTCGCTCCCCCTGCCATCCCCTGTCCAGGTTCGGACACTGTCCACAAAAGCAACCCTGGCCTTCCCTTCACTTATAATCACCGGAGGGCTGGATGGGTGTGAGAAATACAGCAGGAATGATCAGTGGTCAGACAGCCCTCTGAGATGGAGGGATGGAGGGAGGGATGGAGGGAGGGAGGCTTTAATTAATGACTTAAATCAAACAAGTCACAAGCGGTTGTTTTCCAGAACATTCCTGCTGATCTGAACCCAGACTAAAGGCCGCTGCCTTACGGATCATCACAACGAGCCTCTGTTGTCCAGCACGGAGCGGGAGGGATTTTCACTGACCAATCAGGGGCTTTTATACCAGGTGACAGGGCGGAAATGATCAAGATATTGACTTGTTCTCATCAGCCTCACACTTTACTGGTGTGAATGATTAGGGCTTGATGAACACCTTGCCATTCTGTTCTAATTACATTCAGACATTTGATCTTTTTATTAAAAGCAACAAGTATCATGCTATGTGAACACAAATACTCCAGTACCAATAATACTACACAACAAATATAACTAGGTTGCAACAATAAAATGTGAACTTCGGTTTCAATCTTTCCAGTGTATAACTCTGCTGCAGCAAATGACTGGCATCTTGTCGATCAAATCAATATATATGTTTTCAGTTCAATAAGGTACCAGTTAAGACGTTGTAAAAGCATGAATCGTGTTCAAACAATGAGGATGGATGCTAATCCAATAATGATCCTGAGATAATTAGATTAAAATTAATCTCTGCAGTGATCAGTGTCTTCCTTCTGTAAAACACAAGACACACAAACCTTTTCATGACAGGTGACACCATTCAACCACTGATCAAGGATTCCAACAAGCATCTAAGAAAAGTGATATATATAAAAAAAATATATCGTAAATACACAATTGTAATTGGTCACAATGAATAAGAAAATGAGTTTTTCTGATCTTGTACATGTGACAGTCAGCGCTAATGACTTCAGAACGTTTACCTTAAATAAACAGAACTATCCTGGTAGAGGCCGGGCGGGGGGGGGGGGGCAACAGCAGGCTGCTACATTAATTGTGTTTAAAAGACATTTCCAGCTCACGTGGTTTTATGTCTTGATGGCCGAAATCCTTTTAAGAGACAAACATTTGGCTTTGAGACAGTGAAGCAGGCTGCTGCTGCCCATTGGTGGGAAAATGCTGATTAATTGCGTCGTATCCCTGTGAGAAAGTACGGCCCAGAGCAGAGCACTAATTACAGCTCTGCCTGCTGAGGAGTGGAGGGGCAGGCCGCCCCACAAGGCTTCATCTCATATCTCAAGAGAATAGGAGAAAAGAGAAGTTAATGAGCTGTGTCACCTGGCATCTGCTGACGATGGGAGCAGGCATGTGTGTGTGGTTTGTGCGTGTATGTTTGTGTGTACATGTGTGTGTTTGGGTGTACGTGTGTTTGTGCATATGTGTATGTTTGGATGTGTGTGGATGTGCGTATGTGTGTTTGTGTGTATGCGTGTGTGTTTGTGTGTGGATGTTTGTGTGTACATGTGTGCGTTTGGGTGTACGTGTGTGTACGTGTGTGTTTTTGTGTGTGTGTGTGTCCCTGTGGAGGTCTTTTTCCATCCTTGGAGGAGGGAGGGCAGGTAGTGTGTTACAGGGAGGAGAGATCATGTATTTAAGAGAGACTCAACAAGACAGAAAGCAACCAAAGAAGTCAGTAACTCAAAGATCTAAGAATGTATATAAGGTGTCAAATGCATGGAAAGATTTAAATAAATACACGTGTAAATGGTCAATCTGGTGTCTGGCTCTGGAAAAGCGTCTATAAGCGGATTGGTAATACTGTGGAAACATGGCTGTGTCACACGAATCTCAGGATATTCCCCCTACGGACTCCTTCGTCAGCATCAGTTAGTTGTGGTTAACATGTAGCATGAGGACACAGTGCTGTGCTGTTTTGACAGTAAATGATGTGAAATAAAACTCTATTCAAATTGCATGAAGGGACATCTGACTAGAGTTTAGGACTCTTTTTTTTTTAAAACCTGACGACAAGTTAAGTAATAATTGAGCAGACAAAGATTGTTTGTGCGACTCAAATAGTAGGCCACCAGATTTCTGTTGACAGGGCTAGTTATTAAGTGTGTGTGGTTGCTGAAGCTTGAGTTCTAAAGAACACTTTGGTCGTTCCATTGGCATTTGTTTAACTTCTGTCCAACCACAAACGGTAAACTATTTCTTGACAGACGTTAATATCATTTTGTTTCGTCAATAGTTATGGGTGTGGTTATGTTGGCATACATTCGACTATGTTACAGTGAGTTAAAGAATTTTGCTTGTACTATTTTTGAGGATTTTATTATTTATTTTTTTTTTGCAAAATGTTTTCGAACAATGAAAAATGTTTCATTGGGACATTTTTGCCTCAGTTGCAAGACCATCCTTCACTGATCAAAGCTTGAAAAAGAGAAAGAACTAGCAGGAGGCTTATGCAAAATGTCTTCCTTTCATTGCAGGACGTTCAATGCATTTAGGACCCTGGTGTTCAGAGGCCTGGACAGGACTGGATATGCTTGATTGAATTGGAAGTATGTGAAATGAAACACTAGCATAATTATTAGTTAGAATAATAAAGTGAGATGGAAAAAACCTACAGTAGATCTATTTAATGAAAGAAAATACGTTGCAAGATGTTGCATTTGTACAGTTTCTAGAAAGATACTTTAGAGGTTGAGTAATACTTCCTTTAGAAAGAGGGATTGATTTAATCTGGCTGGGGTAAGTAGCTACATGCGCATTGACAATGTTGAGCATTATATTATGGAGGACAATCAGTCGTAGACACTGAAATCCACACTCACACAGCAGTTAATATTCTGGCCCTGCTGGTCTGAGCAGTGGGACATAGCCTCTCCCATGGGGCAAACAGGTAATCAGACATCAGAAGGTACTTTAAACCTTTAAAACCAGCCAGGACTTCTAAATCTCAAGTCGAGCAGTGGTCTTGGTCTGCTGTAGGTGTCTACTAGGGCGGCTGCATGATAACATCAGTAGGAACTTAAACAAAAGACTTTTTTCCTCAAAACTTCCATCTTTCAGTCTGACGGGTACTGTAAACACCATTCCAGCATCATAAGACATGCTACTCCACATTCCTCCAAAGCCTTTCCTTTTTTCCTTTTAATTTTTTGGCTGAAAAATGTCTAAAGTATGTTTGCTAAACAGACACTTGTGCGGAAGTTGTAACTTTGAAAGTAAAGTAACACCAGATTGGGGTTATATTCTCACACAAAGACATTTGAATCCAACAATTCAAGATAAATGTTATGATGTAAAAAATCTTCTTCCAAGATGCGAACCAAAAGACAGGACACTAAGCAGATCTCCGAGCACATTTCCAAGTTGGATGAGAGACTTTTTAAGGACGTGGACTAAAAACAAATGATGTTCCTAACTAGCGCTTACACGATGAGCGGAAAGGTTTCGTGAAGTGAGTAGATTTGCAAAAATCCTTGATATTTTTATGCCGCGGGATACGAAGAGGAGGTAATCACACAAATGTGTAAAACATCGACACATGAATGATGAGTTAGATAACTGTGTGTTTATAGAGAGATGGCTCTGCCTGGATTCAATGCCAATATTAAAACAAGACCTAAAACGACGTCACATTTGCCCATAACAGACGCGTCTATTCCATTCCAAAATTCCATTTTGAGATGCTGCAACAAATGAAGAACTTGTATCTTAACTCTGATATCTGGCAAGCTGTCTTGACACAGTCAGTTTGTGTATGAAAATGCATACCTTGGCAGTATACAGAGAAAGGAATGTACTTTCTGTAAGACACAATCTTCCAGTGGAAATCTTGAAGGCTGATGATATTTATCAAGTAATTGAACTCACTAAGCTTGTCTTTTTACATGGTTCTACCACTCACTGTAAACAAGTAAAGACATATATATCTTTAAATATAGTCCTCATTTTATTAATAGAGGCCAGATAAAATCATCACATCATATTTACAAATAAAGGCAATAAATATCATATAATAGTCATAAAATTATTTGCATACATTTAAAAAACATAAATGTGTCATGTTGTTAGTAGCATCTTTTGAGTACGTGGCTCCACCAAGGCATCAAGCTGTGTAGTGTGTGTTGTCTAGTTTGTTGTGTAGTGTGTGCTGTGTAGTGTTTCCTGTTGTCAGAGTATAGTCGTATTACAGCCGAATCCTAAATGATGGTAGTCTGGAGTTCATAAACTCCTGTGTTTGAAGGGTTGTCAAGTCTGTCCACAGTGATTTGTCAGTTGTATTGGCCAGCAGATGTTGGTTTTGGGACAGGAGTGAGAGGACACTGGATCTAAAACGTAGTAACTAGCAAGTTAAGGTTGAGGTCCTAACCATCCCATACATATCGATTCTTCAACATCCCCCCCCCCCCCCCCCCCCCCCACCCCCAAGACCTGTGGTCGTCCTAAAACAGTCGACAGGGTTTTCTTGTGTTTAAACAAGACTACAGTCCCAGCTAAGGCCTGGCTAGTCAAAGCATGTTGTGTTCTGCCGAATCATAGGTTGCACAAAAATGTCAAAGAAATCACATAGTGCACAGTGCATTCCACCTACAGTAGGCCACGAGTCAAGCTGGAGTTATCAACTAAGAGAGAGAGAGAGAGAGAGAGGGAGAGACAGAGAAAAGAAGAGAAAGGAGGGAGGGGGGGGGGGGTCTGTCAAATATTGCACTCAAAGCTACACATGTCGATATCTTAGTTGACTATGTGACCAGCTTCTGTCACCTCCCTCCTTTTTCGTCTCCATGCCATCTGATTCCAGTGGAAAATATGGGATCCTTGTTGTCAGGGGTAACACAAACAAAACAGGTATTCCAATAAACTCTAGTGGATGATTTTTATAACAGTCGACTCCTGCTTCCACTCTCATTGTCGAAAATATAAGTCTTCAGCTCACTGTTCAAAAAAGCAGAAGATGGCGATGACAAGAGGTGTTTGTCGTCCTTAGTTTGTCCAGTATAAATAAAATAAACACACAATAACAATTATAATGACCCAGAAACATCCAACAGTTGGGAGATTATCAGTGTTCCTGAAATATAAAAATAAAACATCTTTGAAAGGTTTGTTCATTTGTCCCGTCGTCGTTTCTCATGCAGAAGTCTTTTCCGTCGTTTTATTTGCGAGAAACGTCCGTTTTGTTTGTTTTTGTTTTTGCTCTCCTGGGAAAACAAGCGTTCTGGCTGTCCAATCCGCTAGGCTCGTCAGTTCGTTTTGGGTTTCAAGCGGCGGGCTCTGCGTGTCCGCTTAGTTACCGTGGTAAAACGGAACTCTTCCAGAGGATCCACCTTCCCCTTGGGGTGGCGTTTCATGAAATGAACTTCCTGTTGGGTTTGCGTGGTCCGCGAGCCTTTCTTCGGCCTCCCCTTCCTGTTGAAGCCCAGGTACCAGCCTTTGTACTTAGCCGACACCAGCGCTGTGTAGTTATTCTCCAGGAACTCCTCTACGAACACACATTCCTGGTTCCTGCCATTACGCTGTGAGGGAAACGCAACATGTCACATTTTAGTGCTTCTTGGTAAACACATCTGTCAGAGTTGGACATCCAACCAAAAAATGTATGAGAGAAGTTGGAAGTTTCACCTATGAAACGCATGAACTTTAGGACAAGGATAAAAGCTAGCTAGTGAGGTGACTGGCCGGGTCATCTTAAGGTCGAGTCACGGTTATCTTAATGACATTGTTTCCTGCTATTCCACTGCCAATCGAGACACAGACGTGGAAAAAAAACAAAACTTTGACAGATATTTTGTGTATATTTAATTAATCCAACTGTTGTTGATTTACCTAGCGCCCCCTGGTGAACCGAACATATAGTTGCAGTAGCGCTTATCTGCCGAGGCCATTAGCCATTCAGAGCACGATGACGATCGGGGTCTGTAATTGACTGATTGGCTGTCAAAAGGATGGAGTGTATTACGTAACTGGATGCCAGAGTTATCAAAGGGGTTTTGTCAGAGCTACACAGCAACAGGATTGGAAACGCTCTCGGCTCTGTGTGGATTAAAGGGATAGTTAATCTAACTGACACAGGTCTCATCTACAGCGATGTGGTCATGTCCATTAAATCCACTTTATAGTTATCGAAAAATTGACTGTGAAACCTGTTAACCTTTGAGCCAAGCTTGTTGAACGCAGCTGACATTGGTGTCAGTTGAAAGTGCTACCAGGTAAAAAAAAAAAAAAAAAACGTTTCAAGTCATCAATAACTCGGGCTGCCAATACAGCATTTTAAAAGGTAATATTCAGCTCAGTGGATTAAAAAGTCCAGTTGGATAAAGGTGTGTGCTAAATGAATGAATGTAATATGTAAATCTGCAGTATATTTTTCACGTAAAGAGGTGCTCACCTTTCCAACTATTTTCCCGTTCTTGTTCATGCAGATGTAATATTCACTTTCCTTCCCTTTTAGTCGAATGTGGCTCCCAAATGTCTCCGTTTCCACAACAAGAAGAGCTGAAAGGTAAAAAAATAAAACGTTAGTGATTTTAGAACAATTTACAAAATATAATAAGCATAAACAAACAAATACATCTCTGAAAAAAATAATCGAAATAAATGATTGCTTAAGCTTCCCACACAAAAAGAGTGTTATGTGAGATGTTAGCCACAACATGATACCAGAGGAGAGAAATCCTGGCAGAACTGCCATAACACCAAAACAACGAGAGAGAGAAAGAGAGTGGGGAGAGAGAGGAAGAGAGGAGAGAGCAAAGAAAGAGAGAAGACAGAGAAAGAGCGAGGACAGGGAGAGAGAGAGAGAGAGAGAGAGAGAGAGAGAGAGAGAGAAGAGAGAGAGTGAGAGAGAGGAAAGAGAGGAGAGAGAGGAAAAGGAGAGAAAAGAGAGAGGAGAGAAAGAGAGGAGAGAGCGAGAGAGACGAGAGCGGGAGAGAGAGAAAGAGAGGAGAGAGAAGTCAAAACAACACTGCGAGGCGGCTTTACATTTGAAACGACCCATTCTAAACAAACACAGCAGAAGCTTTATTCCAGAAGTCCGAACCTTAACCCCTGTGGGGTCACCTTTGTTTCTACCTGCTCCTGGCAGGCTGAAGGATCAGCCCAACACTAAGGCTACGCTCCCCTTCAGATTGGGTTTCAAGTTCCCTTTAGTCTGTGCTCACTCAATCAAACAGTTAAAGATGATCCATTTGTTTAACACACTGGGGCTATTCAGTGGCACTCAAGTGAATGAAGGAAGAGGTGGGGCGATTACAGGACATCTTTAAAACTGTCCTTTAAAAGCAGCCCAGAGGGCGAGGGAGGAAGAGTCCCCCAGCCTCTCAGGATCAGGGAGGAAGGCAGCCTCTCCTCTCACAGGGGGCCTGGTCTGACCAAACCCACTGGGGGGCCTCAGGGGTGGGGGGGTGGGGGGTGTAGATTGGTGGGGGGTGAGGGTAGAGGGGAGGGGAAGTCCCCAGTCAAGTCAGCTTCTGCTCCCTTTCTGACCTTTCCTGAGTGAAGGAGTAAGAAAGCGATTGCAGTCTTATTAGCCTAGATAAGTCTGACAGAAAATATTCTGAAATATAGTGTTGTGAAAGAAATCTTGTTTGAATTTTTTTTCTTAATTTCTTCTAATAATTTAAAGGTTGTATACAGATGTGGAATCTCAAAATAAACGCCTAAACCAAAGCCTGACACCAAAAGCAAGTCTCCATAGTAACATACCTTCAACTGTCATATTTTAACTGATTACAGGGTAATTACATGAGACCACTAGTATCTTTATCTTGCTAACAAGCATGCTAACATATTACCTCGGGCAAAGTGGGAATGATACATTGACTGCTCCATGTAAAAGGGGGCGAGGGCCCTGGTACAAACTGCAGATCTATTCCTCAACCGTGAGAGGGACACTCCACTGGAAGAGTTTCCATGTTAAGACTGAGTGTGGATTAGTGCAGAGAGAGAGACAGTGTTGATCAGTGTCAGAGAGTTCACAGGTGCCAGGTACTGGAGCTGGAGGGAGGAGGGGAGGGAGGGAGGGAGGGAGGGAGGGAGGGAGGGAGGGAGGGAGGGAGGGAGGGGAGGGAGGGAGGGAGGGAGGGAGGGAGGGAGGGCAAAGAGGGAGGGAAGGAGAGAGGAAGGAGGGGGGGAGAGGAAGGGGAGGAGGAGGAGGGGGAGGAGGAGGAGGGGGAGGAGGATGGAAGGGGGGGGAGGAGGAGGAGAAGGCAGGATTGGCAAGGCCTCATGGGAAACATTGGATCTGCTTCCACTCATGCTCTAACAAGCCGTGAGGAAACCTTCGCATTGGCTCATCTGCGACTGCACACGCAGCCGCACTCAACGCACATCAACCAGCACCTGACAACCAGCGGATCTGACACACAAACACGCGCAAAGTACACAAACGTTCCTTCAAATATGCGGCCTAGACAGCGACCTGCATCACTTTCAGTGGAAGTGCGGCTTGTCGGCACCTCTAGCGGCTCTAACCACAAGCAGTGTCTCCAGAACTGCAGAGCACAACAACCTCACCACTGTCAGTCCTGCCATCACTCAGCACACCAACACGATTTAAATAAGCAGTTACTTTACACCGACTCCAATCGGCTCAGGTTCGTCCTTCTTGGCCACAGTCTGAACTGAGTACTCCACGTGTCCGAGCAACGTTCATTTTTCCGACATCAATTGTCTCTAAGCCTCAAACCCTCTCGTGTAATTTCCTTCTAATGAGTAACACCGTTTTGTCGGCCATCAAACATTTCGCCCCGGAGGGCCGAAACTGTTAAGGAAAAGTGGCCCCATGTGTATCCCTGTGATGTGTGCTCTCCTAATTCAGTGGGATATTCAGAAGTGGAGGCCCTTCGTTCCCTGGTCCCCTGGGCTAGCGCGTCTGAGAAGGTGCACAGGAATCATCCCGTACCATACTTGCCCCCATCGTCTCCGTTGGCGTTGATCTTCTTGCCCAGGATCTGGACGTGTTTGCCCGTGGTGCGGCTGTACAGCTGGTAGATCCGGATCTGCTTCCGGCTCAGGTCGTCCGGGTTCCGGGTGTGGTTCTCAATGTAGATCCTGAAATCAGCTGAGCTCTGCTGAGATTCCTGGAGCGGAGAAAGGAAGGGTGAGAGAGAGAGAGAGAGAGAGAGAGAGAGAGGGGGGGGGGGGGGGGGGGGAGAGAGGGGGGGGGAGGGGGAGAGAGAGAGGGAGGGAGAGAGAGGGAGAGAGAGAGAGAGAGAGAGAGAGAGAGAGGGAGAGAGAGGGAGAGAGAGAGGGAGAGAGATCGTAATGACACAGGTGTTGATAGTAAAGGATTCTGCTGCCTTTATGAGTCTTCTGTCAGGAGGTTGTGCTTCAGGGCATAGCATCGATGAGATAACAAGCTGGAAAAAATTTAGCTGACATTTTAGGTGTGTTTTCGCATTAAAACCAGCTACATTATTGCGCCATTACATTTACAACACTGTCCGTACAATGCGCACACCTGTGGCGCTCGTAGCAAGGACAAAGCCCTGAGTGTACCTTCCTGTACGGTGTGCCTGTTATGTCTTACTCTAGAGGCAGCTGTATAGCACACTGCAGCCTCGGGCAGGATTGAGAAACCTGTATTCCCTTTCCACAAGCCACTAGCAATTATACACCTGAAGCATCCAGACCTGTTACACTATCATCAAACAAATATCTGCCTTCAGGCGACTCAAGAGGCCGTAAATCACAGACGCGCAGAGTGGCACATGTGGATGTGGTGGAGAGGGATAACGCTGTACCGCCAAAACACCCTCAGAGGGAGAAGACTGCAGCCCAGACCTCCTCAGCCACACCACCGGGCTGGGCTGACCCTCTCCCACAGCCCCCTGGAAGAAGCAGATGGAAAGCTAGGCACCCAGACCTCCTCTCCCTCACCCCCAGGATGGACAGACCCCTCACCCCTCCGGTAAGGCAGACCCACTTCCTCACCCCCAGATTAAGCAGACCCCTCACCCCCAGATTAAGCAGACCCCCAGGTTAAGCAGACCCCTCACCCCCAGATTAGTCAGACCCCTCTTCCTCTCCCCCCCAGTTAGTCAGACCCTCTCCCCCAGGCTCAGCAGACCCCTCTCTCTCACCCCCCGGATGGACAGACCCCTCACCCCCAGGTAGGGTAGACCGCTCTCCCACAGCCCCAGGCTCCCAGCTACCTCAGGCCTCCAGTGTGGAAGAGGAAATAACAGAGTGACAACACGTCAGAGTGCACGCCTGTGCTCCGAGCACGTATGTGGATGAGGAAGAAAACGTATACTTTTGAAACCCCTGGAATCTCGATTCGAGCCAAGATCCCATTTCCACAGCTGTATGGCGTGGTAATTACACAGTAATGGCCTTTTATGTGGCTGTTCTCAGGTGGCTAATTATACACACATTACATACACTGACTCCTTGTTATTTTAACCTCAGCAAATTAATGACATTTAGGGAATGAAAGGGGAAATACGCTCATGGTTGAACAAATCCTTAACACAGAGAAGAAAACAAATGACTGCCGCTGAAAAGCAATCCCAGTCCCATCCGAACTCACACAATAGCTAGTTTGAACCAGGTGTTGGCTAAGGAACCGAAAAAACCCGCCCTTTCACACAGGTCAATAGGTGTAAACATTTATCCACAAAAAAAAAAAGAACCAAAAAGTCGGATTGTGACACGTGGATTCGTCGGTGTCTAAACGTTTCATCAAGAGAAGCTGATCTAAGGTGAATTATTTTCAATCTGGTTCAAATCCTCAGGACCACACATACTGTATCACCTCTTCCAGGAACATCACAAGAATAACGATCGTGCGTTTCTTTAACGGCGCACCATCCATTTAAGGCACTCTCAGGGCGCTAATTTAAAAAAGAAAGCAATCAAGTAGTTCATAAATAACAGTAACTGGATGGAGCATGAGCATGCCTTCTGTCAAGGGGTCTAGACAGAACCTTAGGAGGCCAAAGACATTTCTTAAAGAGAACATCTAATCATACGGCATATCTGCATGTCTCTCTCTACCTCCCCATCTCTCCATAGCCAGTATCTCTCTCTCTCTCTACCTCCCCTGATGTCTAAAACCAGGATCTGTGTTAGCAATAACTGATGTTGTCCATGATATCAGTTGTGTTCTCTATGTGTTCTCTCTAAAGTCTATGGCCATAGCAACTTTGTTGTGTTGATGTTTGTAAAATCCTCAACATCAACCTTCCCTCGTATCGATACACAAACAAGGTGTTTTGTGATGTAAGTAGCTTGAAGTAGACCAACATTTGCTGGGTACAGGACTGACAGTACCGGCGTGAAGCTTGTTTGTGTGTAGATGGAGAATCGGTGTCATCCATGAAGACCACGACACGACCAGCATGATCAGACTATCATCCACTATCATCCATCCATCTATTCATCTAAAACTCACAAACTTGCTTGATTTAGTTAGACAAAAGGTTGTTGTTATTTTCTAACAAATCTTTCCAGCATTTTCTGTTGTTGTACTGTTATGTGTGTACCGTCGTTGCTCATCTTTACTCAGCTGCAAACCGAAGTTCCTCCCAGCCTCCCACTTACAATAAAGTAAATACAACAAACCTAAGATTGACTATTATAATCTTGTTACAGCTGTCCACAATACCTCCTACCACAGCGTAACAAAGTACCCAACACACACAGAGGTGAAAGCTCTATGGATAAATGTTTCTCAGGCCGCACACAGCATGCCTCAGTGTTGGCCAGACCAAAACTCAAACAGACCACTAAATAATTATCCATCTGTCTCTTCCTTCAGAGACGAAACACAAAAACGGATGTGGTTGTTGTAAAGGCCAGCAGCTCTCTGTCTCACTAGGGGATGGTTAGCCTTTCGTTCAAGATCTGCCAGACTGTCAGACCCACACACTGGGTTCACGTCTCCCAATAACACCCTGCTTTAAACGCTGTGTGAAGGTGATATCTGCTTCCACAACTGCTTTCTGCATCGTCTAAACATGCACAACAACATACAGGTATCATCTGCAATGCAAAGCCATCATTAAAAAAAATATTCTGTATTATAGGATCTGCTTTGTGACTCTAAAGTTCGCCAGTGTTGGTTAAACATTTTCTTTAGCTCCACTCTCAAGCCCCCTCAACGATTAAAGCAGGATCATGTAGTTTGTGGTTTGAATGGAGGGGAATCAGACAGCCAACAGTATAGTGTTGTTTTTGCCAATTGCTTTGGAACAATCAGAGCTCATAGCCTTACATAACCTAGATTTGTCTCATTTTTTGAGCTGGTGGCCTTTGTTCATTCCTGAGGGGTGTCTTTGTAAGATGGTCCTTTTATCGTGAAATGCAAACAGAAAGCTTTTATAATAGCCTTGACCCTGTGATGTTACTTTAACATAGAGCAGGTCTAAAACAGTCTGCATCTAGATCGACTTCAGATTTAAGGAGGAATCCACCATCTCTATCTGGACTCTATCACCTCCGCTGAAAATCTGACACTTCATTAAATGTCAAATATGTATAATTCATGTGCAAAATATGCATTTCTGATAGCCTATCGAAGCTCCCAATTTCAGGAATTAAACAAACTGGGATTTGCAGCCATTATCACTGACTAGGATACAAGACTGACTGCAAAGGCAACTTCACTGGATGGGAACAGTTCAAAGATCTGCTGTCACTTCTTCTATAAAGCAAAACAGATCAACATTCCCTTATGATCTCACCTGTTCTGTCACATCACATCTGCAATAGCTCTGTTATTAACTGTGATGTCATGCTGTTAACTGCTTAAGAAATATTACTATCACTCCTAATATTACAAGTTTGCAGGCTACTAAAAAACATGGGTATAAATGCCCCAGGTATTGATTAATTTTAATGAAATGTTGCTTTGCTATGTGAGCGATCTACAAGGTAATGTGTAACACGAATAATGTAATAAAAAATCATGTACATTCTCACATAACATCTAAATGCTGGATACACATTTAAGTTACACGCACATTTTTTTGATGCGTTTACAAAAGATAAAACATTTCGAATAAATTATATATCCATAATGTATTGTTAATATTCGTGGTTCTTTAGGTCTTTGAAAACATGTATAAAAATGTCAGACTATCACTTTACAAGTAATTGCGCAAGTTCGCAGCAGCACCTGTTTACCAGCAAGATCTAGAAAAATCTAAATTCAGTTACAAATACTCAATACACAGCCTCACACTGCCTCACACAGCCATTCAAACCTACCTGGAGCTGGAAGTAGAGGACCAGAAAATGTAAACACCTGGAAACACAGAACAGGGAACAGCCGTGAAATACAAGCAATTACATGAAATATGAAGAAATATGCAGCTTTTAGCGACTTCTATTGGTAAGAATGTAAGACTTAAGGTGTAACGAGTATTAGAAAGATGAAATCCTTACAGGTATATGAACCTTGAAGGCAGCAGAGACATTTTGAACTGCTGAAATCCACCTGTTTCCACAGTTTTAGACCTCTGAGGCTGGGGCTGAGGCTGGGGGTGGGGAACAGTCCTCCAGTGTCCTTAACTAAAACAAATCCGGAGGTGCTTTTGAATCCCAGCGTGATAAATAAACTGCAGTAGAATAAAGTCAAAGAGTTGCAACATGAGATGCTTCCTTGTTAGAAATGATCCAGCAGAATGAACACTTGGCTCTTCCTCTCCCCTGCAGATCTCCTCGGTCTGTTTCTGAAAGCGTGTTTCTTGCCAAGGTTTCTTGAAAGATTCAATTTGCAACCATATTGCTTTACAGGGTTTTCCTTGTTGAAAACATCCAGTAGGACTCGCACCCTGTCCCTACTATGGTGCTGCTGCGGGGATCAGAGGGCTCGGAGGTCCGTCCCTGCCTGCGGGGAAGATCTGCACCCTGCATGGGGCATGTCTATCTGTCGAGTAGAAACGGATTTGGGAAAAGACCCAGATCTAACTTCAGAGTTATCCGGAGTGTTTAAATGAGAGCCTGTATAAAACACTAGGACACATCCTTGGTGTGGTAAGTGCCTGTCACTGGGAGGCTGTGGCTCAGACTGTGGCTCAGGGTTTGGGCACTGGGAGGGTTTTTCTTGCTGGTGGGTGGAAACTTCAGCTGGATCCACCTGATAGGGCAATCTGCACCATCAGGAGAAGATTTTTCCTTTTCCTTCAGTACAAAAATGACACAGGAAAGGGTTGGAGCAAAAACGTTTACCTATCAGACAATTTATTTTCAGATTTTTGGGGGATAATTTGAATATAGATATTAACGTGAATTTTTTGGTCCAGTTAATGAATAAGAATTGCAGGGGGGGAACGCAAGCGGAATCATTATAACATTGTAGACTAAACTAGCTTTGTATTTTAAACGTTAATTTCCGTCATTTTTTATTTATCATTACGCTATAAATAAATAAACCAAGCCTGTTTCAACTCATTCCTCCCTTTCTTAAAAGGAAATCCTAGAGGCCTCTGCTTTTGTGGATTGAGCCTCCTTCTCCCAGACAGTATTGAAATGCAGGTTGTTGTCAAACTCGTCTTTTCCATAATGTGCTATAACTTATCCTGCATTTAAATGAAAGCTTAGGTGTGAATGTCTTTACAACAGCCAAGTGATCTCACATCCCTCCAACCATTGTGTGGTTCTGGTTTATTGTCCCATTAAAAGGAGCAGAGCAGTATACCATTTGCATTGAAACTGATCAAATAAATAACTTCACTTGAGGTTGTGAAGGCTCAGTATAACTTTGTATTTATTTGATGCTTATTGGGGTTATTAAAACACCTTAATAAAAGTATGCAATAATAACAGGCTCCCCTTTTCTGGCAGAGAAATCTCAGGAAATAGGATTTACTGAAGGAATGACCACACAAACACACGCTGGTTGTTTAATGGCTGAAGTCACCTTCTGTTTTGAGAAAAATCCAAAGTACTTACGGTTGAAAATGTCAGGAAAATAGATTAAAACAACCCGATAATAAAGATAGTAATCAAGTATTTTAGAGTGTAGTTAGAGTCACGCATTACCTCGACATGGTGAAGTGTCTGGCTGAGTCTAAATCAGTAATGACACCAAATTATTAGTTACAATTGTTGGGATATTTGTGGCAAGGCTCTAAAGGCAAAACACCTGCACAGACATCAGCTATGGGAAAGAGAGAGACAGAAGGAGAAAGGGAGAGAGAAGGGGGGGAAAGAAAGAGGGAGAAAGAAGTGGTTGAGAGACAGAGAGAATGAAGGGGGAGGACAAAGTAAATGGAAAGACTTCCATAAAAAAAATCTAAGAAAGAACCAGTCATCTAAAAATTAAGTCAAAGCCCAAAAAGTATCAAATGATCAAATTACATGAATCAAATAATAATAAAAAACCTTCCAGATGCCTGCTTTGAGATGGTGCTTGCCATGAGAAGAGATGGGGGGAGAGGGGGGGCACTGTGATAAGTGACACGCTGGATCCAGGACAGCGGCAGTGAACCTCGACCCACCAGCCTCAAACACACTCCGAGAAATCAAAGGAGCGGAGGAATGCGACCAGGAAGGGTGAGAAGGATAAAGAGTTGAGACGCATCGAGGGTCTTGTCCTTCACCGATACTCTCACCCAGAGAGCTCTGTAGTGTCCCTCTCTCCCCTCACGCTTCATCACTGAGGCCTGACACACCAGCTACCCTGCTGTCTGCTGGGTTCATTTAGATGGATTGCGCCAACTGAAGAAATGCGTTTGGCTAAGGAGCCTCAGCATGTGGAGAGTGGCCCGTTAGGGGACAATGACCAGGGGGGCTTCATGAATGGGTTGAGTTGAGGTTGGAGGGGCTGCTGCTGGGATAAGGTTACCGACACAGATTAGCGATCAGAAAAAGAAAAAATCCGGTAAAATATACGGTCTTTCATATGCAAACTCTGTCAACTCTATTTAATCAGGGACACACAACTGAAATGTTTGTTTCTAGAACGTAAATGCAACCGATTTGACTATTTTGGATTCTTATCCCCCTTCCCCAAAAATCATAGATGAAAACTACCTGAACAGTGAGGCTTGCTGCCCTCCTCTCTTCCCTGAGGGCTACGTTGGCTGTGTTAGGGTGGATCTTATTGAAGCCTGAGTTGAAGAAGTGTAGGAAGGTGTGTGAGGGCAGTCAGTCACAGGTTCAAAGGGCCTGCCCGGCTTTTAAGCCTCACAAAAGAAGTTGGCAGTTCCGCAAGTGAAGCCCGGTGAACTACATTAGTGTCAGGACCCCCCCCCCCCACACACACACACACACCACCCTTCTCTCTCTCCCCCCCTCTCTTCCCTCCCACTTTGCACTTTCATCTTCGACGTGGACATATCGACTGAAACGGGGGGGTGGCAGAGGAGTGTGTGGGTGTTTGTGCGTGTGGCTTGTGTGTGGTTGTGTCTGTGTGGGAGGTGTGTCTGTGTGGGAGGTGTGTGCGTGTATGGGGGTGTGTGTGTGGGAGGTGTCTGTGTGTGTGGGAGGTGTGTGTGTGTTGGGGGGGGGGTGGAGCATCTGCTTCCTATTGGATTTCCAAGGTGAGGAAGACAGACATGCAGTGAACTAGTGACTTGTGTAAGGCCCCTCCACCCTGTTGGTATGAGCAGGCCAACAAGTGTGTGGAGAGGAAAAGAAGAACAGCCTCATGTCCCCAGACCCACCCCCTGCTGACTCTCCCCTGGTGCCCCACCCCTGGTGCCCCACTCCCTGGTGGCCTCCACCCCTGGTGCCCCACTCCCTGGTGTCCCATTCCCTGGTGCCCCATTCCCTGGTGGCCTCCACTCCTGGTGTCCCACTCACTGGTGGCCTCCACTCCTGGTGTCCCACTCCCTGGTGTCCCACTCCCTGGTGTCCCATTCCCTGGTGCCCCACTCCCTGGTGGCCTCCACTCCTGGTGTCCCACTCCCTGGTGGCCTCCACTCCTGGTGTCCCAGTCCCTGGTGTCCCACTCCCTGGTGTCCCCCACACCCCTCCTCTCTCTACCCCTCTTTACACCCTGGGTCTTGGTCTGCTTCTGGGTCCCTGGAGTCCCCACACCAACGCTGGCTAGTCAGGAGCCAGGTCACTCTGGGGTCACGCCACCTCAGCACCCAGGAGGGTGACAGAGAGAGTGCCCAGAGCATGAAGGGAAAAAAAAAGACAGGAAGTGATTTGTAATTTGTTTCCCGACACACGTTGTTAGGATGAAGTCATTTAGGGCATCTCAGTTTCTGCCTTGAAGTCAGGGGTCTCGGAGCGAGTTTGAGTGTGTGAGAAAGAGTCGTGGGAGTATGGCTGATAATTAAAGCGTTTGTCCTCGACAAATCATCTCTGAACACTGTGATACACGCAGAACACATTAACATATCCACCGGCTTGCCTTCCCTGACGTTAACGATGATTTTCCTCCTCCAGTCTTGCCAGAGGTCTTTAGTTGTCTGAAAACTTAAACATGACGCTTGGTCCCTCGCGACACGTTGCTCACATATGTTATAATTTTTAGGACTGCGTGTATTTTACACGCCTCACTAAACTCCTCTTGCCTTAATGATTCCATAACTATCACCTTTAGACAGGAGGCTAATGGATTGAGGGAAAATGACCCAGAAATGTCACAATGCAGGTAAATGCGAGGCAGCCAGTCAGAAATAATTGGTTGGTTTTAATCACTGCATCTGGTTTATTGAGCCATTATCTGTTTCTGCTTAATGATTGATAACTTAAGACAACACAAACTGATTTCTGCGCTTTTGTGTGTCTGTAACCAATGCTCCCAGGCAGGGGGAAGTCAACTTGATTTTAATTGAAATGTATTAAATAAAAGCAGAATGTAAAAAATAAAATACAATCATCTCAATGTGAAGTGTACTTTTAGAAACATTTTAGAAAACTTTATGCAAGCATTTTGACACATCAACTTTGTAAGGACGCTTTAAGATGTGCATTGTTTTTTTTTGCTTGAGAACTTGACTGGTTGGAGTTCTGGTGTGATGACATCATGAATTCTAAAATCTGGGCGGACGTGAGAAAGTTACTTTTCAGTGATGTCAGATTTATTTATTTTTTGGGCTCAGTTTTTCTTGTCAGTCCTCAAATTTGCATGACCCTGTAATAGTTTGTAACATGGCTGTAATTGCAAGATGAAGGCGGTGGTTGTAATTCAACATACAGCGCACTAGAACTGGTTTGGAGTGGGCCTCTTTCACACATGTTATACGACTAGAAACTTAAGAATCTTGCACAGCTGTGGGAAACACAACCCCAATTATAGTTTTTGCCCCTGGATAAATTAGCGGATTCCTCAGATAAATATTTGTGTTTTTCATTCAACGGCACATTGAAAAGGACTGCCGGAATGTTCTTCTCCTGGGGCCTCCCAGTGGAGTCAAGAGGTGGCCCAACTAGCGCCCACCAGCACCTCAACACCTCACCACACACACACACACACTTTGATTTTGAAAGTCATTACCCTAAAGTCCAAGGGTGAGAAGTATTTAGTGAGTGTTTAAAGGTAAAACCTGTCAGGGGCTCGTTTCATCCTGTCTAATCAGTATCACACTGTCCCACTGAAGGGTTTCCTGGTTCTGTGCAGGTATGGTGGGTGGTTAAGGCCTCCCCTGGTTTCTCCCCCTGGTTTCTCCCCTTCTTCTCCCCTTACGAGCTTGAGAGAGATGCTGGCTTGTTAGCCATGGGTACTGGGGAGGAATCCGCTCTCCAGCTAGCCTCAACCTGTAGCTCCACTCTGCCTAATGGCTGACTCCAATCCATTCCCCTGTCTAGCACCTCTTTAGAAGCCGCCTGGCCTTTGTTCTGACAATACACAAGCGGCCATTCAAATGGGGGCACTCTGTAATCAGTGAAATACTAGCCTCAAGGCTTTGTAGAGGGGGGGAGGAGGAGTGGGGGGGGGGATGGACAGAGGGGGGGGAAGAGGGGGGGAGAGAGGGGGAGAAAGGGAGAGAAAGAGGGAGGGAGAGAGAGAGAGAGACAGAGGGAGGGAGAGAGAGAGAGAGAGGGGGGGGGAAATCCATCCATGACCAATCAACTCTAACTACCTGTCTGGCTGTTTAGCTGCAGATGTTATTTGAAAAAGGAAAAAGTGTGCCCCTTCCAGATGTAGAGGTTAAGATTAAAAAGCGAACAAGCTGGTTCGTCCACTCACCGTGGAAACGCACAGACCGTCCACTCCCAGGAAGTGCTCATGTGAATGTCGTTGTTTTTTCAACTTTCTCAACAGCAAACTGTACATTTCTTTATTTTACACAACCGAAAACATAAATATTTTCCATGACGACAGACTCAGCCCAGTCCAAGTCTTTACTCGATAATGTACCGTGCGTAAAGGGAGACGAGTTACCTTAACTTTCAGCGGTGATTCGTCCTCCACACTGTCTGTATCAGAACGATGCAGTGGCCAGTCTTCCCTGCAAGGGCACCTGGGCTTCATCCTACCTGCTCAGCCATACAGGAGTGGACAGGAAGTTGAGCTTACCACAACATAGTCCAGATGAATCATCCAGGAATCATACTGTTGCATGGGCACGCATGTGTGGAAAGGTGCCCTGTGCTGCTTGCCTCACAGTAGGATGGTTGTTGGATCGATTCCCACATCAAGGTACTGTTCTCTCCGTACAGGTGGGCTCTCCTGGTCCTTCCTGCGTGGAGTTGGCATGTTCCTACCATATCCACATTGGTTTCCTCTCTGAGAATGCAATGAATGCAACGACAGAGAGCAAATATTTAGGTGCCACACTTGCGAGAGTCTCCTACTGTAAACTGAATGTCATTATTTCAAATAGCTAACGACATCAACATCATAATGGTTTTGTTTTGAAAAAACAATCCTGTTGTAAATTACTTTCTTACGCTGTCCTATTTTGGGCCGTAGAACACAGCGCTTAGACAGCACTGTACATGGATCTGCTGCCAGGTTGTGGTCAGTCTTGATGAATCCCTGCTGCTGAGCTGGTAGGTTGATCAGAGACAGCTCTTTGCGGAGCTGTGAAGGCCCCCCTGCTGTGCACGGCCAGACCGCACCCAAGGTGAGAACCCTCCTCGCACGCAGCTTGAGGGCGGCAATCATTATTATCGTCATTTTGAAAGTGTTGGGACCTGACAAATTGCTTTGTTGAACCCTTCTGGTTTGATTGAGGCATGTTAGTGTTCTGAGCCTGAAGGCCTAAGGGCTTGTTCTGGGTCTCTGTGAGGAAAGAGGCAGGGGAGAGAAGAGAGGCAGGGGAGAGAGGCAGGGGAGAGAGGAGAGGCAGGGGAGAGAGGCAGGGGAGAGAGGAGAGGGGAGAGAGGCAGGGGAGAGAGGAGAGGCAGGGGAGAAAGGAGAGGGGAGAGAGGAGAGGGGAGAGAGGCAGGGGAGGGAGGAGAGGGGAGAGAGACAGCGGAGATAAGAAAAGAAATCGAGGTGGGAAAGAGGCAGGAGGGAGCAGAAAGGGGAGAGAGAGCATAGGAGAGAGAGCATAGGAGAGAGCGGAGAGAGAGAGAGCATAGGAGAGAGAGCGGAGAGAGAGAGAGCAGAGGAGAGAGAGCGGAAAGAGAGAGCAGAGGAGAGAGAGCAGAGGCAGGGGAGAGAAGAAAGGGGAGTGAGGTAGGAGAACATAAATACCTCCGGGCCTCTCAGGTTCTGGAGGGGAAATTACTAATCAGCATGGCTTGTACTTGAGCCTGTTTACTACTCCAACTGCTACAACTTGATTAAACATTTGACACACTTCGTTCACATTCAGAATACCCCTGAGTACAGTAATGCTACTTCCTCAAACTCATCATGACAGACAGAAAGGTAGATACAAGGTAGATACACAGATTAATAGAATGAATCCCCAAGGGGATATGTCCTGGATAGCATGTTGTTCAGGAATGTAATTCAAACCCCTAATTCATGCTTTCAACACCTAGGGAACCACTGAATGTAACCATCCAATTGGAAATCCTGACAGCAAACGCTGACTATTTCTTTTTTTTTTTTACTCAAGCAACACAGAAGGACCAAAGCCAAGTTTTCCGAGCCACTGAAACACAGACCAGAAGGTTGAGCTTTTTACCCGCTGCTCTTACGCGGTGGTGAAAACATCTCCTGCTCTTTAACGTGAGCTCCGTCCACACGCCGTGTTTCCTCTGGGTGAGCTGGATCCCTGGGTTCGTGGGCAGAGGAATGCAGAGCACATCCTTGCCATAGCCAGCCACGAAGGTAATGTGTCCGCATGTTGGCGCTTGTCTGCTGAACACGCCTCCCTCCTCATATTAATAACCGCAGCCCATCGCTGTAGTTAGCAGGCTGGAGCGCTTACGGGAACAGAAAAGATGTTGTCCCCCCCCCCCCCCCCCCCCCCGACACACAAACACACACACACACACACAAACACACATATTCACCATCTCTTACTCCGGTTAAGGATTTCACTTCCCTAATGTATGTTTTGTGAAGTTATTCTTGTACAGAGTAGACATCCTTAAGGTTTGGGACAGATTCACTGATCTGACAACACAATCGACCTTTACAGAATGGCCTCTTTTGATGTACAGCTAACATTGCTCGATGACACATGCATTCTGGGGATTGTTGCAAAGATACTGTCAACTGTCAGCGTGGTACTGTGAAAAAGAAAATCACTGACAAGGACAATGATGGCTTCCTTTCTGCCTAATATAAACATGCCATTGTGATCACTTTTCCCCCCTGAGGCTAAGTCATTGTTCCAGTTCCATTCTGAAAGCTCTCTGTGAATGCTTGAAATGTTCCCTTGATATCCTCCCCTCGTTTATTTGCCTGTATCAAGGTGATGTGCCAAGCTGTCACTTTGGCTCGACGATTTCCTGATTTGCTCAAAGAAAAAGGTCAAAACATCTGATGGGAGCTGGGGGTGGGGGGTGGGAGAGCTGACGGTGGGGGGTGGGGAGAGAGACCACACTGTGTTCTTTGACGTTCTAGAGAAGGATGGGTAACAATGCGTGTGTCTTCAAGTCTTCAGTTTCTTGACAGTGTTGCATTGCGATGGACTGTGTAGCCCCAATGAACCAGTGTCAGGACCAAGGTGAAGATCTAGACCAGGCTAAGGGAGGAGGTAGGGGAGGAGGGAGAGGAGAGGAGAGGGAGGAAGAGGTTAGAGACTGGGGAGGAAGGAGAGGAGGGGGAGGTCGGTGGAGAGGGGGAGGTTACATAATCTATCACTCACAGCTTAAGTCTAGAGTCTCGCACAGATACAATGATCACGTTGAGAAATCAGGAAAAATAATCCTGTAAGTAACACATGCACAAAGGGGTTGTTTTAATCTCTGACAGCAACACACAGAATTTGAGAGATTAAAATAAATTGGTGTCGTATTTCTCAAATCTAAGATACTTCTATTTGCAAGTTCAAGTTATGAAAGGGTTCTGACATTGGAATGCCTCTCAACTGAAAATCAAATCAATGTGATTCGACCTCAACCAGAGTGTCTTGTACACCTCCACCCTGCAGTGTCAAACGCTACGTCAACTCTATCGCCCCCGCTGGAAGTGTGAGGTCACTGCACTCCTAAAGAGCCCTGACCGTATCCAATCTCAGCAGCATCTCTTAGAAGTTTTGTTATTTCCGTAGTTAGCAGACTGCCGTACCCTGGCTGACTGACATAGCTGACATTTCACCTCGTACCAATTCGCAATGGCTGCATGCTTGAGTATGTCTGGGTCCCAGACACACTGGCTGCCACTCTCACCTTCCCTGCTCGCCGCCAACCAGCGTCTTTCTCCCTTAACCTCTGTCCTCACACGACGCCTGGAAGAGACACAGACACTTAAATAAGCAGCCCTCAACGGCCAAATTGCTGAGGATATGAGGTAGATGGAGTGAATGTAAAGCATTGGAAATGTGTTACAGTTCAAACGTGCTTCTACTTTGTCGTGGTTCAGGGGTTATTACAGGCTGTGCTGATAAATGAGATTCAATAATTGAACTGGTGCTGCTCTGATTATCTGTGATATTTCTTGTAAAACGGGCTGTGCAAATAAAGTTTAATTTGATGAAACATCCCCAGGTGTGAGACAGCTGGGTTATCTGTGGACGTCCTCACAGCTGGGTTATCTGTGGACGTCCTCACAGCTGGGTTATCTATGGACGTCCTCACAGCTGGGTTATCTATGGACGTCCTCACAGTTGGGTTATCTGTGGACGTCCTCACAGCTGGGTTATCTATGGACGTCCTCACAGCTGGGTTATCTGTGGACGTCCTCACAGCTGGGTTATCTGTGGACGTCCTCACAGCTGGGTTATCTGTGGACGTCCTCACAGCTGGGTTATCTGTGGACATCCTCACAGCTGGGTTATCTGTGGACGTCCTCACAGCTGGGTTATCTGTGGACGTCCTCACAGATGGGTTATCTGTGGACGTCCTCACAGTGCGACAGCAGCCATCCTGGCACGTCACGTTCCAGACTGTGAGTCAAAGGTGACATTTCCCTAATGGGAGCTTTGTTTTGACTTGTCGGCTGGAGCGTGATGGTCAGAGTCAGACCTGACGTCAGCCCTCTCCCTCCTCTTAATGTCACCTTCCTCCTCTTCCTCATTCCGCTCAGTCCGCTCTCTCCTTTCCTCCGTCTCTCCTCTCATCATATCTCTCTGAATACCTGTGTACCTTCATACAGATCTGAATACAGAGGGGAGTTTCCAGGTGTCTGGCAGCCATGTTCTCAGAGCATGAAGCCAAGCAGCATCGTTCCTCTTCCACCCCACCCTCCCCGCCTCGCTCCTTCCTGGCCTCTTCCACCCCCCTGCCTCTCTTCTTCATGACCTCTTCCATTCCTCCGGCTCTCTTCTTCATGGCCTCTTCCACCCCCCTGCCTCTCTTCTTCATGGCCTCTTCCACCCCCTGCCTCTCTTCTTCATGGCCTCTTCCACCCCCTGCCTCTCTTCTTCATGGGCTACAGGACAAGCTGTTGGGCTAATGTCATGTCCTTGCTTCAGTGCAGGTAAATCACTGTTGAATCCCACTGACAGGAGGCTTTAGCCATGGGGCTGAACTTGACTGCCACCAAGTGGTTGCTGCTATTGCTGAATATTAAGAATATTTTTCATAACTAAGGAGAAGTGCAGGGGTGGGAATTCATGTCTGACTACAAGGATGGAGGATGAACACACAAATATTCATGTTGTGCCACAAGATGACAAGACTTCTCACTTTGGAGTTCTTGGTCAATCTTTAGACTAATAACTGTTCATCCAGTTCAACTTTTTTCTTGACAACCCCAAAAGCTGAAGATTAGATTTATCAGTGTTGCCCTTGACGTAATATCCACCAGCGCAACCGCCATGATACATAACCTAATTAACTTGTCAAAAAGATTCATACATTCTCACTAATGCGATCCACACATCAGCATACATTATATTCCATTAGCCGGACGTGAATTATTTCTATACGGTAGCTATGAAAGTAGTTATGCTTCTTATTGGGATGACACAGCAATCTGAACCTCAATTAGGATCCATCATTGTGTCGCCTAAATGGGGCTGGTCTGTGAAGGCCTGTGTTTGACCTTGCAGACTGGGAGAGTCCAGTTCTGACGTCTGCCAAGCCCCCCCCCCCCCCCAGATAAGATGGTAAAATGCAGATACTCAGCAGCAATGGAAGCATATTTTTTATACTCACAAATATCTGCAATGTCTACTTCTTACATGGTGAAGCTAGACTTGGTCTTTTAATCTGTATTTGGTGGCATGTTCGGTATTATTTCTTACATTGTGTGCCTTTTTTACTTTCCGTCACGAAAAACAATCTTAGACTATGAAGCTACAATGGAACCAGACATAAGCCTAAAAGAATGGTTGATAAAAATAATCTTTCGAAAGTTAAAATAAATCATTTATATATGTAAAAGTCTGTCAAAAGTGAAACTTTCTGTATTGTGTGTGAAAAAAACGATGTGTGTTGCCATCTCTGGTCTTTACTGGATGTCTCGGCTCAGCACCCTCCTAATATGGAGCCCATTAGTGAGTTGAGAGGGTCAGAGTTCACATGAACGTTTATTAAAAGGAAGTCATGGGAGAGAAAAAAGATGGACACTCATCTCAACAAGCCATCGATCAGCATCAGCCATCAGCCGACGTACGAGAAAAGTACTAATGACAAACACAGCTCTGCTCTAGTTCTACGTGCGCTACTTCCACGTCACTAAGGATAAAAGCGTCCGCAAAAATGAATCCAGTGTTGTGATGTGTGATGCGTAAATCCTCCAGAGCCTCCAGCTGACTAAGCACCGCACAGCCAGTGCAGGAAAACATGTGGACATCTGAGACATGTGGTCCAATCAGAACACTCATCAAGGAGTTTAATAAACAGAAGCCAACGAATGACTAACAAAGTGAAGGTTTAATGAAAGGGGACATTTCATCAGGAATGGACGACATCTTTTAGACATTAGGGCAAACAAACCGGCTAAGTAGCAGTAGTATATCTACTGTTAGTAACCGCGGATGAACTTTCTAAGACAGTGGTCCCAAACCCTGGTCCTCAGGGCTCCACTGTCCTGCATGTTCTAGATGTTTCCCTGCTCCAACACACCTGATTCAAATGAATGGATCGTTATCTAGCTCTGAGGAATCCTGGTAACAAACATGCATTAGAATCAGGTGTGTGGGAGGGAGGGGGAACATCTAAAACATGCAGGACAGTGGGGGCCCTGAGGACCAGGGTAGGGGACCACTGTTTCTAAGAGACAGACATTTGCCTGCATTAGCATAGGAAAAAGACACAAATCAAACATGAAAAAAACATTATAATAAAACATTATTTCTGAATACTTCCACATAAGTCAATGGATATCCTGAATTAAAACAGGCTACAACTACAAAAGGGCTTTAGAACCTAACATTCCAAATCTATTCTGTATTATCTATCTATCGCCTCGGACAACAACGGCAAATTCAAAACAGAACATTATCTAAACACAGAAGGCTGCACCTCAAAGCTGCCACGAAACCGCATGAAAATAAAAAAATGATTATGACCGTTTACAGTTATAACGACATAAGCTACCATCCCAATAATCCGATTCAAGTTTTAGATGGATTTTGAACATTTAAAAAAAACGAAAAAGAAAGACCCGAACCGGCCTCCTAATGCAGGGAAGGTTCCCTGGAGGAACCTACCATCACTGTCCTGAGGTGAGATCACTCACAGGCAGCCTGGTACTGTTGCACAACGGTAGGAGTTAAAAGCGCAACATTCTTCTTCTGCCAATCGACATGAATCTCTCGCAAAAATACAGATTTGGGGTAACTTTTCAGATCAGATCACGTTACATTACACATCTGGTTTCCAGATTCAAACCATGTTACAATGCTTACAAAGTTTGCAGTTACTGATCTTAAAATGTGATTCAACAACTGTGAAACAAGCAACAAGTCATGATGTCTACAACCCGAACGAGTATGTATGTTCAATTTTTTGAGAGAGTTTGTTCAGAAAACATAAGTGACCTTGCACTTCTGTGTCATGTGAAACAAGCTGGTTCAAAATCATCCACAACCTGATATCATCCCTGTTCACACCCTGGATAAGTCACCTTATTTCTTCTCTGGTTTCAGGGTTTGAACAAAACCCCACAGCTCCTTAACCACCTGTGAAGAGGAGAGTGACAGAGAAGGAGAGCATGACAGATGGAGGAGAGAGAGAGAACAGAGGAAAAGGAGAGAGGAGAGGAGGGAGGGAATGAGGAAAAAGGAGAGACTAATTATAAAGCATGTAAATGACGTGTTGCATTGCCGAGATGCATGACTCACTTTTACAATACCATGATTTCACACATCTGCTGGAAGAAAGGAGAGTTTTAACAGGCTAGAGAGGGTAGAACAGGGGGTAGAACCTGGAGGTGGGAATGGAACCAGGATGGAGGGTCCAATAGGGGTGTAGTATAGAAGAATGTGTAGGGTAGAGCGAGGGTTTGGGTGGGGGCACAGTAAACATTTCCAGCATGCGACGAGACCCACAGATCTGACACATCTTAAACTGGTCTAGTGAACTCTAAACACGTACGCAGATGTTTCCGACAAACATGAAGTCAACTAGCTCCAACCCCGCTCCTGCACCCCCCCCCCCCCCCCCCCACCCTCGTCCCACCACTGTGCACGGGAGGGGGGTTATGGGGTGTGATGTAGCCGGTGATTCATCTAACAAGGCTGAAGACACTGGTGTGTGTCACTGAGACCTCTACTTTTAGCTGACATGATCTCTGAAAAATAACACGGGAATCTTTCAAACGTCAAGAAGGTTTTTCGAGGATAAAAACTCCAAAACACTTTGAAATGACCAATCTCTCAAGTAATTTTTTTATTTTTTATTTTACCGCAGGGGTCTTAAGTGTTACAAAAGCCCTTAATCAATCTTTAAAATATATTTCTTGTGTCGGTGTAAAACCTTGAACAGGCGAGACTGGTACCGTCCACATACCTCCAGTCCCTTCATTAGAGCTACAAAAGACACACTTGTGAGAGAAGTAGGCAGTAAATCAGAGAGGAAGACCAGAGCATGGCAGCTTGACTCCCATCCCATCTCCACCGAGCCCAGAGATGTACTGCTAACATAATTCACCTCAAACTCTCTCTCTCTCTTTCTCTGTCTCTCTCTCGGCCTCTCTGTCTCTCTCTCTGTCTCTCTCTCTGTCTCTCTCTCTGTCTCTCTCTCTCTGTTTCTGTCTCTCTCTCTGTCTCTCTCTTTCTCTGTCTCTGTCTCTCTCTCTGCAACAAAGCATTAGCGGTTATTGTAAATGGACAAGCCGGATGAAAGTAATTTGTGTGAAAACATGTGGGCCTTAATGCAATCATGTGGATCTGCTGTGACAGCAATCGGCTGTATATTTAAGTTGGTGCTTATTACAGATTTAGAAAACTCAAGTGCCAGGTGGCTGAGCGGTTAGGGAATCAGGCTAGTAATCAGAAGGTTGCAGGTTCGATTCCCGGCCGTGCCAAATTACGTTGTGTCCTTGGGCAAGGCACTTCACCCTACATGTCTCAGGAGCTCTGGATAAGAGCATCTGGTAAGTGACTAAATGTATATGTAACTATATTATTATATTATACAACATATCACTTCATACACAATAAAAAATAATAAATTACTCACCTTTTTATCTGTGATTCTGAAAGTACTTTTAGCAAAGTTTTCAAACTTCTGCTCAGTCTTGGGAAGAGGTTTACCCTGGTGAGAAATAAAAGATTAGAAAACAGGATCCATCCAACAGAACCATGTTCTAAGAGCAGTGTGAGCCAACAGAACCATGTTCTAAGAGCAGTGTGAGCCAACAGAACCATGTTCTAAGAGCAGTGTGAGCCAACAGAACCATGTTCTAAGAGCTGTGTGAGCCAACAGAACCATGTTCTAAGAGCTGTGTGAGCCAACAGAACCATGTTCTAAGAGCTGTGTGAGCCAACAGAACCATGTTCTAAGAGCAGTGTGAGCCAACAGAACCATGTTCTAAGAGCAGTGTGAGCCAACAGAACCATGTTCTAAGAGCTGTGTGAGATGTTGGTGGAGATGTTACCTCTTTGGCAATGGTCGACAGCTTGGTCTTGATCTCAGGGAGAGACAGCGCTCCCGACTGACCTGCCCCAGACTTCGGTTTCACCTGCCCTGTTTTCTGCAAATGCACAACAACAACATTGATGTTACTCGCGTGCGAGGCCAAGTGCATGACAGCCTAGGAGATGAAAAGCTGAAAAATATTTTGCAGTAAAGTTCTGATAGTTATGAACTTTTCATATTTTAGTACTTGCACCCTCTTGGCCCTCGATGGCATGAGTATGAGACTCCTGGTCTAGAGGATGTCAGTCTAGGGGATGATGATTCAGGGGATGATGGTTAAGAGGATGATGGTTCAGGGGATGATGGTTAAGGGGATGATGGTTAAGAGGATGCTGATTCAGGGGATGATGGTTAAGGGGATGATGGTTCAGGGGAGGATGGTTAAGAGGATGATGATTCAGGGGATGATGGTTCAGAAGATGATGGTTCAGGGGATGATGGTTAAGGGGATGATGGTTCAGGGAATGATGGTTAAGGGGATGATGATTCAGGGGATGATGGTTCAGGGGATGATGGTTCAGGGGATGATGATTCAGGGAATGATGGTTCAGGGGATGATGATTCAGGGGATGATGGTGGGGCCCAGGGATTGACTGCAGCCTGTGTTAAATGATTCAGTCTGGTGGGCGGGGCTTACAAAGCCTGAGTGAGCAGCTAGCTGGAAAGGGATCAAAGGGACGAAGGACAGCAACTTCTCCCCTAATTACAGCACCTTTTTACAAATATGTTGGGTACAAATGATCCTTTTATTTCTTCCCAGCAAGGCAAGTCCAGACTGTGACACACAAGACATTGAGCAACAAAGGGGCAAAGAGTTGTTTGTCAAGAGGAGAAGAGAAGCTTTTTTCTTCTTTTTTTACGTTGTTTTTCAGTTCCTCTTGCTGTCCTTACCAGAGCAGGAAGCAGAGCTGTGCGTCTAGTCGCTTACCTTTCATAAGCAGACAAAGAAGCACTAAAGTCGAGATGATTCAAACTAGAGTGTATTTAGAACAACGGACATTTTGAGAGGCTGAGGCTGTCAGAGGTCCAGGTACAGGAGAGAGGCTGAGCCTCAAGCCCAGTCCAGCCTGCGGTCCAGAGCACCTCTATTAGCGGTGTGTGTGTGTGTGTAACTGATGACACACGCCATACGCCAAGACCATGTTTCACAACAAACACGGCTTGTCCCTACATGCCAGGCCGGGCTGGAATCCGCTCCGGGTTTCAAGCTTTCATTGATGGCTGCAGGAAGCAGAGATCCCTGGGTACACTCTGTCAAGAGGGTGAAGGTGAGCTCTGTCCAGGCTCAGACCAGCTCTGCTCCGAAGACCACAGACCAGCTCTCCTCTAAAGAGCACAGACCAGCTCTCCTCTAAAGACCACAGACCAGCTCTCCTCTAAAGAGCACAGACCAGCTCTCCTCTAAAGAGCACAGACCAGCTCTCCTCTAAAGACCACAGACCAGCTCTGCTCTAAAGACCACAGACCAGCTCTGCTCTAAAGAGCACAGACCAGCTCTCCTCTAAAGACCACAGACCAGCTCTCCTATAAAGACCACAGACCAGCTCTCCTCTAAAGAGCACAGACCAGCTCTCCTCTAAAGACCACAGACCAGCTCTCCTCTAAAGAGCACAGACCAGCTCTCCTCTAAAGACCACAGACCAGCTCTCCTCTAAAGAGCACAGACCAGCTCTCCTCTAAAGACCACAGACCAGCTCTCCTCTAAAGAGCACAGACCAGCTCTCCTCTAAAGACCACAGACCAGCTCTCCTCTAAAGAGCACAGACCAGCTCTGCTCTAAAGACCACAGACCAGCTCTGCTCTAAAGAGCACAGACCAGCTCTCCTCTAAAGACCACAGACCAGCTCTCCTCTAAAGAGCACAGACCAGCTCTCCTCTAAAGAGCACAGACCAGCTCTCCTCTAAAGAGCACAGACCAGCTCTGCTCCGAAGACCACAGACCAGCTCTCCTCTAAAGAGCACAGACCAGCTCTCCTCTAAAGACCACAGACCAGCTCTCCTCCAAAGACCACAGACCAGCTCTCCTCTAAAGAGCACAGACCAGCTCTCCTATAAAGACCACAGACCAGCTCTGCTCCAAAGACCACAGACCAGCTCTCCTCTGAAGAGCACAGACCAGCTCTCCTCTAAAGAGCACAGACCAGCTCTCCTCTAAAGAGCACAGACCAGCTCTCCTCTGAAGAGCACAGACCAGCTCTCCTCTAAAGACCACAGACCAGCTTTCCTCCAAAGACCACAGACCAGCTCTCCTCTAAAGACCACAGACCAGCTCTCCTCTGAAGAGCACAGACCAGCTCTCCTCTAAAGACCACAGACCAGCTCTGCTCCAAAGACCACAGACCAGCTCTCCTCTAAAGAGCACAGACCAGCTCTCCTCTAAAGACCACAGACCAGCTCTCCTCTAAAGACCACAGACCAGCTCTCCTCTAAAGACCACAGACCAGCTCTCCTCTAAAGACCACAGACCAGCTCTCCTCTAAAGACCACAGACCAGCTCTCCTCTAAAGAGCACAGACCAGCTCTCCTCTAAAAATCACAGACCAGCTCTCCTATAAAGACCACAGACCAGCTCTCCTCCAAAGACCACAGACCAGCTCTCCTCTAAAGAGCACAGACCAGCTCTCCTATAAAGACCACAGACCAGCTCTGCTCCAAAGACCACAGACAGCTCTCCTCTAAAGACCACAGACAGCTTCTCCTCCTTCCAAACATACTGGCAGATTTTTCATTCAGATCAAAAGAGATCAAATTAGAGGACGCGAACACACTCTCACACACACACTCTCACACAGAGAGACAAACACACCCACACACACACACTCTCCTCACACCCTAAACTGGTGCATGCCTCTGGCTCATTGCCAGGAAGCCCAGAGTATTCTGTATGGAGGGGGTGTCTCTCCCAGGGCCAGCTGTGGACCCGGGACAGCTGATAAACACACACACAGACAGCTTGCTCCTACATCTGGCCCAGACGCTGATTACAGACGGCACAGCACACCCAGCTTAATCACCTGCACGCTATCATTTGATGTTATCACTTGTCTCAGATCACTGTTGGCTAAAACACATAGTTGTGACACTCCAGACTGGGACTAAATCAGACTGGAGTAGACTGAGGTGTTAAGGTAGACTGAGGTGTTAAGGTAGACTGAGGTGTTAAGGTAGACTGGGGTGTTAAGGTAGACTGGGTTGTTCAGGTAGACTGAGGTGTTAAGGTAGACTGGGGTGTTAAGGTAGACTGGGGTGTTAAGGTAGACTGAGGTGTTAAGGTAGACTGAGGTGTTAAGGTAGACTGGGGTGTTAAGGTAGACTGAGGTGTTAAGGTAGACTGGGTTGTTCAGGTAGACTGAGGTGTTAAGGTAGACTGGGTTGTTCAGGTAGACTGAGGTGTTAAGGTAGACTGGGGTGTTAAGGTAGACTGGGGTGTTAAGGTAGACTGAGGTGTTAAGGTAGACTGGGTTGTTCAGGTAGACTGAGGTGTTAAGGTAGACTGGGGTGTTCAGGTAGATTGAGGTGTTAAGGTAGACCGGGTTGTTCAGGTAGACTGGGGTGTTAAGGTAGACTGGGTTGTTCAGGTAGACTACACTTTGAAGACAGGTGTGGTATGCAGTACTAGCTCCATGGCTGACAGCCAGGGCGACATCACAGAAAAGGCCAGAGATGTTCCCTGAACCTGCAGTGAACAGGCAGACTAGACACCTGTTGAGCTGGACATCAATCTATCACCATCAGCCACCAGAAGGTTCCTGTCTTGTTAGCCCAGGTGAAGCTGACAGCTCAGAGGACATCAATCACAGCCCTCCACTGGGAGGACAGACCTCCGATCCTGCATCTTCCTCTCTCACAACCACAGGACAGCCAGACCTGGACACTGGTCCATAGGGGGAGAAATGTTGTCACAGCACCTGCGATGTCTCAGTCCTTGAAGGCATCTAGGATGAAAGCTGCATGTCCCAAACAGGCTCACTGCTGAGGGGTAACTAGGATAACAAGCTGCCCCAGACAGGCTCATTGCTGAGGGGTAACTAGGATAACAAGCTGCCCCAGACAGGCTCACTGCTGAGGGGTAACTAGGATAACAAGCTGCCCCAGACAGGCTCACTGCTGAGGGGTAACTAGGATAACAAGCTGCCCCAGACAGGCTCACTGCTGAGGGGTAACTAGGATAACAAGCTGCCCCAGACATGCCACAGCATCAGACATCAAACGCTGCTAATGAGAGCAATTGGGAGGAGGTGTGTCCAGGAAGTGAGGGGTGTGAGGGTGGGGGAGAGGTGGGAGGGGGGGGGGACAGGAGGTGGAGGGGGTCAGGACTAGGTGTGGCGGGGAGTTTAACTGACGTCAGATTTAAGGTTGTTGGCCACCGGCTAATCCCCACTAGCATTTTAACCACCACTGTGCAGCACCAGGACAGCAGCCATTACAGAATTAGCGCTCAACACACACACAACCTGAGGGACTCCCCTCTGCGCAAGGCATGCAGGGTCAAAGGTTAACTCCTGCTGTGCTCACAGGTCAGGGGTGTTTGCTCAGCAGAGGGAGAGGTCAACACTCGTTTCTTAAGGATGTCGTCCAACACATTCCACCTGAGAAAGGAGCCATCGTTGGGAGCTAATTGCTGCGGAGATTCATGGCATTCTTCAGACGTGGTGGGTGGGGTCAGGCAGGCTGGGGATCCCAGGTGGACCAGGAGGTGAAGTGAAAAGCCGATCACATTCTGTACATCCTCCCTTTGAGTTAATCCACGAGTGTGCAGCGATGACAGGCATATTTAATACTCTTGGTAACAACTAAGTTTTAAACCCCAGAAATGTTCGGTCTTTTCTTCTTGTTTCTACACTTTTACTCAGTTTCACAGAGGAAAACTGTGGAGGAAGAGAGAACCGTTTCAAACTCAGCTTATTTCCTTTTATAGAGCAAAGCAACCTTCCATCTAGACTGGCCGACAGACACCATGTGGTTTTAAGGACTTTGTTTTTACGACCAGGCCACAAATGAGCTTTTAAACTGCTCTGAGGATTGCCTAACCACAAACAAGTCTTCTGAATCCATGTATGCATTCTCAGATCTAAGTACATTATGGAATCACATGACCTTTTCCCGCAGAATGAAAAAGCGACCGTTTACACGCCAACGGAAACTTTCACAAAGGTTACCGTCCGAAAATAGCTTCAGCCAATCACTCTCCTCTACCTCTCCTGGATATATATTTTATACAACAGGACTTCTTTGTATTCTGGAGGAGTTCCATTAAGAAAACTCTGTATGTTGCCCATGCCATTGAAGGAGCGAGGGTGAGCGGAGGGGAGTGAACCTACAGCATTGAGCATGTGCCCATCTGTGGGATTATCATGTGACCAGCTGTGGGGTGATCATGTGACCAGCTGTGGTGAACCTGATAGGTTGAGGCCGTCAGAGCTGCTACCTTGGCCTGAGGAGCAGCAGCAGAGCCTGGCCTTCCTGGAGAACCGTTCTGCTTGGAAGGATTCTGAGGCTTCTTCCCCGATGGCTCTGGGTTCTGGGGGACAAAGGAGTATGTTGTGAGACACACACGGAACAAGAAGTCATAGAAAAGTAAAGTCGTTATCATCCTTTTCCTAACCCCAGAGAGATAGATGGGGTCCGGTGTAATGGAGGTACAAGAGTGTGTGTGTGTGAGAAAGAGGAAGAGTGTGTTTGAGAGAGGAAGAGAGAGCATGTGAACGAGAGGAAGAGATTGTGTTTGACAACAGTGCACAGAGTGTGTGCGACAGAGGTAGATTTTAGTGTCATAGAGCAGTGGTTCTCAACCCTGGTCCTCAGGGCCCACTGTCCTGCATGTTTTAGATGTTTCCCCCTTCCAACACACCTGATTCAAATGAATTGTCATTATCAGGCTTCTGCTGAGCTTCATAATGACTCATTCATTTGAATCAGGTGTGTTGGAGCAGGGAAACATCTAAAACATGCAGGACACTGGGCCCTGAGGACCAGGGTTGAGAAACACTGTCATAGAGGGCCAGGATAAGGGTGTATGAGAAGCCTGTGTGTTTAGGGTTAGACCCTAACCCCAGGACAGAGAGGGAGGGCTGGAGGGGGATAGAGGGGGTAGAGGCACAGTCATGTCCCAGGTATGTCTGTCAGTCTGCTTTGATCTCTGCTTGGCACAGCTCACATATGGACGCTGTATTTCAAATCACAACCAGGCAGGCACACACACCCAAACACAGCCGCACACCCCCCCCACCCCCATACACACACAAACACAGATGCACACACATAAACACACACACACACAAACATAGTCTCACACGAACCATGTTCAAAGACAAGGCCAGGTGCAACAGGATACTTTCACACAACAGATGAGAATGAGAGAGAGACGGAGAGAGAGAGACAGAGACAGATAAAGAGAGAGACAGAAAGAGACAGAGAGAGACAGACAGAGAGAGAGGCAGAGAGAGAAAGATAGAGAAAGACAGACAGAAAGAGACCGAGAGAGACAGAGACAGAGAGCAAGCAAAAGCAAGAGAGAGAGGAGGAGGAGAAGGTCTGCCAGTGTAAGAGGGAGCAGAATGTGGATGTATCAAGGAAACGGGAGAGGAAGTAGCAGATTTTCCCATCCCTAGATGTGTGTGTGTGTGTGTTGCCCTATCACAGCCTGTCTGCTGTTGCATGCAGCCCAGCCCAGTCTGAGAGAGACGGAGAACATTCAGGTAGATTACAGAGGAGGAATACAGTCATTATACCACCAGACCCTGTGGTTTAGGCTGAGAAACCAGGTGGGTAAGAGCCGGAAATCCATGACAATGTGCTGCGTGTCTGAAACAGGCAGGCAGTCATGCGGTTCAGAGGCTCACCTCGTCTACTGCCACCAAAAGAAACCATCATCTCGGGGAAATTAATTTCCATATAAAACCTCACCGCATAAGACCAAGGGTTCAGACTTCAGTCAAATACTTTCAAATGAAACACGACACCTGGTAATTAGCACCACAGCAGTGCTACTAACTTAACAAAGGTTGCGAACTGTACAAAATTAAAACGTAAAAGATGAAATAACACAATACTAATGATGAAATAACGTTGATGAAGTCGTTTACCCACTAACTATTCCTTGTCTGCCCTACCATCTAGTGGTGATGTTGGAGAGGACACCTCACCTTGGGGCCGGGCTTGGCTGCGTTCTTCTGCACGTTCACCCCCTTCTCCTCTTCATCACTGTCCTCGTCATCCTCACTGTAAACACCAAACCATGGAAACACATGTTCCATTTAATGAAACCTCTGCCTATCTTCAAACAATGTGGAAGTACCGCTGGGGTGATGAGAACAGCCCTACTCTTCATCGTCTTCCTCGCTGTCATCGTCGTCATCATCGTCGTCGCCGTCATCATCGTCAGATTCCAGTTTAATCTTTTTCTGGAAGGCAAAGTGGACATCAGCATCGAAAGCATCATCCCTTCTAACAGGAAGTGCAGTAAGCCCGGGGCTGCTCTAACAGGAAGTGCAGCAGCGTTCCTCACCGGGGCCAGTCTCTTCTCTGACGCCAGGCTGGACGGCCTTTTCACTGGAGACGTGTTGTTCTCCTCTTCCTCCTCCTCCTCCTCCTCCTCCGAGTCTCTCACACCTGAGAGGGAGACAGGGTATATATACAGTGGTGAGACAGGGTCACTAGACTGGGACTGACAGACAGGTCACAGCTGAGGGTGAGACAGGTCCTACTCTGAGCCTGAGAGTGAGACAACATTGCAGCTAGACAAAAGGCTGAACAGAACCAGGACAGAATAAAACCAGGTGAGAAGTCCAGAACAGACATGGGGGAGTTAGCAGGAGACTCACTGACGAAGTGCTGTCCACTGATGTGGACGGGTCCACCGCCGGACTGGAGACGAAACGTTACCGGGGGAGTGATCTCAAATCCTCCTAAACTCAGCTGTATCACCGGGGTGGGGGGTAGGGGGGTAACACAGACATGTCATTCATTCAGCAGACACTTTCATTAACACACACAGTGCCTGTAGACAAGTCACGAGTCCTTCTGCACGAGCCCATTAATAAGAGCTTAGTGACACATTTGAAAATGGAGGTGATGATCAATCTGGTTCAAATCTTTCTACACCAAAGATGCAGTCGAAGTTTCCGTTTTAGAGATACATGTCCATAACACCATCAGAGCCCTGGAGATCCAGGCAGCACTTACGCTGGGCAGGACAGACGGTTTGAGGACAGCCAGGGGGACTCTGGTTGTCTTTCCGTCATACGCGACCCCCTCTATCTCCACCGTGTGGAACTGGTCATCTGCATCTGCGCCCAGGCACACCTGCAACACCAACACAGCTGTTTCCTCCAGACCTGGCTGAACCTTCCTGCTGGAACACGCCACCCAGGACAGAGAACTCTGCCCACAACAGGTGGCACATGCTTTCAAATAAAAGGAACAATTACAAAATTCAAATATGATCGATTCAATTATTTATTTTGCATCTGATTGGGGTCCTACGTCATCGAGCAAACTGGGGTTTTTTTCTTTCTTGGATGAAGTTATTAGGTTACAGATCTGTCACAATTTATGGATGAATATTTCCAACTATGTCATGTTTTCTAACGTTATGCTGTTATGTGCTTCCCTCTCTACACAATGCTGCATATGTTAGGAAACCTTCTTCATCTTACTGCTTTGAGTGACAGCTGATGGTCCGCATCAACATCTTCCACCTCCACCCTGAACTCCTTCTTGTCCGATTTCAGAGTGCAACCTAGGGTAAATAGATATATAGATCTTTATTTGTCATTGTCACAAGGTACAACGAAATTTAAAGTGCTTCTAGTCAGTGCAAAAAGTAAAACCCTAGTGCTAAAATAACTAATACGTGTTAAAATAACTAGAATAAATATACCTGAGACATTAAAATGTACTAAAATAAATTAAATTAAACATATACTAAAAACATATGCTAAAAGAAGAATAAAGCAACATATAGACATACCTCCACACCCATAAACACACAACATAAGCACCACTACTATTAATGAAATATCAAATATGACCAGACATAGAAAGTTCCAGAAGCAAGTGACTTCAGATCTGAATGCTGACTTTGAAGGGTGTGGAAATATAATCGTATGATTATGCACAAGATTAGAAGTGTGGCAGAAGAGACGTGCTCACCAAATAAATAAATTTGAGGTCTGCTCATATCTGGGATGTTCTCCTCCGCCATGTTTACTCGTAGTATTGTTTTATTGTTCTTTTACGACATCCTTTTTTGCATTACGACAGCTGCTTTGTGGCTTCTTTGTGTACCAGCGCCACCTAGTGTTCTGGAAAAAATTCACAGACAAATCAACCTTCACAAATCAACCAAATCACAGAAAAAAATTTAGTTACCTTCAGTTCCACACAGTGTATTGACTTAGTAGTCAATTGAATAACTGAAAATAGATTTGCTTTAAATAGTAGTTTTTGCGCTACTTGCACAATGTAGAGAGTGGTTCACTGCAGGTTCCTTGACTTCTGGTCAACTCCCACATTGTCCAGACTCAGTCCATCACTGGACACTGATCATTTGCTTTTCACCGTTAACTCATGCATAATGATGTTAATATTATTAACTTATGCATACTGATGATAGTAATTACCGCTTTTTAACCTCAGTGTTTTTAATTGCAAGGTTATCTAGTCAGCAGGTGTAGGACCGTTTTGATTTTGCATTTTTCAGTAAATGTCCAGTAGATGGCGGTTTCGTACTGTCGTTTAAAAAAAGAAAGAAACTAAAACACTACAACATAAATCTGTTTTTACACGGTGCCTTAAAAATAAAAACAACGTAGCCGTTTGTTCCTTATGAGTCCATCAGGCACGTGTTACATTATGGTTTATGTTTTGTCTCTAAGTGTAAATATGGATTAACCACAGTTGATTTTATGAATAACCGTTCAAGCTGCACCATTGTAAAAAAAAAAAAAAAGAAAAGAAAAAAAGAAGACATTGGCTTCTAAGACCCAACAAAGACCTTTTCCACTTCAAAAGCGCCTGACCCATTTCAAACCGTAAGTGTTCCTCCAAGACATGTCAGTAGGCCTATTCTCACACATCTAAGGGGAATGACTGGAGTTGCATGCATGCATGAAACCGCACCAGGTTGAAGTATTGTTTTTGTAAGATGTAGAAAGCTGCTCTGGCTTGTTTTTAAGCCTCTCAGTTCAGGTGATACGTGGTTCAATCAACGCAGATTCCTCCCTCCTCTCTCTGAGACATAGGAGAGGTTGTCAGGCATTTTGACTGGCATTTTCCTTTAAGCTCACATATACGGACCCACATTCATGTCGCACAATCACTAATAAATTACTTAATTTAGAAAATGTAGGGGGAGAGAATTTTTTTTAATCATTATCAATTAATTAATTATCTACCGCTTATTAGTAAGGGTGACTAGTCAATCCCAGTCACTTTGGGCCTTAGGCTGGCTACACATCATTATCAATATTTGCTATATTTTTTCTTCCTAATAAAAACTCCACATACGTGTTCATACGGTTGAACAAAAATAAACAACTAAGCTGTTCATGTCGTTTATGAACGACAGTCCGTAGGTTGAGTTTATCTCCACATCTTAACCTCAGTGTGTACTTTATTTTGACTTATGGTGACTTTTCATCCGCCTGCCGGCTCAAATCTCCGTTTCAAAACATCTGTGATTAACATGCAGTCCAGTAAAACAGCCTTTGATGCCATATATCACTTGTTCACAAAGACCCATGTATAATGAAACCATAAACATTTATAGTTTGAGATTTGGTTGTTTGATAAGGTCACTGCTAAACTCCCGAAACGATTTCAATCTAAGGTCAAGTGGAGCTCATTGTATGGGACTAAAGCAAGGCCTACGTCAGTTTAAGTTCAAAAGAAAATAATAAAACTTAATGTTTTAGAAATGTAGTATTTTGGTGCTACGTTCAAAACCGATAGGACGTCTGATGTAACGTCATGCCGTTGTTGTTTCTGTGTGGTGACATGGCACTGGATAAGACCTAGACAGGGAGGGGGGGATCAGGCTGGATAAATAGGAGAAAAAAAGACTTTAAGCACCTGTAGCAAAATACAATGCACGGCTTTGAAAACAGTAAGGAGGAGGAATTTTTGTCATATGGGCCAAGTCACGTCTCCATGGTGTGTGAGACAGCGGGATGAAAGAGCGCCCAGCTCTCTGCAGAGGAAATGAGCGTTGAGTGGGCGTCACCTGGAAAACAGCCCGCTACTGACACGATGTCAACCAGGCAAGACCCTCCAAACTCACTAAACACCGTCTTCATCGCCTTGCAGACAGCTGTTCGGAACTAGACTAGTCTCACGTCAGATGAGAGATGTTTTACTCCACGTACAGCTTGACGATTGCTCGTTTTTGCATGTAACCAATTTGCTGTGTGTTGTGTAAATACTGTAAGGTGTTAAGAGTCCCTACCATCCGAACGTGATTAATGCGAATCTGGCCTGATGAACAAACAGGAAATAGGAAGGTATTGAATGTCCCTGTCCCTTTCGGCCAGCAAGGTGTGGGTGTGAAATAGTTGTTTCCTTTCATTACTGTGTCTGTCTGCTTGCAAATTATTCTTAATTTGAATCTCACAAAGGAACACCAGAGCCAACTTTTTTAGAATGTAGTGCAATTATTTGAATAACTTTTTTTTCCGGGTCATCATATCCTAAGAAAAAAATAATAATTCTCCCTTTGTGCCAAGAATTTGTTCCATTAAGCATCACCACTCAATATATTACCACTTTTAAACCTATTTCAGTTGAATTGCTGTATAGTTTAGGGTACTTGAGTTACTACTGAGAGCAGTTCTTCATAAAAATCCTGAGTATTTGTTTTGGGTCTGTCAAATGTTACATTTTTAATATGTGTATATACTTGAATGTAATCATGTTCTATTGCGTAAACACTGATATCCACAGTGGTAGTGTTTATGTATTTTATCTCTGAGAACAATCACCTTATAAACAAAGGCTTACTGCATTCCTTCTGGACATTATAAAATTCATGGGAAGTGTGAAGTCTTATTATCAAACCATAAAACAGCAGTTATACTGCGTCTCTTCCCTTAAGATTTAACTTTGATTGTAGGACTGAGATAAGACATTTTTTGTTATGACTTAGACTGAATGATAATCTGTGTTTACGGTCGTCTGGTGTCTAGGTGGCCATGGTTCACAAACAACTAACCCATCAGGCTCCAGTGTTAGGAAACAAACCTCAACATGTAGGTGAAAACAAACCACAGGACTCCACAACAGAACCACAAGCCTCCACATTGATCATCTTTTCAAAAAGTCACAATATTATTTAATATAAAACACCTTTAAATGTCGGATATGAGAAATCTTTGTGCAGACATCCCATAATACCAGCCTGCAGTCAGGAGGTTTCCACCTCCACGGCTGGTGACTTCAATAGCAAATTCCAAGTGCACACCAATGTCTGAAACATGCATAACTACGCTGTATAAAGTCAAAAGCAGGAAAGGGAGGGTGGGGGGTGGGGGGGGGCGGGGGGTGGGAGGGGGGAGGAGATCAAATCCACGTTGCCATATGGCAGGGTCAGAGTCTGTCCACTGAGGACTCCCAGGGCAACAGGACAGTCTTCGTGAAGGGACATCGTTAGTGTGTATCCATTAGATCCCTGGGAGAGAAGGTCAACCGTTGTCCCCTCTCTACACCGAAAGCTGAAGGGAGAGTGAAAATCTAGTGTGAGGTAAGAAAATGACATGTTCAGTTCTGACAGAACGACAGCAAGAAAGTTAAAATCATCCTTTTCATCAGTGGGTTAACAAACACAGTTGTCAAGAGACTCAAAATGTCTCTCGCGAGAGGATTTACACAGTGTGGTGTGCTCTACAGAAGAGAGCATGCGGTCTTCACAGGTATATAAAGAGTGGTGTTGTCTTTAAAGTTCTCTCCAGTGTCCTTAACGATGCACAGTAGATCCTTTACATGACAACGTCCATTCAAACAGTCCAAAACAAATTGCGTGGGTTTCTCCAGTCCCCTGATTGGCCGGTCTCTGAACATCAACTTAAGGCTGAAGACACTGGCTTCTCCATCGTCCTTCTACATGGGCGTGGTTTCTCTAACAGCCCACACTGTTGTGCCATTATGGCTTAATGTTTATTTAATATTTGTGCCTTCATTTTGTTTTGCATTCCCACACACACATCCACCTACACACACACAACATCCATCTACACCTACACACCTGTACATCAACCTACACACACGTTCACCTACACACACACACACTCACACGCACTGAATGCAGTCAGACCACAGAGGCCAGGGAGGTGACGGAGGTCACCTTGTGGTCGTCAGCCCAGGGCTGCAGGTTCTGCAGGGCGTAGAGGGAGGAGTTGTGCAGGCACAGGGGGTCCTGCTGGAGGGGCTGGCTCAAGGTCTTCTGGAAAGCCTCCTGCTGGAGCTGCAGCATCAGACGGTTAGCCTGCTGCCTCTCAGCCTCCCTCTCCTCCGCCGTCTGTCTCCTGGAGAACACGGGGCAGGAAAACATACAAGTCACAAAGGCTTCCCTCAAAATATGCTTCCGTTCGGTGCAGCATGGGGGGGGGGGGTGGGTGGGGTGGGGGGGGGATGGGGGACTGAGTAGGAGGATTCTGGATCTGCTGACAAGTCCTCTAACCGCTAAGCTATACCGCCCCCAGCCGAGGAGAGGCAAACACTAGCATTAAGGCAGGATGGGAAGTTTGGAAATATAAGACACCAAATACATCGATAGGCCATAGATACATATAGATTTACTGAAAATGCAAGATATTTCTCAGGTGGTTAGGAAACTGTAGAAAAAACTCAAAAATCCAGAAATGGTCCAGTTATTAACTGCATATTATAGGGAAATAACAACAGGAGTACATAGAATATATTATTGTTAACACATTTGTTTATATGCAGTACCAGGTTGTAAATGTATATTAAATGTAAATTATATTTAACCTCATTCTACATCCTGCCCCAAACCAGGGCACATGCTAGTATTTCAATACACTCACACATATTTATTAAAACTATGATAATCTTTATAGAGGGTATAAACTATATTTACCATAAAATATGTAGAACTGCATGTCAAACAGAAACATGCCTCTATGATATTCCTTCGTACACCATGCTGCCTACTTTAGCCACACATTTTCTCTAACTACATTATCGTAATGTGATTTCTCTACCGTTCATTTGATCAGACGATCGTAACCAGCGTACCTGTCACACGGATTCATCCTCCATGCACATCCTACAACATGAATCACACCAAATCTAGCACATCTGGAAAAGCGGTTCACCAGTTCTGTGGTTTTTCTGTCATGTTATTCAGCTGCATAAAAACAGCATTCGTATAAATGGTGGAAAAAAACTCATACAAAACAGTGGGAAATAACTAGTGAAATTTAATGTGCGGCATTATGTAAAATATATATGGTTTTATATACTATAATATTTGACCTATAGTTAAGCTTTTACAGTATTCATCTATATTCATTTTTGTCACTGTTGGTATGTTGATAATGAGACAAGTAATTCTTCATCATCATCTCTGGGTACAAATCAACTTTGGCCCTTTGCCTCTGGTTTTTCGTTTAATGTAAAGTAAGTATAATATATCACAATTCAACTGCCCTCTCATTTATCTGAAGATGACTATAAACAACAGTTGAAGTGAATTAGAGGAGTGAGTGTTTGAAATGGACGATGCAGTCAATAATCTAAATGAGTGAATCAATATCAGCAAGTCAGCAAGTTTCTAGAAGGCTTTTTAAGAGCTGGACTAATTGTGCTTGGTCAAGTGAATTTGTCCGGAAAAAAAAACAACTACAACAAAAACCAAGTCAAAGCCAGGCTAAGCTCGATCAGTTCTAGCTTCTTCTTTGTCTATCTGTGTCCAAAACAGCAAAGAATAGGCCTTTCTCAACCTGTCGAGATCAGTTCTACAACAATGTTCTAATCTACTGAAAACCTACACCTTTGGATAAAGGTGATAAATTATCGGACAGAAAATATCGAATGGAAACTCTTAAGGAAGGAGAGCGAGACTTGCTGAAAGAACTGGTCTCTAGATCACTCGGCCCTCACCTCCACTTGGTTCTCCTGTTCTGGAACCAGGTTTTCACCTGGGCGTCCGTCATCTTCAAGGCCTTAGCCAGCGTGGCTCTCTCGGCGGACGCCAGGTACTTCTGACGATGGAAACGCTTCTCCAGCTCGCAGATCTGCACGCGGCTGAACGAGGTGCGAGGCTTCTTCCTCTTGGGGGGCGTGCGGTTCTGGTACGGGTGGCCGATGCGTCGGGTCACGGAGAACGGCGATAAAGCTGCTGAAAAAGAAGAGAACCAGAGATGGGTTTTCTAATATTGTAAACAATAAACACAGACATGTATTTATAGAGATCGTAACAAAAAGCACCATATGTTTATATACTCTGGAGGCCCATCTGCCATGAAGGGATATTGTTGTGTTGAGTTTGTCTTGTTGTCCATCCTAGTTATCTGTTATATTATTAAATGTTCTCTCTACCTTGTTTCTAGTTGACCAAGCCAACACGGCAGCCATGTCCATGGTCCAATTAAACAGAAAATATCTCACCTGCAGTTTCTCAGACACCCCTCAGCAACGTGCTTTCATAACTAACCGACCGCTCTACTCTATCCAGTAAACAACAACAACAACAGGCTTCGCCTACAACCCGACCAGGGAGAGACTCACCTGGACATGTGCCCTTTCGAAAGGGATAGTCTGCGAGTGGGCCTGCGGCATCTCGCAGGTGAGCCAGCTCAGGGTAATAGTGTTTGGCTAACGTCTCCATAGAGCTCCAGGCAGGGACCCTGCCGATGTCTCCCTTGGGGATGGGACAGAGGCTGGGCAGGGACGCGGGGGCCCCAGGCCTGCCCACGGATTCTCCTGCTTGGCTGTCCTCTATCTGTTCCGCTGGAGAGAGGGAGACACAGTCAGGGTCCCAGGAGCACAAGGAGGGGGGCACAGGGAGGGGGGCACAGGGAGGGAGGGGGGCATGGGAGGAAGTGATATGGGTAGGGAGAGATGGTGCTTGGGGGGGGGGGGTCCCACAGGAGCACAGGGATGGGGACACAGGGAAACGGGGTGGGGGGGGGAGTCATTCTAGTATTTGGGATATTGTCTTAGTAATGGTGCTTTTACTATAGCAGGTAAAGGCAGCTATTTATAATATACACCGCAGATAAACAGACAATAGCAATTACTGATCGATTATTGCAATGGTACTGATGATGAATGTAAGACTATCATGAAATATCTACGGATACTGGCCATTGTGTCAGGCTTGGATAAACAAACTCCTCCCTTGTAATACAATATTCTGACTATAGATCCACTGTGAAGCAACAGCCACATCCAGGACTAGTCCTTGGAAGCCGCCTAATATTAGCATCATTCCTGCATTTCTCAAGCTGTTTATCAGTTGTTCTACAGTGTGTTTACTGTGTTGTTTTGTCAGCAGGCTCACCAGAAGCCAAAATGCATACAGAAACATGTGCCAAGATGGCCCCATGGGGCACTCTAGATATTGTGTTGAGAGTTCAGTTGCCTGAAAACTCATCTGTTACAATAGCACAACAAGCCCTGCATAGAGAGAACACAGGACGATCACGGGGCGGAAACACACGAGGCTTTGTCTGAAAATCACCACGTGAAAAAACAAGAGATATTACCTCATTAAACTTTACTGCAGGGACGCTTTGAGTAGCTCATTTTGTTGTTAAAATATTTACAATGGAAAGTGCTAGATGGTGTTTGATCTTCAGTATTTTTTTGCACGAAAGTGTCCAGGTCACACGGTTAGACCTCGTCTGTTCAATGCCCCAAAGGCAGGTCTGGAGACAGATTATATGGTATTACACGTCTATTTACAGACATCTGTGAGCTAGCTAATGGTCCAGGCACATACAAGCACGTTCGTATGCAATCTACCCAACAGTAACACACAGACAGGCGACGTGCAGACTAGTGGAAAATACACCAACACCCTTTAACCTTGTTAGGGAAATCTGTGATTTGGTTGTTAAATAATAATACACTATGAACCTTAAATTATAAGATCAGGAACTGTGCTGTACCTAGCAGGTGTAATACTATTGATTGCTGTGGAATTTGCTAAAAATGTATTCCTCTGAATTGAGAACTATCAGATTTACAGACACTCCACATCAAGAACCAAGGTTACTATGGTTTATAACCGCTGCTGTCTCCTGTTTACCTCATCATGATCATTTACGACAGAATAATTATTACAGTTTATCCAATGAGTCCTGATATATTGTTTATGTAACAGTATATAGGCTTCCATAAACCCAGAGCATCTCATTAATAATAATGCAAAAGCATGCAAAAGCAATAACGAACTGAAGCATTACATCATAAACATCCTTTTTTCCCCACATAAACATAAACACCAACCAATTCTGTTCCATTGTCAAAAACTTAAAACATTGATGTGTAACAAGAAGATTGTAGTCTCTGTGGAATGACAAAAGAAATGGCAGAGAATCCTAAATCTGTTGCCAGGGTAATAGAATTTAACATAAGCAAATCAAAAGCAGGCAAGCTACACCACAGAGAATATGGGTCTTATAATAAAACCACTTATACTTAATAACACTTCACAGTGACAGCGCCTCTCTTCCCCTTAGCGGATATTACCTTTGTAGCAATCTAATAAATATAACCATGAAGGATTTTTAAAGGGATATTGAAATATAACATGAACATATATTGCTATTTATTATACTATGAGACAAAGCAGGGATCCATGCTGCTGTCACAGAAACTGAGAGAGCAGGTTTGAGAGGAAGCTAAACTTCTCTGAAAGATATAATATTATAAGCTTGTCACCATTGTTTTCAAGAACAAAAACCAGGAAAAAGCAGTTACTTAAAACACAAAAGGCATAAAAATATTCTGAAACATTACACAGATGCATATTTTTCACAAGACAAATATTCCTTATTTTCTAATTTCTTATTAGGCCACCTAAATAGTAATACTATTTCCTAATTGTCGTTGACATATTGTAATTAAGAGAAAATTAGTGGGGAAGGACCTAGAAATAAAGAACACAAGGAATAATTTAAGGAAGCCCATTAAGTGTAAAATGTCAACATTTCGCATAATAAGACACGTTTAAGTCCCAACATTCTTTTACTCATTTATATGTATTCATCTATATTTTTGAATAGCCTACAACATTGAACATAGGATTGTTTTTGTTTGTTTATTAGCATTTCTAACATGGTTTAATATTGGGGCCTGCTTAGAAAGCCTGTTTGTGGACTTATCTTCCTCTTCAAAGCTGCAAACTGCCAAGAAGTCAATTGACATCAAAACAAGCTGTAGCCTATTTAATTTGAACCCCTCACAGTCTATCTGTGAAATGTGTGGATGGTTGTGAGTATTGCATCTCAGAGGAGAGGCATTTGCACTGGTTCATTTCATGCTGTGACACTTGACCTGTGTGAGGGAATCATAGAAATGAGTCTGAGTCTATTTCAAGCTAAGATATATCTAAAATAGAGAACATTGCATCACGTACACAGGACTGTGGGTGGAATCCTGCCTACTACTGCACAAGACCACTGTCATTCAATAAATAAGGTGACATTTTCGGTATAAGGACTTCTAATACAGATAGAAGCTTTTATTTTATTGTTTTACTTCTTTTTCAAATGGATGTAACTTTGTAATTTGTAACAATAGGCTTCAATCTGTATTAGAAGTCCTTATACCGAAAAATTCACCTTATTTATTGAATGACCCTCGTAAATTTCACAATTCGTTAGTCGATGGATTCAAGCACATGGAGTTAATGTGTCACGTCTCTCAATAATGTTGACAGATAGAGGCACAGTCACTGTGATAACAAAATCATTTTTAAAACAAGTGAAAACATTTTTGCTTGTAATTGTCAGCGTGGAAAATATAGACTAGGTCTAGGTAGTCTAGGTTCCACCAAATGAAATGAAACAACTTAAACCAGAGGCCCCATTGTGGCTATGAATAAAAATTGATAAGCATATTTACATAGTATCTTTTGCAGTTGACATATTGTTCTCAGCTTTGAATAATTAATGCGGGAGGAACAGCACGGTGAATATTTAATGCAGATCTAGGATGTTCTTCATTTTCATTTTCAGATTGGTGACGTCATGGGAAAACTTAGGTTGAGGTTCTACACTGGAAATAGTTCATTATATGGAAGCCATTCAACTGGGTTACTCATGTTCATTTATCGTCTTACTTTTATTTTATTTCATTTATTTATTCATTGCATTCATAGCAACATAATAAAATACAAATAAAAACATCTTGAACAGAGATGATAATTGAAAGGGCACAGAAAGAAGCAAAAGCTTATGATATCTGCCCCTTATCATCGTCTTACTTTGAAACAGAATAGTTGAAGCCACATTATAAGCCTCGGTTTCCCCAGGTCATAAACACGGGTCAACAGTAGATTAAACACCACATGGCGATTAAGTGAAATGATTATCAAATCCATAAGGTCAATAATCAGCGTCCTCTCAGTCCAAAAATGTATTTTGACGTGAAATACCAAATAAATAGACCTAGGCCTAGATACCGCTGATACCGTGGTGAATTAAAAGCAGCCTAAATGTGTCTTTATGATTTGCATAAGGTCAACGGTTCCATGCCATGCATTGTCATGCATTCGTTACAAAAACACGTTTATTTGATTTTAATAGGCTATCAAAACACATGGGTAATATCACTGAGACGTCTAAAGGAAGAGACACGGGCTGTTTTTTTTATTATTTGCCTGAATTATTATTTTAGGGTTAGGCTACTTAGTAGGCCTCAGGCTTATGCCATTGATAAATAAAGTAGACTATTTAATGGCTTCAATTATAAATATGCTATACAGGTCTGCAAATTGTGTTAATTTTGAATGCACTTTTGATCTAAAGCTATATTGTACAGCTACTCCTGTTTTAGCGGTAATAACAATAGGTTATTATTAATAATAACAACAATGGATACTACTACTAATATCCTAAAATAATAAATATGAACCCTCCAAATACCTTAAGACCTTAAGAGACTAATATAACCTAATCTTGTTATTTTATATTATACTGTACTGTAGTAGGCTGCTGCTGGCTATTCGATAGAATTGTATTGCTTTGCTAAGATTTAATGCTGTTTTTGTTTCCTGAGGGATTTTATGAAGCAGTTGTTTTTACCCAATTTCTTCCCTAATTTCTCACTGTCTTTCCCACTCTCATCTGTCACAACATAAGGCTTTGTTATTATGATTATTATTATTAATAATAATAATAATACAATTTATTTATTTATTTATTATCACTATACCCTCTAATATTGATCAGACAATCTTGTATGTCCAATTCGCTTTCAAAAAGATCCTGACATATTTGTATTCTCCTTCAAGTGATCAAAGAAAATCTGAGCGATGGTTTGGTTAAATGTGATGGTTTTTAATGTATTCTAACTCGTTTTATTAGGTTAAAACCTACGAGGTTTACATTGAAATGGTGCTGTCTTAATAATTATATAAATATATATAATATATATATATAATGATAATAATAAATATACTTTTTTAAAATCAAGCTCCATGTTAATATTCTTACCAGTCAATCTGTCCTTGGCGAATCTTCTGCTGCTCTCCATCCAGGGAAAAGTAAAGTTTGCAGGGTTCCCCATCCCTGGCATGGCTGTCCCTGTGGGGAGGCCGGGGCCGAGGCCGGGGGTGTGGGGGGGAGGGGCGGGCGGGTGAGGCCCGGCGGGGGGGGGCATCGGTCTGTGAGCGGGCACCCTAATAACACCTCCTGCATGACCGGAATTCACATTAACGTTCATATTCATGCTCACGTTCATGTTCATGTTGACGTTATAAGATGCAGCCAGGCCAGCAGCCATGGAGCAGGCCGGGTTATACACGCTGCTGTACCCATTATTGGGGTAAATGTTGGGGTAATCCGGGTCGCCGGCCCTGTGGGGCAGCATGCAGCTGCTGGACTGATCCGTGCTGTTCAGGATCTGGTCGATCCCAAAGCTGATAGGTTCGTGTGGTTGGTGGGTTTGGTTCCCCTCTTCAAGCCCAGTGTGTTCCATGGTTGTGTTCTCACAGTGTTTCAGGGAAAAAGGATCTGATGTAGAAGATGTGTCCTCACTCACAGCCAGGGAAATGATGCCCACGTGTGCAGAAAAAAATGTCCCCTTTTGTGAAGCCTGAGAACTGACTTTGAACGTAGTCTTACGTGACAAACACCATCCAAAACCTTTCCATTATTTGTCCAGAGGAGATCATGCTTTTGCTAGTCTGAATGATCTAGGCTACTGATAATCCATCGATGCGCAGCTACTGGAGGATCCAGCACTCTGTTGCACTATGAAATCTCTTTCCGCATATTCAAAACATGGATAACTGGTGATATGTAAAGTTGTTATTCCGATTACTTACAGCTAAATCCGCATTTGGGGACTTCCGAAGTTCTCCCGAAGGCACGAGCGCTGCTGTAACAGTGTGCACGAGCTCCACAAACCGCGGGCACCAGACGTCTCAAGCTCACCGGATCAAAAGACCAAACTAAATGAAAGTGTTAACCGTTCTGTAGCCCTACTTGAATATTAATTGGGGAAAGCAGAAGATTGTCCTGTTCCACTGTGTCTAGAAGTGGTTTTCGGCAGGTGAGGTACCCCTTATTGCCCCCCCCCTCCGCGTGCCCAACACTCACGCGCTCCCCTCTCTTAAAGGAGCCGCGCGCTCTTTTCCAGCCGGTATCTCGCGCCTCATAACAAGCTGGGGAACAGATATTTTACTGGAGGAACGTTGTTTTTAACAATAACAGAACATCAACATGAATCAACATTATATAGCAAACACGAAATGAACAGTTTATAATCTATAGAATAAACCTGTTAGAACGAGGCTGCACTAAATGTGTCTGATTACCTTTTAATTTCTAATGCACCAAGGCACGTGCATGACTACTGAATGTGCTTTTACTGTGATTTCACTGCAGTAAAATATGCACATATTTTGGATAACCTGGAGATAGAGTACTCAGTTTTCTAATGCCAGCCCTTTCATAATATTTAGGAAACCACAGTGGCTCCCCTGTTAGTACGCCTATGCTGCACAGACTGCATGAAATAGTCATGCAAAAACGCCATGCATCTCTTGCTCCACATTATTCAAGCGTTTTCTCTCTCCCTGAAGCAACACGATGGATTACCCGGTCTCAATTCAATAAAAGTGAAGAATGTCTCATAATAAAACCGCAACACGAGGCAAAACGAATTTAATATATCATCGTTTTATTATACACTTATTTCAGTATCCGTGCGAATAAAGATATCTTTCAGCAGCACAAACTGGCTAGAGGGAAGCATAAAAATCAATTGTGTGAATTCAACGCTATATCAATAATGGTGCATGGACCAGGGCAGGGAGAACCGAGCAACACTGCTGTTATATGGGCTTGTTTTTAAATGTGATCGAATAAAATGAAGAGGGAGAGATATTTCTGGTGTCAAATAAAAATGATCACCAATTGCTTCTTTTTTAACCTGCGTAATACGATCACATGGATGACAGCAGAGGCCTGTATATGTCGACAGGAAATTTAGGAAAGATGTTCCGTCAGTGTAGCAAAATTATTCATGTTTAAATATGATCATGATGCATCACAGATTATCCCCAATTGCTAGAATTGTTCCATGTTTTCTTCAGAACAGGGACTTAAACCCTGGGAGCAGAGAGACAAACACAGATGACTGCTCGTCTCTGCCAAGGTCATAAACAGGAATATTAAGCAAGCAGTTAACAATTCAGCACTGAAAGCACAGGAATTAATAGGGATGAAGTGTACAACGTGTGAATGACCATTTACGGACTAAAACTTATTTTTGGCTTTAGAAATACAGGTTTACACACAGCTCACCATATAAGGACAATTGCAATGGGTAAGGATTATTATTTTATTTTTTCCCATAGACTATATATATATATATATATCATGTTGACCCAAATATTTTAGAAAAACGATTATTTATTGTCCTCTTCTCAAATGAGATTTCCAACGTTTTGAATGGTGGTGAATAACATTCATGGTTTCTTTTCAGCCAAAAGCAAATCATAAACAACCAAAACCACTTCATGGAAAAGGGCAAAACAGTATAGCGTTTAATTGTGTTATATTCTAATCATTTTGAACAGTAAGAAGCTCTCTGCTTATTAAACCTGACAACTTAACGCTATTTAACTCGAGTTTCATTTTATTACGGTCTTATTTAAGAGCTCATTCTGAAATCAAACTCATTAGACACAACATATAGGCTATAGTTTTGAAAGCTGAGATATGGGCAGATAAAGGGCACAGAGCAATATATATTATTATATATTATATACTATATTATATACCTATATAGACTAAAGTCTTATCTCCACACGAGAATACATGGAACTGCTATTCAACTTCCCCCCTTAGATACAGGTGGATATTTGAACTTGACCATTTTTTTTTATCCCTCTTAAGATCTGAAACCAATCTAATCAAAACCTCTCTCGCGCACCCCCTCGCAAGCTGCCCGGTGCGCGTGTCTCCTCACCAGCAATATGAAAGGTTGTGCTCGTGCCCCGGGGCTGTGTCAATGCTGGGCCGAGGCGCGTGATGAATCGTTATCTGCAGGCAGTGTTGCTCGTCTGGGTAATAAAGTACCAGCAAACTGGAGACAAAAGGAATCTGTCACAGTTGCCTCCTCGAAATAATAGTGACCTGGTGTGTGTGTGCGCGTGCATGCACGTGTGAAACCTTCAGATTGAAGGAAGGGTGCAAGAGAAGTGGAAAGTGAGGATGCGTCTGCGCACTGATACGCAACAAAATATGGTTTTGTTTCAGGTTTTTGCACGACAGACTTATCAATTCCGTCAATTACCACTCATCATTTCCGTATCATAAGTTTTTACTTACTACTGGGAAATAAACCATCACTTTGAATGGATAGCTATGAATAATAGCATATGCCTCAATTGAAGTGGATTAATTTAGGCTTTAAAAATAGGCCATAGCTCAGAATAGCCTGTAAAAACACACGCTACATGCAAATGCGTGGCAAAATTAGTTCATTTAACAGTTTCTTAAATTTCAGTTTGTTTTCTGAAGGATTTAAATGAAATTTGTTTATTAGAAAAACAGAAGAAATACCCCTTCATTAACTCTCGTCACTCAACCTCGCGCTCAGAATGCTCTCTAGTCTAACACGTGCAGCATTAAGATGAGGGCCTGTCTTCCCGCCCTGTTCTCAGGCCTCTCTGCCTGTTTGGCTTTCTGCTGTAATTAGGTTGAATTCAGACCAGATAGGATGACATTATTCTGCTCCAGATTATTTCGAGCTCCAGTCCTTGACTCCCCATGTCCCTGGGGTTAACCTGGCGCCTGCAGATCAGACAACACAGGCTTTACTGCACGGGCTGGACACAGTCCCCTCAGCGCGCGAACACACAGGCTTAATGCACGGGCTGGACATAGTCCGCTGCGCGTGCAAGCGAACAAAGACGAAGGCTCGAGACTGCGGACCATCCTTCTATATTTGTTTGGTTAAATATTTGATGATGAACTTGTCATAGTCGTTTGGATCAGTAAAAAAAAAAAATCTTACTTTGACAGGTTGCTGGAAATACAGCTTTCTTAATCGATGTGGGGAAGAGGCTGTAAATAGACATCATTTAAAGAAAAAAAAAAGAAATGTAGGTGGTTTCTGTTGTTGCTACAATTAGCACACTAAATGTCAGGATTTTATTCTGCTACATCTATATCATCATCATCATTGTCTTAATTATGCATATAGTTAGTAATGTTATTGTTTATGGACTGTAGTTATTAGCATTATGAATAATTTTCAACATTGTATTAATTGTTGTTACATTTGTTATTAATGTTGCTATAGGGCCTATACAGTGAAAGTATATATAGGCCTATTGTGATTGGCAAAAAACTATATAGCATCATAGTTTTTCCTGTGTTTATATCCTGTCAAAAGCCTAGCATGTTTAATAAACAATATTTGTTTAAAAGCTGCAGAACGGTGTTTTAATATTTATAATAAATAGGCCCATTTAAGCGTATCGAGGTCAGCTAGGACATAAAATTCATAAAAGTTGTTTTAGCCAGCCTATTTGTTTTCAGCAGCGTTTGCATTAAGAGCTTGATAGAGGAAAAGCTTCCTGTCATGTCTGCACATGCTCGACTTCCCTTTTAAATCATGAGCATGGTGATTTAATAAAAGAATGGATGTATTTCATTTAACCACATCAAACAATGTTGCTGTCCTGTCACAGCCATTGTCTAAAATTGACAAACAGGTTATTTGTATTGAAACATTAGCAATATCCAAATAAACATTTGTTTGACAGTTTGGTAGCTAAAACTCTGTTAAGGTGTTACAATTATCTTTCTATTTTTAGAATAATCCTACAATATTTCTTTTAAACCATTGATTGCAATCGATTGTGCTCAGTGAGTTGAATTCTTTGCTGAAATGTTGAGAGAGACAAATGAGTTTGGATTGAAGCCTGTCTTATATGTTATCAGTATAACTGAGGTTTAATGGCTGCCATTTAGATGACAGTTTAAAGTGATTAAACAACTTTATATCATAGTTTACCCATGTTAGAATTTCTGACACAGAATAAATATAACTTAATAGGCAATGTACTTTCGCAGCTTTTCTTCTTACATGGATTTAGATGCTTCTAGCTGATATATCATTTTTTGGTCCTACATTACATTTGGCTGACATTAATAAGGGGACATATTTAAACTCCTGAAAGAAAAATGCATGCATTATTTTACGTCACATCTTTATAAAATCAGTGTACAAAAAAAGTGTTTCAGGAACATTAATCCAGAATCCACCATTGACCAGTTCAGTAGCATGTGTCAGTAAATATCACCCTCCCACCCCAACATATCACCCTGCCATGCCTCCATTTGGTTGGACACTCCACTCTTGTACACATGCATCGCATTGAAGTGTAATTGACCGTATCATTGGCTTTGTGTTGTTTACAAACCGAGAAGCAGCAGCAGTAATTGAATTTCCTCCGTGGAGCCGAGCAGCCACCAGCCGGCTGTCAACCCAGCCCCGGGCCTCGGTTGCTGGGGCAGGAGTTTAGCCTGAGGGCCCTTCTGCCAGCCAGCCTCCACAGAGAGAAGACACCCAACACCCCTGAACCCCCACCTAAATGAGAAGGCCATTCAGAATGACAGGATATAGAGGACCAAATCTACAGACTTTATGGGGAAGAATAAATAAATAGTCTTTCAATCAAGAATGGGCTTCTGGTCTATGTGGCCTGATTGTTGTGAAGTCGTTCAGGACAGTTTGTCAAGTTTATTCTGATTGAGATTCCAGCTGTAAACTCCCGGCTCAAGAATTCCATCTGTAGGTTTTCTGTGAATTCTCACAGAAACAGCATGTATTACTGTGGTGAGAACCAAATAAAGAGCAGGTTGACGGAAGGAAATGAAGCAGAGTGAGACAGAAGGGGAGGATGGGGAGGAGGAGGAGGAGAAAGAGGGAGGGAGGAGGAGAAAGAGGGAGGGAGGAGGAGAGATGGAGAGAATATGGGCAGTGGGCGGGATAGAGTAGCGATAGGCAGCCCTGATGCCTGAGGACACATCATTATTACAAAGCCTTGTCCCTCCCTCCCTCCCTCCCTCCCTCCCTCCCTCCCTCCCTCCCTCCCTCCCTCCCTCCCTCCCTCCCTCCCTCCCTCCCTCCCTCCTCTGTTTCACTCTGCCTCTCCATCGTTCTCTCTCCTCCTTTCTATCTTTTGTATCCCTCTATCTCCATTTCTAGCTCTCATTTTGTCCTTCCTTCCTTCCTTCCTTCCTTCCTTCCTTCCTTCCCTAACCCTATCTCTTCCTTTTACATCCATCTCTTCCTCTCTCCTCTCCATATTACTCCTTTCTCTTTTTCTCCATATCTATCTCTCATTCTTTTCTCTTTCTTTTTCTCTTTCACTCTGTAGTTACAGAGTGTGTTAAGAAATCACCAAAGCAGGTCAAGGCCTAATGAGGCCAACACCACAGGATGTATTGGAGCTGCGGTTGGTGTTAAGTATTTCAGAATGAGCAACATGGAAAACATTACTCAACCTAATACATCACAAATCAAAGAATATCACAAGCTCATACTGTCTCCTCTGTTCAATTACGTTAGCAACATAATGAGGATCAAGCTGCGTTCAAAACAATAGTTTGTTTCTATGTACTCTGCGTTGTTTACCAAGAGTCTATAGAGTCAGTATGATATTTTGTTGTGCAATAGGCCGTTGCTTGATCGCTCAACAAACAGCAGACACTGACAAAGTCCTTTGTACTGTGAGGCAGAAAGATGTCAGCTTGGTTCACGGTCACCACACGGCAACAAATCTGTTACCAGGAGACCTTTAGATAGAAGGTCTAATAAATGAGAACAGTGTCTGTAGAGCATGGATTCACAGGGTTATTAATCGTAAATAAATAAAAACGCTGGGTGGTGAGGACGGAGGGGAGAGCCAGGATGTGATGTGCTGGGATATGATCCTCTCTAATGACAGTTATCATTATTAATATCCCTTTCACAGGTGTGTGACGCAGGTGCAGAGTGACAACAACGTGCCATCCCCCCTCCATTCCTCCCCCCCCCCCGGCCCTCCCAGCCTCCTCCAGAGCCCCCCTCTAGCTCCCTCACCCCCCCCCCCCTCCTGCCCCCATGCCCTCTCTGTCACACCAGCCAAGGGGCCATTTCCGCTATCGTTCATAAAAAACTGAAAGGACCTCTGTTGCAGAACAATATTTATTTGGTCAATAGACCATTTAATAAAGGCTTAAGGTGGAGGAAATCTGAAATAAATATGATTTTGCTGTCAGGAAACAGAATGCATAACCGGCAGTTGACTTCATGTGTTGTAGACTGGGGGTCCCTGCGTCTTCATGTTGAGAGCAGCAGCAGAGACTGGAGCTCTGCTGTACAACCAAACAGGAAGATAATTACATTTTCCATGTGGAGCAGAATGGAGGGCTCTTCCTATGTTGTTCATCATAATGAGGAGGAGGTAATAAGCGATCGTACATCAAGACTCTGACACTGTAGTTTGCCATTTGCAAGCCCAAGCATTCTTTTTATTTTATTTTAATGGTTTTAAACTAAATGAATGTGCTCTGCACTCAATGCCTGTAATCAATTGTGAATGAGTTATCTCGTAAAAGCTCGCTCACCTACTGGGTTTTATTGTGACTTGATACGCGTTAAAGCGATGAATGTGTATAGCCTAATCGTTAACAATAACAATATAATACAAAATAAATGATCAAATAATTCCAAATATTATATTCGTTTTAATTCAACATTATAGATTTCCATCTATACCTATTCCTTTCATATATAGTTCCCAATTTAGGAATCCTTCAAAAATATGTTCGTAAAGGCTCTTCTAAGGTAACCTAGGCTGGTCTGTGCTGGTTTACTAACTCTGTTTCAGCCCCTCACTCATCCTCCAGCCGCCAATACTTAGCCGAGTGTGTGTTTCATCACCGTGTCTAATAACACACACTAAATGAAAAGATGCCGGCCAAACTGCAACCCAGAGAAATGGCCGTGAGTCATTTATAGTGTCTGAGTTCTCCGCCCGCAGGCTCACCCTTAATAAACAGGTAGAACTCTTTTTTTAAAGAGCAAACGAGAGAAATCCTTCAGACTCATCCTGTCGTTAAGACGCAATCTAACAACTTCATCAGCGCGCAACAAAGTGGGGTTCAATTGACCTGGTCAGTGTGTCTCAACTTCATCCATCTTGGAAACTCAATCAGGAGCACGTGGACCAACTCTGAGCAAGCAGTCAGTGCCCTTCAGGAGTATAGCCTACTGATTGTGTTTCATTTATAAAAGAGAAAGTGCAGGGATACACCATCTCCCCTTTGTAATTAAGAGAACCCAAATAAACTGTGTTAGCCCTGAAGTAGAACTGATGGAAACAAATAAACAGCTAATGAAGAAATGATTGGGGTTTTATAGATGTTGGAGAAGGGAATGATATAGGCCGCGTTGCCTCGCGAATTAACATCTTCTAGTCGGTTCTCAAATCATCCTCAAAATGGTGTGTTGTTCATTATTGGAAGAGGAAGAAGGTTACGTAATGAGTAAACTAGTTCCACCTTGCATTTTTAAATATGTCTTAATATTCTGTTAGGAGGACAGGAAGATAATGTTATTGAGTTTCCTGTGTGTCTCTATATTTAACCTCTGCTATACGTTTTCATTAGGTGACCTGCACTAACAAATCTCACGGGAAACAACAAGTCATTTGTGGCAAATAAACATGAATGATCTAACCAAATTCACTAACTGCATTAGGATGATAATTCAGACATACCACAATTGTGGATTTGTAACCTACGGTGCAAAATCCCTTTTAATCCCTTTTAAATATATTAAATATATTAAAATTAATTAAACGGAAATGTAATTATTTAGCATTGTTTCTCTATATTTAAAAAAGATCTTATAATATGTGTTATTCCAAACAAGTTTTCAGTTACGCAAAAGTGCCTGTTGTTGCATGTTTACTTTTTTTTTCTTTTTTTCCTGACAGCAGATCCACTGTTTGAGCCGTTTGTGATGAAAGGTTTTGACTCCAAAGATGAAAGTTTGTAAATTCCTCAGTCCAGCTCTGTCTCCTGTTACAGAAGGGTCAATCCACTTGTAGTGACTGGATTTTAGTGCTGAGGACATTCACGGTCCATGATCAAGTAGACAAGGCAACCATGGCCGTACCTCATCCTCAGCTGTCTGATCCCTCTCTAACTAGGCTTCAACATTTATTGTAAACTACCATAACGCATATAACCAGACATTGGTCAATGAATCAGTATCATCTAGCTTGATAGCTGTGTAAAATGAAGCACATACCTCCCCAATGAGTTGTTGCAGAGGCTTGTTGAGCTATCGTTGTATCAGCACACATCTGAAATGTGATCTTACACATCTGCGTCTTTCCACCATGGCTAAATTCCTAGCTACTGTAGCTAAGGGATTGTTTTGTTCCACTGTAGTGCAACTTCAATGCTTCTCTGACTGTCCGTCCATAAAAGTGTCAAGACTGAAATATCTGGATTAAGATGGGGTGAAGTGGCCGCTGTTTCCACCAGGTTGTGTGTGTGAAATGTCTCCGTTCTCTTTGCAGGAGGAAAATTCATTAACTTCAATGGAACTACGTAAAAACGTGAACCTCCTAGAAACCAGATATGTTACTTCCTTACGAAGGGCACAAGTAAAATTTATGTCCGGCTTAACAACGAGAAAGTTGGTTGGCTAAGTTTCATGTAAATTGAGTTTCATGTCATTCAATAACAAGAGCTCTTGCAGGTGTTTGGGCATAGCTAACATGAAAAATTATAATGGCCTAATTGTCACAATATTTAAAATGGCCTAATTTCACCCATGTAATTAAATACCAATTTGAGAAATATTCTTAGGCCTACACTTAAAAATAAATTCCAGTAAATACTAAAGCCTTTAAATCCTTCCAAAATACTCAGAGTTTTTGTGTAAAATCCACAAGGATTATTAACACAAACATTTGTTTGGCAATTTGCGAAACCCTTTGGAATTAATCACTCTCTTCAAAGAGAGACGCACAAAGCCCTGGCAGAACAGCAGCAGAGTCGCAACAGCGTGACATTGTTGAACTTTTCACTGCGGGTTCGTACACGTCCAGACTTCCACCTAATATTTATGCATTCCCGTCTGCCATTGTCTTGGCAAAGCCAAAGCAAGACGAAGATCATAGAGACAGGACAGCACCAGTCCATCGGCTCCTCTCGCCGCTCTCGGCTAGCTGTGATGAGCTCAGCAGTGACTCGTGGAATGAGCACTTGAAGGAGAAAGCGTCTGGACTACGTCTTTTGTCTACACCGCCAAGCTATCAGGCCTCTTGAAACGTTTTGTCGCCATGCAGTCCAGGGCTGTGCCATTTTCATTCCTTTCCGACTACCGCTCTCCTCCACCTGTCATCTGGGCTCCACCACCCTCCGGCTCAGTCGATGACAGCTGTCGAACGTGAGGGGATTGGTAAAGCGCGATTGAAAGGTGTGTCGCTCACTTTGATGTGATAGTCACACAAGTTTGCTCATTGAAGCTTATTATTCACAAGTGTTAGGGAGAGACAGTGAGCAAATATAACATCCTTTGCTACCAGACAGGCCCCATGAACGGCACTCAAACAGAAAGACGTGGTCTAAATGGGCCTTTCGTTTCAAATACACGTTACAAATCAATAATCCATGATAGGTCATCACATGTAATGCCGATAACATTTACAGGTTCTCACACAATCCAGTGATATTAAAATCCAGATATAGTCATAGTATAGTCCAGGTATTGGATAATCCAGATTGAGTCTAGCTATAGTCCACCTTTAGTCCAGATATAGTCCAGTTATACTCTTAATGTTGCACGTGTGTGTTCTGTGTGGCTTGCTACCTGGTTGATAGAGATCAGGAAGTTTAAAAAGCATATCATCGTCCCAGGATGTGAGAAAGCCCACAACCAGCATGATAGGAAGGCAGATAGATCAGGCTCCAGCCATTTGAAGTCAGTTTCTAGTAATCCCAGGACCAAGCTGAGGGTGTTTGGAGAAACACAAATAGTACCATCATGGCTCGATTTCAATGAGCACACCCCCCGGGCCTCCATTCATCAGGCCCAGCTATCTCTGTGATCTCCTGCCTGAGTTGTATTACCCTCTACCCTGAAACTGATGGTGAGGAAGATGATCTTAATGGACAAAAACAGTGACACAGCGATGTTGATGAAACGCTTCGCCATTCTTGATACAGGTGAAACCTTTTCTCTTCATACTCAGTCAAGGTCAAAAGGGGAGTGGATCGCTCCGGATTTTCCCTGGCAGTTTGAAGACTGCAGTATTGTACAGGGTGTACGTGGCTACTATCTCTGTACTAAGATAATTAACTCTTTAAAAGTCTAACTACTCAGGGAACATCAACTAGTAATAGTTAATAGAATATAGTTCTATCCTCCTTACAGTGAAATAAAGCTACACATGCTCACGTTGTCAAATGAAAGAACAACAACAATCAAATAACTTGTTCATCGTGCTTATGTCAGCAAATTTGTTCGAAAACCAATCCAGTTCAATCAGCTTAATTCACCATGGGGTGTGACAGTTTCATGCTGCTTGTGGTGCCTCTCCGTGCGCCTGTTTAAAATTAGCTCCAATTTCCCCACATAAAAAACACTAGCTAGCAGTGGCTGCTGTGCCGGTGCTGGAGGAGCGCTAGGCCTCCCTAATGAGGCAGCAGGTATCTGCTGCTGGATCTAACCTGATTTCACTCACAGCTAAAGAGCAGATCCTATGGCGCGTAAGTGGATGTGATGGATGAGTGCTACAGCTCCTCATCACCCACCCCCCCTCCCCAACCCCTTATCCCTCCTCACTCACCCACCCACCCTGTCCCCCCTCCTCCTCCCCCCGTATCCCCTCCCATCCCAGTCTCAAAATCGGCTGTTGAAAACGGTACAAGATGGGGGGGGGGGGGGGGGGGGGGGGGGCGACTGGCTGGTGCCTCTCTCCCCCCCCCCCCCCCCCCCCCATCACTCTGTGACATCATCACCACTGGTGGAGGGTTCTGTTGTCGTTGCCTGTGAGTGCTACCGATGTCTCCAGCATTAATAATGCAGCCCCAGTTGTAGGAGACCTGGGGTTTCAGTTAGCCGAGCATGAGTGCACCACTTAAGGTGGCGTGGCATCGAGTCGTCTGCAATGTCTATCTCCTCCCTCCTCCCTGCCCCTGCCGTGGTGTCCCACGTCCAGCCCTCAAGGGCACGTAGATGTGGTTCCTGGGGTCAGGGGACCATGTGGTGGGACATCAATAGGTGGTAACTTGAGTAAACATAGGCTGAGGCTCCTGTGCACTGGAGCAACACTGTTGACTGTTTAAACACACTTGTTTTCAGAAAGCAACTAAAGTACACTAAGACAGATTCCTAAATCAAGTCTCAGCTGTCCATGTCCAGCTACTCTCATGCTGCAGTGGAGTTCAATCGCGTCTGTGTGTCTGGAGTTTTGATTCTTCTTTTATTGTTGTTGTTGTTATATCTTTCAATTCACTTGAGGTTGCCATGGCAATTGAAAATGATAATTACCCAAAAGACCGAATCAACATTAGAATGATTATGTCACTAATTCACTAACAAGCAACAACGAAATGGTAAACATCCTGCGTTGTTTAGTTTGGAGTTGGATCAAGAAACAGCTGCAGTCTTGCATTTTGTATATTCATTTTGTGGGAGGGGGAAACATCTTTATGTCCTTGTAGTTTAATGGAGCAGATCAGTTCACCATTCAAAATTTGCATCTAAAGTCATGAAAATAACTGATTTGAATGTGCACGATTAAAACCCAACAAATGTTGTGAAAGTGATCCTGTTGATTGATTTCAGACAGATTGCTGATATAGGGGCAAAGATTCATCAATATTTAAAGGAGAGATGAATTACTGATATCTAAAGGCTCTTCAGCTGACGTTCTGACCTTAATAGTCTCCCGTGGAAGACAGACAGTGATCCTGATAGGTGGAGTAATGACAGTTAACTTGATCAGCAGTCAATTAAAGCTGTAAAGAGCGTCTCACTTCCCCTACCTGCTCCTTCTCAGTTCCTCTTGAGCGACGGACCAGACCTCGAACACCATCTGCTGGAAAGCCTTCCTAAACTTGACCCCATTGCTCCTGCGAGGTTGACCTCCGAGTCCACAGGCTGACCCCTGAAACCTGGCCTCTTTAAAGCCAGTCTGACTTTTCGTTATCAATCAGTTTGACACTTATGGTCATAACGCATAATCCCCAGTCTGGGCGAGAGCTCTCTGATGTGAAGCGGTTGTGGAGCATCGACAACAACAACAACAACAACAACAACAACAACAACAGCAAATAGAGTAGATGGGTGGGCGTTAAACCTCCATTTATCTGAAGGAAGTCTATGGGTTTTTTTGTTCTGCCTGTATTTAACATGGCGACAACATCAGGGCTCGACAGCACATTAAGCATGATGTGTTCCAGAGGTAGCTAAGTTAGGGGCACTTTCTCAAGGTCTGTGAAACTCTGCTATTTTACTTTGGCTCAGTATCTCCTCTTCTGTCACTGTGTGAGATTGTGTTGGAGATGCCTGAGGGTAGCAGTCTATCTTTTAATTAAAACAGGAAATGTTTTTGTAGTTTATTTTGTGTCTCATATTAAGAAAAGGAAATAAATGTCCTGTTACTGTAAATGCTCAAGTATATATGCAAGGTCCCTTAAGGGGGCTTGAGGCGTGGTTTTATCATTCACAGAGTTTCATTATTTGGTTGTAATATTTCTGAAGATGCTTCCTTTTATGTTGTATTTTTTGGGGGGAGAAAAGACTGGAATAAAACTTTGATTCATCAACATAAACAACAAAATTGCACACTCATATACAGCTGGGTTGATTAGCGTCACCTTGATGAAAGTGCATTGATAAAACAAACCCACCTTGGGTTCTCAATCTTATAGATTCTAGATCTCTAAACGTTACTTTCAATACAATACAATCAATTCTACTTAATACAATAGATATACTGTAGACAATAGATATAGACAATAGATAACTGGTCTAAAATATTAAAAACACTATACTTTAACGTGGAATATAACAGAACCTATTCCAAACCAGTTACCAGTCATCCATTTTGTTTGAAATCACGAACCCTGCCCTCATCAGAGCTCTTCCTCAGTAGCTGCCCATCAGTCAGCGGGACAGAAGATGTGAGTGACGTCTTGCCTTGGGTCCTGTCAGCCTGTTACGCACCCCATGTGATTTGGGTGTCTATTTGGCTGAGTCCTGGGGCTCTTTCTGACTCGGTCAATAGATAAATGTTGCAGCCATTGATTGGGGTATTTTAAGTTTTGGGATGGGGTGCTCTGGTTTCACTGTCCACCTGCTCTGTCTGCCTTCAGTCCCGCCCTCGAGAGGGGGGGGGGGGGGGGGGTGAGGAATCGCACAGGGCAGAAGAGAAAAGATGGGAAAACTATTTGCCATAAATTAACCCTCCGTAATTCGACACGTGTAAATGTAAAGCCATCTTCTTAAAAAGAGGATGAGGTTCATGGGTCAGCGAGTTGGAAAACTGCGACCCCCGGCAACCGTTTGGATGCTTTTTAATGATGATGGAAACAAAGCGCACGGTTGTAACGTTGTTAACTGAGCCGATTGTCACATCAGCGTTTAACACGGACGAGACTCCCCCCTCTGTCTCAGCGATCGAGATGTACAAGACGTACTCCACAAACCTCTAATGGAAACCAAAGCACATGACTCACGTGGGAAATAAGCACCGATGAACCCGGTGATGGAAAGGGCTGAATGTGCTAGCAACATTACCCAGAGTCCTCCCTGACAATGGGCTGTGGTGGTGGTGGTGTGTGTGTGTGTGTGTGTGTGTGTGTGTGTGTGTGTGTGTGTGTGAGTGAGTGTGTGTCTGTGGGTGATGAGTGTTTGTGTGGATATGCAAGTGAGTGTGTGGGTGTGGGTGCGTATGTATGTGTGTGTGTGTGTGTATGCATCTGTGCGATGCAAGTTTGTGTGCGAATACTTGCGTGCGCGTGTGTCTGTAGGCATGTGTGTTTATGTGTGTGTGTGCCTGTCCATTTGGGGCAGGCTGGATAATTTACTGCTCTGCTGTGCTCTGCCATCCTGATCAGAGAGTGTTCAGTCGACCCCTATCACAATCAAACACTCTTCCAGTCACAACTAAAGCTGAGGCGAGCTGGATTACTGTGAAACTGAAGCTGACGTTTGAAAAACGACCTTCTCCGCCATGGCACATCAGCTTGACAGGAAATATGTGGATGTTGAGACGTTCTGACGTTAATGAGAAACCTCACAGCTGTGGGGAGCGCAGAACTGGGCCTGCTCTCTCTCTCTCTCTCTCTCTCTCTCTCTCTCTCTCCCTCTGCTCTCTCTCTCTCTCTCTCTCTCTCTCTCTCTCTCTCTCTGCTGTTTCTGCCTCTCTCTTTCTCTCTCTCTCTCCCTCTCTCTCTCCCTCTGCTCTCTCTCTCTCTCTCTCTCTCTCTCTCTCTCTCTCTCTCTCTCTGCTGTTTCTGCCTCTCTCTTTCTCTCTCTCTCTCCCTCTCTCTCTCCCTCTGCTCTCTCTCTCTCTCTCTCTCTCTCTCTCTCTCTCTCTCTCTCTCTGCTGTTTCTGCCTCTCTCTTTCTCTCTCTCTCTCCCTCTCTCTCTCCCTCTGCTCTCTCTCTCCCACTGCTCTTTCTGCCTCTTTCTCTCTCTCCCTCTCTCCCTCGCTCTGTTTTCCTCTCTCAGTCTGAGAGAGTCTGCTCTCTCCATCTCTCTCTTTGATGCTCAGTCCCGCCCCTTTGGACCACAGGTAGGTGGGTCTGCTTCCAGATCAAACATCCCACACACAGAGAGTTAGAGCAAACACAAGTGACCTGCCAGTGGGACGATGATGAAGCTAGTTCCTGCAGGAACTCCAGCGGTCCGGGCAGCATGAACAGACATCAGCAGATATGAATCCAGAATGACTGCTTCGCTAAGACGGTGTAACTGATCATGTGAACGGCTAATCCAGAACTGAGCATCGGGTGTGCGTCCCCCAAAGGCTTCCCCAGGGAAACATCAACTCCACCTCGCGCCATAGGCCTCCTCAGTAATGCTATCCACATCAGAGACACTGCTGCATTGATTTAGCACTTAGGATCACCGTCCCATATGAACGCTTCTCCTCTCTGGCTGGGAGCCCAGGGGCAGCCGTCAAAGTTACCAATCAATGCCCAGAAGTTTGAAGATGGGGGGGGGGGGGTTCGAGAGGGTTAGGGGGTCAAATGTGTTCTCTGGTCTGGAGGGGCAGTTTGGCCGGGAGGGACAGGAGGTGCAGCGTTTGAACGGAATACGTGGGCAGATGGCTCCGTCACCACAATGACACCCGCCTCTCATCTCCACCAGCACACAGCTTGCTATGCAGGTGGATAGACGACAGCACTCCAATCCCTCCAGCAGTCACGCTAATGCGATGATAATCAATGCATCTTTTCTTTCGTGGACGCTTTTAATCCCTAGCAACGAAGAGTGTGTGCGTGTGTGTGTGTCGGGGAGGGGATTTGAACCTGGGTCTTCTTGATCTGCAGTCAGTTCTCTGCCACCGTCAGATCCTCTAACCACTCGAATTCTGTCTGGACTGAGGAGGCCAAATATACTCAACAGCGGAGCGTGACTTTGTCACAAAGTCAGAGATGTGAAGGTATTCGGTGACCCTGTTAGCAGTTAGGATGTGTGGATATCCCTCCACCACTGGCACTGATGCTGACTTGCGTAGCACAGAAGCAGATGGGAGCTGTCTTCTCAAGACAGATCGACTAACTGTAATACACTCTCTTAAAGAACGCTAACTGTGATGGAGAAAGTGTTTCTCCCAGAAGTGGACAGAATGCATTACGGCTTCCACTAAGAAACTTCTGGCTCCTGTTACAGCGGATATTAATATCACTGCATTACAGCGCATGTATTATTAAAACTCGTTGCATTTAAAGCATCGTGGAATCTCAGATTGTGGTTTATGAAGCGTATCTGTGGACTGCGTGAGTATGTTTATAGGTAATGGCTCTCTGACTATCCAACTCAGTTTTCCTTCACACTCACTTATAGAGAGTCCGACAAATCCACATGTTCGAGTAGAAGCGTATAGAAATATACGTCTACATCACAGCGGACTCATATTTAGTGCACTATCCCAACTGAGATGCTACTGTTGCATTGTAGGTACAGTATAATATTGTGGTGTCTTAACTACCATCGTGACTTTAGTTCACTGTGTGTGGTAGGTGGGTAGGGGGGTCGGGGGTCAGATGGCTCAAGACGTATGGATGTGTGCCTTGCGTAACGAACATATTTCATATTCTCAGAGAACAGTCGTTTACCATCTTCCCACGTTGTCTAAAATTGGAACGTGTAACCATGTTGTTATATTCTCATTAATTTCAAATAATAACTTCCACTTAATTTACAGTAACCAGATTTGTTGTCAAGTCCAGTACGTGAGGCTGTGCTGGATGCTGAGCTGGTTCAGAGCCGAGGGTTCTGTCCCTCAGCTGGCTCAGTGAACACAGGCGAGCCCTGCGCTCACACAGCCTGGACCTGTGGCAAGCCAGCACAGCTGCACAGCTCGCATCCCAGAAGCCCTCACCTGAACAGGCATCAGCCTACAGGTGTCTAACCCTGAGGTTCAAACATGGGGGGTCAGATGGCTCAATGGTTAAGGCGTTGGCCTCACGATCGGAAGGTTGTGAGATTGAGCCCCGGCTGTGGCTATATGACGTTGTGTCCTTGGGCAAGGCACTTCACCCTACTTGCCTCAGGGAAAAATGTCCCTGTACTTACTGTAAGTCGCTTTGGATAAAAGCGTCTGCTAAATGAATAAATGTAAATGTAAACCCAACGTTATCTCAGGAGCAACACCATCATAGAAACAGCTCTGTCCCTCCACGTGTCACTGCCAGGACTAGAACATCCGGGGGGTCAAGATGGGGTCAAACACCTGCATCTCCTCCGTTTCCTGTGACGAGTTCGTCCACCTTGAGGGTCCTCGGAGCGGAGAGAAAACTGGGTGCCGTGGCGAGAAATGAATACGGCTGCGTCTCTGAGGCAAATGAAGAGCCTCTTCCCTGAGTCTGGAGGCTCCCCTGTGCCACCTCCAGCCTATTAGTCTCTATAAAGGATGATGAATTAGAGGCAGAGGAGGGGGCTGCCTGACAACTCAGGGTAGGGGTCATAAGAATGATAAAGTGAGCGGCGTCGCAGTCTTAATGGCCGGTTGAGGAGGAGGAAAAGCCACATGAAATCTAAAAGCGGGGATTTACAATGGTGCTTTTCCTCCATTTGGAAGCCAATACAAATCTTGGTTAGAAGGCACCGATTAATCAACCCTGGTTTTTCGACACACCACACAGTGCACCCGGAACGGAAACTTTGTTTCGGCACGGAGGGAACGATCCTTGGGATTTGTTGGAACATTACATGGATGCCGAGCAAAGAAGATGAATCAACCTCGATTTATCACCCCCCCCCCCTCCTCCCCCCCCCCCCCCCCAAAAAAGTACACCTAGCCTACACCTAGTGTTGCTGTGTCTATTAGCATCCTACCCTGTTGACGTGGCGACGTGTTGCCTAGCGCAGGAAACATCCATCAAATCCTGTCTTCTCACCCACATCCAACCTTCATTTAATTATTTGTTGCCAAAATGATTAATAGTTTCATAATGTGCTGTTTCTGTGCACATGTGCAGTAGCTGTAACGACCCAACGTGCTGCTTCCAGCCTGCCTGAAGAGAGGGGGCCGAGAGACACCGACTCTGACCAGCCTGCTGCCCTGCGAGATTTAGGAGAGATTTTGAGGGGATGAGTGCAGCTCAGCAGGACAGTGTTTGACTGCAGATCAAAGGGTCACAAGTTCAAATCCCCCCTAGCATGTTTCTTTGGCAAAAAGAGTCTGGTGTGTGGAAACATTTCTATTTAGCTTTACCTGAAGTTCTACACGCATGTCTATAAGTCTCTAAAAGCGTCTGCTAAATGAAGCATTATGACTCTTTTCCAATATTTATAGCATGTGAGGGAAACAGAATACTGATGTTGCTAAATGAGGCAGTCGCTATGGTTTGACAGTTGAACATTTACGCAAACAAATCTGAAACCGTCCGCACTGTGCCAGAGACACAACGCTAGAAAACTGGGCTCGTGAGCTCATTCTCTCGAACCATTAGCTTTGAAGTAGTGCATTTGCTGTTCTCCCAGCCCTGCCCAACGCCTCGTTCATCACTGTCAGTGCTAAGATTTTATAAAGGCAAAACCACAAGAATGTCCCACGCTAAGTGTTTTGTTTCGGAGAAATCTGATGCACAGTTTCTTTCATAGTTCTGATACTGCGAGGATGACGGCCTAGATTACTAGGTTCTGGTTCCTAATGGTGCTTCTCAACGACAAGGTCAAGTCAGCTGGAACCAGAATGTTCTCAGTATCCCAGGATCCATCTTTGAAGTCTGCATCTCTGTTTACTGAACGCCACACGTCTGAATCAAGCCAGTGAAGCTTCACACAGCCCCAACCGGCCCAAGTCCATCGATCATAGACTCAGTTCCTCAAGGAAAAACATGAGGGAGTTGTTTTTTCTTCGAAGTATCTGGTTGTTTCAACAAATCTTACTATACTTTATAGCTTGTAGACCTGCAGACTTGTAGACGAAATTGACTTCATTCAGCAACAACATTTCTTCCTTATCAGACACTCGCTCTAACTTTCCTGTGTCTACTCTGTCATCGTCAGCAGAGGTTAATGGATGGAAGCAGAGAGGAACGGTTCTATGTGTGTGTGTTTTGTGTGAGTGAGTGTGTGAGTATCTGTGTGTGTGTTTTGTGTGAGTGAGTGTGTATCTGTCTGTGTGTTTTGTGTTTGTGAGTATGTGTGTGTGTGTTTCGTGTGCATGAGCATATGTGTGTGTGAGTGTGTGTATGTGAATATGTGTGTGTGTGTGCTTTGTGTGTGTGTGTGTGTGTGTGTGTGTATAGCTGCATACCTCCTGTCAGGGTTCACTGCGTCATGACCAAGTCCCCGGCACCCATCACTCTGCCCTGGCACCGCCCCTCTTTGAGACCACAACAACCTGCTCTCACTGACGACAAACACACCTCTGAGGGTCGTCAGCAGGAAGCAGTGAACCAGGGGCTTCCTGGATGAGTGCTTGCAGACAGGAAGTGAATGTGCAGGAGTGTGTCTGTGAGCGTGGGAGCAGCGAGAGAGGAAGCCTTCCCACCCCCTCCACGTTCCTCCCCCCACCCCCTCCCTTCCTCCACCTCTCACCCCCATTCCTCCCCCCATCCCCTCCCCTCCCGTTCACCCATCAGCTCCCCTGCCCTCCCCTCTCTCTACCTTCACAATGCAATCAATGCATCATGTGATCTTTATTGATTGATTGATTTTCCTATTAAAAGACTTCAACTCGACAACCCAGGGCAATAACAACTGACAAATCGCAGGGACAGGTGACAGGTGAGTCATTGGTGCCGTCATAGCAACCGCAGCGCAGACTTCCCTCCTCCTCCTCAGCCTGTGTGTGACAGCTGACGACCCCCCCCCCCACCACCATCCACCCCCCCCACCCCCCCCCCCCTCCCAGGAGACCCGGGGACGCTCAGAGAGTGAGAGGGACGTCATGTGTCATCGCACCGTTGTTGACAGACACATTCGTCGCGTCAGTAACATGGGCTGAGATCCGTCCCCTGCATTCAGATGCTGCCAGCCCAGATCCCCTCCCTGGTGGGACTGTGAGGGGGTGAAGGACTGACATGGAAAGCAGCCATCTAAACCCTCAAACACCCAAACACCCAAACACTGTTCATCACCCACATCCCCACACGGACGAGTGTGCGGATTTAAAAGCATGTTCAGCGCCATTAAAAAAAACACCAGTCTTCATTGTTGCGATGCGATTTTGTTTCCAAATCGTTCCTGTCTCCCCCCCCCCCGCGCGTCGGCTGGTTGAGCCGCAGTAATGGGTGGTGGCGTGTGTTTTGCTGTGATAGTGTGTCTGCCGCGCTCGCCAACTTCCTTCCGCGGGTCTGTCAGTGCCTCTGCTGTCTAAACAGGTCATGTGTCTGTGGATGAAGATGGATGAGGCTGAGGAGGGAAGCCAGCAGCGTGACGACAGAGAGTGACCAGGCACCGCAAGACGTTTCCTATCGAACCTAGCGTAGCGTCGTACCTTGAGCTTCCTGTATGAGTGTGTGTCTGTGTGTGTGTCTGTGTGTGTCCATATTTTGAGTGTGGGTGTCAGTCCAGTGTGTGCATGTATGAGCGTGCGTGTGTGTGTGTGTGTGGGTCTGACGGCGAGGACACACACCCCACTTTAAGCCTTTTTACACCCTCCATTAGAGATGACCTTTGACCCTACCGCTGGTGATCATGTGATTTGGTACACAGAGGTTAGACCAGCCTGTCACAACACCAGCGCTGATGGCTGCCAACAGGAGACTGGCTCTGCGAAACAGAGCTGAAGATCTGCCTGTTGCTGAAAGTGAGTGAGTTATTACCTCATTGTAGGATAACAGTGTGTCTACATACATGTGCCTTGTTCAGACACGCTCTGAGACTCCTTCATGAAGACATGGGAGACAGTAAATCATGCTTAAAGATCCCAGGACGATCCCACACCTGATTGGCTGCTGGCCCAGATCATCCGAGAGCTGATTGGTTGCTGGCCAAGACAAACTGACATCTGATATGTTTGAGTCCCAAATCATCTGAAAGCTGATTTGTTGCTGGCGCAGACAATCTAAAAGCTGATTGGCTGTTGTTCCAGAGGCTGTATGGTTTCCTGGTTAGACCATAATAGACGACAATATTCACTAACACACTGTGGCTCACTTTAATTTGGCCATATAATCCAATGAGAGGCATTAGAGCAGCAGGTAATTCTTAGTGACGTTAATAAATATCAGTTTTATTAGGATATAATTGTGGTCATCGTAAAGGTTATTGCTTTCATAACATTTGATATTTCATACTTAAATCTCATCTAATTGTGATTTGATCTTGTTAACAGCAGTTTTTCTGTTGATCCACAGCAACACAATGAAATTACTTCACTTCAGGGTAACAGAGATTTAAAGGAACAATAATAACAAAATGTACACATCCATCCCACAGTACAATACTTTTAATGTTTACAGTTTAAAAGGTCTATAATCTCAACTTGATTGGTCGAAATATATTGGACCAATCGACTTCTGACATCAGTGACCAGGCATTAAGGCTAACTTCTGAATCAACAGCAGATGTTTATGGGGGGGGGGGGGGGGGGCAGAGAGATGTGAATGGAGAGAAAAAAAGTGAGAGATTGCAAGCGGAGTGACAGAGAAAGTGAAGGAGAGAGAGATCAAGAGAGAGACAATGAGAGCGAGATCTAGAAAGAGATTAAGCGAGAGAGAGGAAAAGAGAGAGAGGGAGAGAAAGCGATTAAGAGACAGAGAAGTAGAGAAAGAGAGAGAGGGAGAGCGGGAGAAAGAAAGGAGAGAGAGAGAGAGAGAGAATAGCTTTTAAAAGGATTTTGTCGGTTATTGACTGGTTGCACTCTTCTGCTAATAGCCATTTAAAGATTATGGGCCTGCTGGTGAAAATCAAGGCCTCCATTGTTCCTCTTATTGCATTCTGGCAGATGGGAGCTGACACAACAACACACAGGCTCCCTCCGGGCGCTCCGTGCACACACCAGCCCTCCATCAGCCAATCTCCTATTGAACCAGCCCTAATAACTGCCCATGAATTATTAATCTACATACGATATTGAAGGCGAAGGAAAGAGCCGGGCCTGTGAGCCGGTGAAAGAGGCGAGATTGGTGTTCAGGTGCCCGTTCAGAGGAAAAGGTCCGACCAAAGACTCCCCGGGCGGCTATTTCTCGGAACAGGGCAAACATTCCGATAACTGGCACAGGAAGATAAAATATATATTCATTAAACGTCAGATTGCTGATGAAATGAGTGCGATCCATTAGTGGGTAGCCGAGCGGACCAGCTTTTTCCCGGTTGTTCGTGGGTTGGGCCCAGGCTGCCTGCCTGTAGAGGTCAGGCTCAGGGCAGGTTATGTGGTTATCTGCAGGTCATCTGATGAGTTAAGTCTAGTTTATTTGATTTCTTTACGCAATTTTAAGAAATGAATTCATATCAATAAATAAATACGTCTGTGTAACTTATGTAGGCCTGTGAAATCCACATCTATTGTCTATTTTGTTTATGAATCTAGAGCTGCCAGCCTTCTAAAGGCCTTTGGACAAAGATGAACGCTTCATAAATGATTCCAAATGAGCTCTATCCGTTTCGGTGTTTCGATTAATTGAATTTTCCTTGTCAAAATCCATAGATTCGAAATAATGAAAAATGCCCGAATAATTGCCTTTCAGATTTCATTATGAAGGAAAAACTTTTATTGTAAGGAAACGCACGTTCACGCTCTGTTCCTCGGCGCGCGCTGCGCTGCATCCATCCAGGAGACGCGCGCGCTATTCTAATGGAAGTCGCTGATGTGGAGAAATCAATGCAACACATCAACATTATCAACTACCACAGACAAACAGAAGTGCTATGATTGTGTTAGTAATGCGACACTTGCTCTGAATCGGCAAATACGGACGAAGGCATTTAGCTTCTCTCTGACGGTTTTCACTAACAGAAACACGCTTTCTCTACTTCCTGCTTAGAAGAACGCTCACGTTTCATCCCATGCAGATTCACAACGGAAAAGTGTAATCATCTCTGGGAAGAGAGCCAGCACTACTGACAAGCAGCCCTGGATGACCTCCAGCACAAACATGCCACTGGTGCTCTTAATCACTACCTGTGTTCTGATGGAGAGGGAGGAAGTGATTGAACAGAGAGAGAGAGAGACAGGACAGTGCTCTGATAGAGAGAGAGAGAGAGAGAGAGAGAGAGAGAGAGAGAGAGAGAGAGAGAGAGAGAGAGGGAGCATCAACCAGTGTGGAGGACAGTGTGAGAGGTGGTGAGGGGTCAGAGGTGACCCTCTCAAGATGGACAGAAGGCTGGGGCTGGGGAACACACACCGTCTGGGAGTGTGTGTGTGTATGGGGGGGAGGAGAGGGGGTGGGGGGTGCTCTGTCATCATGCAACACACAAAACACAAACACTTACCTGCTCAAGTGCCTCACCTAGAACTGCACACCTGTACAGTAGGAGCACACACACCAAAGCACAAGCTAACTCACACCTGTACAGTAGGAGCACACACACCAAAGCACAAGCTAACTCACACCTGTATTCATTGTTCTAGTGCAGATTTCCCTCTCTTCAGATCACAGGAACAAAGTCAGACATAATAACACTGTATAATGGATACATGACTGTAATAGGCCTATTATCTTTAGGCCCAACTGCCAAAAAAGACTGTTTATTGAAAGTGCATGAGTGCAGTGTGTGTGTGTGTGGGTGTGGTGTGTGTGTGTGTGTGTGTGTGTGTGTGTGTGTGTGTGTGTGTGTGCGTGTGCGCATGCGTGTGTGTGTGTCGGTGTGGGTGTGGGGGTGTGTGTGTGGGTGTGTGTGTGTGCGTGTGGGTGTGTGTGTGTGCGTGTCTCCTTTTGTTTGAGAGAGTAAGAGAAAAGAAGAGAGATGGAACTGTGCCTGCAGGCTGAAAATAAATGGAAGGAGGGAGGAGAGGGTCAACATGAACACCATCTGGGTATATATAAGTGTGTGTGTGTGATGAGGCAACAGACAATAGAACCAGTGGTGCCAGCATGTAGCCACCAGTCTCCCTAACCCCTGTTACAACCCACATTAGGAGGGGAAGACACCAGACATCCCTCACATTCAGACTCCTCCCTCTCCCCCTCCCCACTCTCCCTCACCTGCTCCCTCGCACCCTCCCCTCTCCCTTCCACTCCCTCTTGTCCTCCCCATCCCCCTGTCACACACTCTCCCTCCCTCCTATCCACCCCTGTCCCTCCCTCCCTCCACCCCTGTCCCTCCCTCCCTCCACCCCTGTCCCTCCCTCCCTCCACCCCTGTCCCTCCCTCCCTCCACCCCTGTCCCTCCCTCCACCCCTCCCCCCCCAGCCCTGATCCCCTGTGGGTGCAGATCATTGCCAGCAGAGCTACAGGCCACTTGCTGCCTGACAGTCAGCTGCACTAATGGGGCTGGCTGTTTATTTGGTTCTGTTGGAAGTGGATTAGCAGGGGTAATTATGGTTAATGATCTGCCTGCTCACCCTACTGATCTGTAGTCAACCTCTCACAGCTCTGTAGCCGGTGGCTCCATTAATACGGTGTAATGTTACCCATTAGCTACAGGGGTGTGCTTCACCATGAAAGAACCCCTGGTGATGTTCATCGACGAGAAAAAGCTCTGAAATGATTCGGAATATGCTTCAAGTCAAAGCAAAGGATTAAAGTGATCTGGGAGTTTTCGATCTGTTTTCCAGAAGGCATTTGATCTCTGGTCGTAGTATTGAAATAGTCGGTTGGCGCGGTGATTTGTTGTGATTCGTTTATTTATGTATTTGTTGCTGAACGTGTGGGCCAAGCTTGACAGAAGGTTTCTAGATTTTCCCACAGTGCTGCTCAAACCAAACAAAGGACAGTGGAAACACCATCATGAACTCTATGATTTGTGTCTTTTGTCTTTTTTGGCAAATCATTTATTTGTGTTTTGAATATTTGCTCGGGTTGTCACGGGCTGACGAAGGGAAAACAGATTTGTACTTGATAGATGTCATTCCAGCTGTGTTCCCTCTGAGTTATTCCTGTTCTGAGGCAGGTAAGTGCTCCTCCTTCACCTGACTGTCAACAGTTTCGATGATTGATGTTCCATGTTTCAATGACTGATGATTTCTTCTTGCCATTTCAAGCTTAACTCTTTACTTTCACTTATATTTTGGAGGACTTAAAACACACACAAAAAAACAATCTGTTGCAACGTCTTCTGCAAGTGAAGGTTGTGGACTTACCACAACAATTACATGTTTATTTAGCTACAAAAACAGTTTTTTTTTGTCCGAATAAATTTTTTTGTTGCATTTTAGCAGAACCTTTAAAGTGAATTGAAAATGGGGAAAAACATCCCTTGTTCTTCTGTTCAGTGTGAATCATCTACTTATCTACATCCTATCAGGTTTAATCTAATAATGACACATTACAGGGAATAGGGAACTTGAGACTCCTCTCCTTGAACAGAAACATATCTGTTCATATCCAGTCCAAACCGATCAATTGAAAGGGACAGCCTAAAAAAATGACATTTCAAAGAACCACTCATTCTTTTTTTTCTCTTTTTTTTTTACATTATCCATCTTCAAAATGCGCCAGTAATAGCAACAAAGTGGTTTTTCCGCCCAAAATGAAGTTTTGCTTAATCAAATCAGGGGTCAAAGAAGCATATTTTGGCGTGAAACCAACAGGACACATCAGGGTTAAACCAATTACACTCTGCTAAACAGGCTTCAGACACATTTTCCTCCCTTTTCCAGTAATTTTTGAAAGCCTTCAAGCTGTAATAAAATATCACTTTTTGCGCATTTGTGCGTTAAACTTCCATGGTCTCATTGCATTTTTCTGATGATAATCGAATTCCCCCCCCGGCCCTCACCAGCTCACTCCAGCACTCTGCTCTTGTTCCTGGGAAGATGACACAGTGGTTGGGTAACCGGGGCAACTAGAAAATTCCGGCTGGGCTCTCTTAACCGGATGCGAGCATTGCAGGATGATATGACTACGCCATTGAACACCAACCCTCCACCGTCCACCCCTCCTCAACCCCCGCCTCCCCACCCCCTTCCAGGGACCCTTTCAATGTGGTCTGATGCTTCATAATGGACATCATTACCCAGAATGCACCGGGAGGCCCCAGGCCCCCTCTTCTTCAAATCACTCCCTAAAGATGCCTCCTGCGCTCTGATCGTCCATTTCTGGCGCGCCGTAACCTCGACGACGGTGGCGTTTACAATGTGCAGTTGTACCCGGAAGACTCTTTCAAATTGTAAAAACTGACGACGTCTTTCCAAGGTGCTTACGAGCTTCTAGTTATTGTAATGCGAGGCAGTTAAGCCCTCCGACTGAAGATCTAATTGTGTTGTGTGACCAACGCACAGATTGCAATCAACTCGACTGATTTCGAAATAAGGATGTGAGTCCTTAAACTGCACAGGCTGTCTGGACGGTCGTTGACGGTAACCAACACAACTGCTCCTAGGCAACAGGGCCTGTTTACCATCAGAGGTCACACCCAGCCTGGGTTCATCGCGTCCTGACCCGGAGGCGGGGGGGGGGGCGGGGTGGGGTGGGGGGGGGGGGGAGGAGGTATCAGGGATGCTCCAGGTGTTTTGAAGGAGGAGTTCCTTTAATAAAAGCTTTGGCATCTGTAACCAATTAATCTTCTCGGCATCGTGCTGCCGTCTCTGCCCCTAACGAAAGCCCAGAATGCCTTGCGAGGCCACTTTAATTAGTTTCCGTCGCACAGAATGGCGGTGAGGACACCCTGGTGCTGACAGACAGGTGCAGGGATCCTGATTAATTAAAATAATAAAGACGAGAGGAGGGGGAGGAGGAGAGGGGAGGAGGAGGGGGAGGAGAAGAGGGGAGGAGGGGGAGAAGGAGAGGGGAGGAGGAGGGGGAGGAGAGGAAGCAGAGGGAGCAGAGGGGGAGGAAGAGGAGCCGGTTTCAGGAAGAGGAGAAGGGAGAAGAGGAGGCGGAGGAGGTGGAGGGGGACAGTGAAGGAGGAGGTGGAAGAGGAAGGGGACAACAGAGGAGTTGGGTGGGTGCGCAGGCAGCGTTGACGCGGCGAGGGGCTGTTGGGGGGGGGGGTGGGTGGCGGAGATGTTGATTTGCTTCGCGACAATGCGAGGCCTCGGGCCGTGACAGTGACGTGGGGGGGGGGGGGGGTGGGAAGGGAGGGCGGGCGGGGGGGGGGGCTTGTCCCGCTCGTGTCCTGAGGACTTTGATCTGCTTCCAATGAGTACAGAACTGCCACACTGTCACACTCCAGAGGTCCCACTGCCACGGCTGTCGATATGAAACGGACTTAATAAAGAGTCTCCCCTGAGATTCATCTGGTGTGAAAGCTATAGTGTCGCATTAAGCTGTGGACACATCAGGAGAGACTACGATTATTCCTCCTAAGAGAGCCTATTATGACCAGGCTTATTCCTCTGTCACAGGCATCAGCAGGCTGAGCTAACACTTGTCGTCAGTTAATTGTCGGTGTTTTAGTGAGGACTCATATTAAAATTCACGTCGGCTGCAAAGGGAAAGGACTCCCCCCGTGGTACGTGGTTATGAGGAGGTGTGTGAGGTTGTGTGTGTGAGGTGGATGTGTGAGAGGTTGTGCGTGAGGTTGTGTGTGTGTGAAAGCATCTTCTTGTAGAATAGCTTTCCGGGTTCGCTTGTTGTTGTTTTCCTTTCAATTAAATTTCTTCTTATTTTTTTATTTTCAATGTGGATCCATTGGCAGGAATGGTTCCCTTACGTCAGGGGTGTCAAACTCGTGCCATCACGGTCTAAGAGGGTACAGGTTTTCGTGTCAACCAAGCCCCTACACCAGCTGATTTCAATAACGCGTTTCTCCTCGTTCTCATGCACTCGTTATTGAAATCAGCTGGTGTAGGGGCTTGGTTGACGTGAAAACCTGCACGATGGCACGAGTTTGACACCCCTGCCTTCCATGCTGCCCGTCCTGGAGCCTGCAGGACCCCCATCCTGACGCAGCGGCAGCAGAGCACAGCTCAGCCATGTGAAACACCGGCATGTCACGCCTCCACTCACCTGCGAAAGCTACCCAGCACACCACATGTTCCCGTCTGAGGAAGAGACTCCAAACTCGTCCTTTGATCTGGGAAACAGCCACGTTCAAAAGAATGAAGGAGAGGAAGAGCCTGTGCCAAATGAGAAGGGCCCAGTTTCACAGTACTAACCTCCTCTGACTGACAGATGTGTAAGAGTGTGTTTGGGTTCAGTACAGTAGCTATGGAGTATCAACCTGTGACTGATGTCTTACCACAGCCCCCGGCTTTATCTAAAACTGAAATAAACAAGGGGTAAAGCCTTTACTCAGGCGAAATTCAATCATAAAAATGCATTTACATAAATTATTAGAAATCTGATCAGAGGATAATAATCACATTTTCTGTCAATAACTTTTAATATATTAGCTCCTTAATTATCTAGAATGACTGCACAAACATGAGCCTTGGAGCAGCAGGTACAATTTGATTCGATAGAAATGTATATATTCCGGAAGTGATTGTGATAACACAAACACACAACTGGATGATAGAAGGGGTTGCAGCTCTCCTCATAGCAGTCATGACACCGTATCCCCTCCAAGGAATCAATGTGAGCGGATTGTGGTTCATTTTATACCTTGACCGAGAAGCTGACTAAGGCAGTAAGAGTTGTAGGCTGCTCTGTGTTGATGGAGTGTGCTGTAGGAGAGTGGAGGCCCCACGGTGGAGGCTGGGGTTATGAGCGCCACACGCCCTCTACTGGCCACACAGCGCTATTAACCAATGCGTGAAACTCTTGTTGCGGTTGGTCAAAAGCCTGACTTTATTTTACAACACGTGTTTTCGTGAATAAAAACTTTTTAATGTTTGTCATGTTGTGTTTGTGTAATGCTTTTGTAATGATGTTTTTCCATCAAAACCTGAACTGATCTAAAGCATCTGTACAACACACTCTTCATATTACTATGCTCGACATATTGATGCTTGAATGGATAAATCTTCATTACAAAAAAAAAAAATCTTATTTTCTCAGAATCTCATTTTGTCTCCATTCCAGTTTTAGTCAGAAGAAAGCTTTGGTTTTGCAGGGCAACCTATAATCATTCTAATGCTAAATTAGGTTTTCATAATGTGATTCTCTGTTTCTGTTTTTCTTGAACAACATCACTGAAAATGTTTGGAGATGTAATTTCAGTCTGGAGTCAGATGTTCCATCTTTCATTCTGCTTTCAGGGTCTTCGGTCTTTGATGTTCTGAGGGGAACCCTGACAGATGTTCTGAAGGGAACCCTGACATGTTCTGAAGGGAACCCTGACATGTTCTGAAGGGAACTCTGATTGACGTTCTGAAGGGAACCCTGACTGATGTTCTAAAGGGAACCCTGACTGACGTTCTGAATGGAACCCTGACTGATGTTCTGAAGGGAACCCTGACATGTTCTGAAGGGAACCCTGACCTCTCCAGTCTCTTGTCTGACAGGAAAAGAGACATGCCTGACTAACTGTGAGTCACAACAGATGATTCCAAAGTGATGGATTTGACAGGAAGCAAAACAAACCTCATTTACATAATAATAATAATAGCAATGTATTATTTTAGCAGCCTCTTACACAGAGAAAGATTCAAGTGGGGATTTGAACCCGTGACCTCAGGCTCCCCCTGTACCTCTCTATCTCTCTCTCCCCCTCTCTCTCCCCCTCTGTCTCCCCCTCGATCTCCCTCTATATCCAGTGAAGCTTGGTATCTGGTAATATTAGCTCCTCTGTATTCAGAGAGGCTGGGGAGCTGGTAATATCAGCTCTCAGTTTATTGAGAGATCCATTATTCCTAGACTCCTGCTGGTGACCTTTCACCCTGGCTGACCCTTCCATGTTCTGACCCCAGCCCGGCAGGACCTCTGTACCAGTCAGTCCACGGTTTCCCTCGAGCATCACCCTCACCCCTCCACACTCCCCTCCACCCCACCCCCCACACACACACCCTCATCATTCCCTCCATCTCTCCCACCCACTCTCTTTTGGGACAGCGCCATTAGACAGCCATTAAAAACACAACCAAGGGAGAACTCCATACAGTCCAATGTCGCCATAAAGCATTCATACCAACACCCACTGGCTCAGGTTTCACTGAATGAATGATGACATAATTGCTTTGCCACCACAGCAGATGTAGGAAAGTAACAACATAGGGAAACCCATCAAACCATATTCCATAAACACATTTATTGAAACTTCACTGGAGACATTTTCTAAAGTACATATTTTTCTGGTATCGGGGGGAAAAAACTGAAATCGCACAATTGTGCACTGGGGGTAACTTTATATAAGGCTTTGTTTGATGGGTCCACAAACCGGCACTCTGCCTGTTTTCAGACAGTCCAGTCAAGCACAGGGACGAGTGCTGAAAGCAAATACCTGATTGTATTAGCACCTCCCCTCTAAGCTGTTGTCACCTAGCTGACCGATTATAGGCAATTACCTGCTCTGTCGGAATCCTAGCCCGAATAGATTGAATTCGGATTGATTTCTGCCCAGGAAAGAGGAGGGAATTTAAAGCCTTTTTTAATTGGGTATTTGGTGTGTGCTGATCTGAACACCGTGTTCCTCCCCAGGGATCCTTTATGGGGCAATAATGGCATCGGTCTGCAGTCTCGTCTGCCGACTCCTCTCAAGGCCATAACCCTGCATTTGCTCTGAGTGCTTTTCTATTATGCATTGATAGTTGAGCATCAATCAATAAGGGGAAACTGAAAACCCAGCGAAACCAACTTCTTAAGTGTAAAACGCCTCTTAATACCGGAGGCCTTTCAAACAACTTAACCTGGACGCTTTTTATCCCCTCCCTCCCTCCCTTCCTCGTTCCCGCTGGTCTTCCACGGACACTTACTGGTGCCTGGCGACAAAATGTTTTATTCAGAGGGTTGAATGTCTGCTCCTTTGGAGAAAATGCACCAGAACTGCCCCACGCTTTCCGGATTTCAACACTCTCAGCATAAGCTTGTAAATCAACCTTTCTGCCATAAAGAGGCTATTCCATCACAACAGCCATCCTCCAATCTGGATATTCAGTATATTTTCACTTGTCAAGTTTTGTGCCAGAGTATATGGATTACCACCGTACTCAATGAAACATTATAGATTTTGTCTTAGTGTGTATTTTCAGATCGAATCATTTTCATCCTTGTGGTTGTAAAAGTCTAAACAACCTCAGGATGGCTTAGGTAAGGCCCTGCTAGGAAATCAAATCCTGTCAGCGCTGTCAACACGATGCCAAGGACAGTCTTTCCTCAACGACGGTGCACCATAACCCCCCGCCTATCACGGAAACAAACCCTCCAGAGTCACCTTTCACATGGCCGATGCCCTGGTTCACACAATCTGGAAGATTCCGGGAAAAAGTCGGGGAGGACCCGAGACTGACCTGGAGATAAGGAGACATCTGACCCACCTACACTGGGGGAGATAAGAAGGAGACAGTCACAGCAGTGAACCGCCACACAATACACAAGCCCACCTCCGCCCCACCTCCGCCCCACCTCCGCCCGCCTGACTAAGCCTTCAGCCCGGGTCCCCACTGGTCCTGCTGTCATCACTAATGCACCTTTCCTACAGGACAATGCCCATGACACCGTAAGTTTATCTGGAGCGTCGTGGAATTTCTGGGAAGCTGCGAGTTCACCTTTCCACTCATCCAGATGATCGGAGACGATAGAGTTGGAGACATCGATTAATGTTTTTTCCTATTTTTTTCCAAGTGTTTATGTTAGACATTTATGTTAGACATTTTTGACGGTGGGCTTGTTGAAAGAAGCCATGGCTGTTCTTAATCAGCCATGTCTGTTTGCCGTTAACAGCACTGGAAGGTTTGATTACATGTACTTATCCCAGAGCACAACACGTTAACTGTAATGGAAAACATGTTTTCAAAACCTATTTTACAGATTTCAGCAAAACGCAGGTCTGACGCACCAGGTTTGAGACACCAGGAATAGAAGGGGGGGGGGGGGGGGGTGCTGAAAAGAGAGAGGGGTGGGTGAGGGGGGGGGCATTCACATTGAAGAGGCCTCCTCTACTTTGGTTACACAAACTTTGTTTTCATCCTCTATACATCAGAGTCCTCTCCCTTCATCTACCATCTGCTCATGAAGAATCTGTTTCACTCGATGAGCCAAGCCCTCTCTTTATTGGTCCTAATAGCACTATCAGCCGAGCTGCCAAACCTAATTACTGCTTAAAAAGGGAGGCCACCCCAGCTAATCATGGCCGCCTAACCTGATTTCTCTGTGATGAAGAGAGGGGATAAAGAGCAGTTAATGCAGGGAGAATGATCTCACAAATACAAAAAACTCAATTCATTTCTCCGGGAGAGCAATCTGTCTGATTCAGCTGTAATGGAGTGCAGATTCATTAGGCCTGAGGCCTCACAGTAGCACCATCCTCTTATCAACTGAACAACAAAAGATTTTTTGCGTTAGCGTGACTTGGCACGAGCGCGACTTGTCCTCGCGTCTCGTTCTCTTCGTAACACCCCGTTCATGAGTTCCGTCCCTCTTTCAAAAGCCAGGTAGCGGAGGAAGTCGAACCTGAAACATGTGGATGTGCAGTCTCTGCGCTCTACACCTGAGCCGCACCTGCCCCCCGTCTCTTCTCTGTGGTCTCTCTGTGTTTGGTTTAGCAACTGCTTAACTGTTACTTTCAGTGTACCGTAGCAACTGCTTGCATTGTGTTACTTTCAGTGTACCGTGATGCTGTAAAATCCCACCCTGCCTCTATTAACTATTCTACACAAAGAGACAATGGCCCTTTCGGTCTCCCATAGACTTGAACATGGACAATTGTCTAGATACTGAGTTTAACTTTGGACAAGCGATAGTATCTTCAAATACATAACCATGGGGACTGTACTCTATGGCCAGGGAACAATACCAAGCTTCTCTCAAGACACAAATCTTGATATATTAATACTACAGTTTAATGTAAGATCCTGAATGTCCAAACAATCTAGAATCCTGTTTTTCCAATCCCCTCCATACATAAGAGATTGACAATTCTTAATGGGTCATACACTCTAAATGAATACTGCGTATGGCCGTTATGAATGACCAATTCATTGTATAGTTTTTGAATGTCTTCCAGGACATAAGTCCCTGTAGCTTGGCAGGGGACCCTCCTCTCCAGACAGCACTATGCAGTTCAGTGCCCAGATAGGATCCAGAGGACCCAGCCTGCATGGGGCACAAGGCCATAGCCAGGCTTTACAGACGGACATTAGGATGAGCCCGAGTTAAAATCCTATTAGTTTGAGTTGGGAATCGGATTATCCTCGTTGAGAATCACTCGTCTGGCAACTAGGGCCTAATTTACGCCAATCAACGGCAATTATTGAGAGGAAGGGAGCTCCTATTAGAGAGCCTCATCCACTTAGTCTAATGAATGGGGAAGATTCAATCTCTGCTGTGGAGACGCATCGGAGAAATTCAGCTGGGGGCGACTGGGTGAAGGCTGAAGGAGCGCTGCTGTTATTTATCAGCCGAGGGGGCCTGTCAAAGCAGACAGGAGTTAGGGGCACTAGCCTCCAGTAAGCTCATTCAGAGGACATCTCTGTTACAAACTGAACCACAAAGTACTGGAAATACTATTCAGCACTGATGGAAAACCAACTTTTTCTAATAAACAATTTCTCATTTCAAGTATCGTTACAGCAGAAGAGACGCATCTTCATTTCATACTAAATGACAAGACCTACGTTTCTCCCCCTGAATGACCTGGAAAAGGTCATGCGGTTACACATGCTGTGTGAATCATAGTCAGCGGTCTGACTGGTCCTGGTTGATAAACCATTTGAATGCTGCCCTCTAGTGTCTGCTCTGCAGTAATGCACTTCATTAAAGTTGCCCGTCTGCCAGGTATTACTGATTAGAAAGTCACGGTATAGAAAGCATTTCTTTGAGTATCTCTACATCCTCTGCATGCACAATTGTTAGAACCGTTCAGTTTTAATTAACACCGAATTAGCCAGGTAAGCCCAGCTTTTCAACCAATTCAACTCGGTTAGAAAAACCGAGTTGTTGTTTGACTTCAGAAGGAGTTTTTTGAAAAGCAAAAGTTAGTGTGCCAAGGTGAGTGTGGTTTGTGGTTTTAAAGTTCCCTGACTTTATGGCTTTGTGAGTTTAGTTCTGACAACATATTGTGGTTAAAAAGGGAATAAAAGTGTCATAGAGCCAAAGAGATATGGCTGGAAGTGAAAACAAACTCAGACGCGTGGTTGAATTCGTTTAACTGGATATTATTATATTGATCTCAGGATTACAGTTTTCTCAGCCCCCCCAGACTGATAAAGAACTTTCCCTAGATTGGAAAATATGACCGCAACAATGCAAGTTTAGCAGCAGTTTAACAGTGTGTGGGCCTTATTATACCCATGTGCCGCTGATGAAACCTCCCACTATGACCTGTCACATCTCCCACGGGGAGACTAATAATGTGACTATAAATAATGTCCTTCCTTTCGAACCTGTTGGCTGCGAAATACATGCAATGCAACAGTCACTTCTTGGTAGCCCAGGAAGTGTTCTTTAAACCAAGTTTCAACCCCCCCCCCCTCCCCCCTCAAAAAAAAGAAAGACGTTGTTTCTCTCTGGGATTGTCTCTACCTAGTCTACTCATTGAAAGGAAGACTAACGGACAAACCTGTTTCTGCCTTTTAGTAAATGGAAATCTTTTTTCCAATCAGCTCATAAACTGAACCCTCCACCCCCCTGCTGTGTCATACCAGTAATGTGGTTCGGAGAGGTTGTCTAGTTGAGGTTGTGTAGTTGAGGTTGTCTAGTTGAGGTTGTGTAGTTGAGGCCTGGCTATTATTGGTAAGTTGGGGAATTCGTGTACTTTTTCCTCTTAATAAAACGTTTTTTTATGATAGTAATTCCCACGTCAGTCCGTTTTTTTAGAGGCGTTTATAAGTCTGTGACCTTAAATGTCTGCCATGTTTAGAGTTCGCTATACATTGATGAAATACTCATCTGATAAAGAAGCAAAGTGTGAACCACTACTTCAACTTGAACACAAACATGTACAGTTGGTAAAAGCAGACGTGTTAATCATGACCAACATCTCACTCATTATGCAAAGTCTAGAATTTTCCAAATGTTTTTGTAGTAAAGTGAGTCGGTTTCAGTGTTTGCATTCAAGCTTATTTCTCTCTTTTCCACGAGTCTGTAAAGAATGAAGTTAGAGCTAAGCAACCAGATGCACAACTAGATGTTAAAACATTAGCATTTTTTGAAAACTAATAACCATAACAAACTAACAGCACGTGAAACATAGTATTACTCTACTTTATAGTACACGTTTAACTATGCACTGTATATGGGACGTTTATAATTGATTCCAGGCCTGGTTTGTGGTTGTAAACATCCATATCTCATATCTAGGTAAGAGTCAGAGTTGGCTGGCTTGTTTTCTACTGTAAGCGTTGTCCTTCAAAAGCCTGAGTGCCAATGCACTCATTCTTAGACATAACAAATATGAATAACATGCTATATGTGTCAATATATCTGTTTAAATGTGTAACTTTCTACATCTGCAGTATACGTTGCAGGTCAGAATGTCTGGACGTGGATCTTTCCGGGGTGTCAGAGGAGCCAGCTTTGCTCAGGTCCTCAGGAAGAATCTCCCTGCTCCTCCACCGGGGTTGACGAGGCCTCCGGCAGCCTTCATGCCTCCAGTTCCTTCAGAGGGCATCAATAATGGCTGCAACCCTGCTGATCGTTCATCCAAAACTGGTAGGGACTCACTGCTAACAAGCTCTTGACCCTTGTGTGTGTATGTGTTTTGAGATTAATTTATGCATATAATAAGCCTCTGGATTCCTTAACTCCGGTCAAACAATGTCACCAAAGTAAGAATACTCAGAGATGGATGAACTTGGTTTGTTGTGAGCCTTTAGTACGTTCTGTTACCAGTCCCTGGAGTTCTCTGGTGTGTTTCACAGATGCACATGTAAGGCCCAGTGGTTTGCTGCAGACTCTGATAGAGCGCTACAAGAGAGGGGAGACTCATGCAGTGTCAGCACTTTACCAGTTCTCACAGGTCCTGCAGTTCCAGCTGGAGCTGAAAGAAACTACGGGCAAGTAATGGATAGACATTTTTACTTTAAGTCATTTGCCTGAGGCAAGTAGGTTGAAGTGCCTTTGCTCAAGGACACAATGTCATGTTGGCACGGCCGGGATTCAAACTCGCAACCTTCTGATTGCTGGCCCGATTGCCTCACCACTAAGCCACTTGACTACATAGAGAGAAACCATTCTGTACTTGAAAGGCTGAATGGTGGTAGATAAAACTGTGATTAGACGAGCAGTACTAGTAGCTAAGTGTTTTCTTGATGACTCATATCCTTATCAAGACATTTATAATGTTTGTTTACATACACTACTTTACATACGCTACTTTACGTACGCAACATGAGGGGGAAAGGCAATTTTCAAACCACACTATGAGCAATTTAGCGAACTTTGTTTCTGTGTCTGTCACCCAGGTAACATTTCAGGCCTTTACTTTGCTTTCTGTGCTGTGATTGACGGGGTGAAGTACAAGACTGGGATGGGGAACACCAAAAAGCAGGCAAGAGCCACGGCTGCCCAGCTAGCTCTGGAAGAGCTCATCCCAACCCTGGCAGGCAAGTGTCTTCCTGGTTCAGGAATCCTGTGTTTGCTGACCCAGAACCCTGCCGCTAGTTTAGGAAGAGGGACAGTATGTTTGAATGACAGGTTTGAAAATGCCTCACCAGCTTTTATTTTTAACTTGGTGTGTGTTGTCCCCCCCCCCCCCCCCCGCAGAAGGCCGTCCTCCTTTGCAAGTTAAGGAAGATATTGTCTCAGAATCAGAGGCTCATTCTGGCAGAGCTGTTTATGGTAAAACAACAACACACCTACACTACCAAAAATATGTATTTTTTACTTGTCCTTTAGTGGAAAAACTACCATTAGACTTGTCAAGTGATGTGTAAATCAACATTAATCGTAAAAAAGATCCTTATGGAAATTAGTGCAACAAAATCATCAGGATTTAATTTTTCATAGGGAAGTTAAAATGTATAAACATTATTAATAAAGATTATAATAGAAGTGATCCCTGCTCTTCCTGTCTTTATGAGAGGAGCTTTGGAAGTTCTAATCCAAGCCCTGTCAGGCGTCTGCTTCCAGTAACATCTGGTCGTTAGCATCAACTGTCTCTTCCTGGTTCAGGAATACTGTGTTTGCTACCCCAAAACTCAGCTGCTAGTTTAGGAACAGGGACAGTATGATGAATGACAGGTTTTATTTTTTATCTTTGTGTGTGTGTGTGTGTTTTCCCCCAGAAGGCCCTCCTCCTTTGCCAGTTAAGGAGTCTGAGGTTCATCCTGGCAGAGCTGTTTATGGTAAAACAACAACACACCTACACTACCAACAATATGTCTTTTTACTTGTCCTTAAGTGGAAAAACTACATCATTTAGACTAGTCAAGTGATGTGTAAATCACCATCACCTTACCATTTTAAAAGAGATCCTTCAGGAAATATAGTGCAACAGAATCATCAGGATTTTATTTTCCAGAAGGAAGTTTGGATGTATTTCCTTTTATAGTAAAAAAATATATAATAAAAATAAAGTCAAACGTTGTTAATAAAGATAGTAATAAAAGTCCTCCTTGTACTTCCTGTCCTATGAAGAGCACACAAACCCAGTTAACAAGCAGATCCCCCAGGCTGTGAAAGAGCAGCTCAGAATGTTGCTGGCAAACCATCCAGAATTCTCCAGCTGTGAAACCACTGTGGCAGCGTTCATCGTCCAATCACGTAAGAGCAGCGCTTCTTCCTTCTGACCTGCACACCTGCTGGTGATGAGCGTGTCGCATAGAGCTTCAGTATGTGAACCTAACGAGGGCTCCTGAACCCCGCCCCCCCCCCCCCTGCAGCCAGCGGGTGCGAAGTGGTCGCCATAGGGACGGGCAATGTCAACAGCAAGGAAAGCGCGACGCCTAACGGACGCATCCTCCACGACTCCCACGCGGTCGTGACGGCCCGGAGATCCCTGATGAGGTCAGCCTCAGCTTCTGATAAATCCTCTAGAAAAGATCTGGTGGGGTGGTGCAGATCAGGACTTGACTTGTTGATCAAGAGGTCATGGGTTCAACCACCACACACACACACACACACACGCATGCACTCATTCATTTGTTTTAATGTTTATAGCCAAATATTCCTCTGTGTTGTATATGGGCATTATTATTCAAACATCTAACATTATTTTGTGTTGCTGGGCAGGTATCTGTACAGGCACCTGTTGTTGTTCCACAGTAGGAATCGTAACTTGGAGGAAAAGTCCATCTTCCAGCAGGAAGACAACACCCAGCTGCTCAGCTTGAAAAGCACCTTCACCCTGTACCTGTACCTCAGCCAGCTGCCCAAAGGAGCTGCACAGATCCCTTCCAGTCTGTGAGTGACACCCTCCTCCCTCCCATGGAACATCAGCAGGGTGTCCCGGGTGGATTCGGAGTTCTGGAGGTTTAAAATTTTCTGCTTTTTAACCTCCCGCCCAGGCGACTGAAGCCTCACTCCATCTCAGCGTGGGAGGTGAACAACCAGATGAGCCTGCATGTGACGGTGGAGGGCAAGGTGTTCTCCGTCTTCTCCTCCACCTTCGCCCAGGCGGCCTCCCGGCTGGTCAGCATGTCAGCCAGCGACAAGGTGACCCAGTGGCAGGTGCTTGGCTACCAGGGAGCTCTGCTGAGCCACTTCATAGAGCCTGTCTACGTCAGCAATATCCTCATCGGTAAGAAGCGTATCGGAAATAACCAATCAGGTCTTGGAAGCCTCAAGATATTTCTGATTGGTTGTTCTTGATTGGTTGTTCCCGGTCTGGCCCCCCTGATCGCTGGTTGGTCGTTCCTGGTCTGACCCCCTGATCGCTGGTTGGTCGTTCCTGGTCTGACCCCCTGATCGCTGGTTGGTCGTTCCTGGTCTGACCCCCTGATCGCTGGTTGGTCGTTCCTGGTCTGACCCCCTGATCGCTGGTTGGTCGTTCCTGGTCTGACCCCCTGATCGCTGGTTCCCAGGTGACCCAAGCTGCAGTGAGGTGCGGGGGATGGAGATTGCCGTGAACCAGCGCGTGGGCGGCGTGATGGAGCGCCTGCCCATGTACTACTGCATGCACCAGCCTCACATCAGCCTGGCCCCCAGCGTGGCCCCGGGGGGACCCGCCGGCCCCCAGACCAACCTCTGCCTCAACTGGAGCCAGGGGGACGTCTCCCTGGAGGTGGTAGATGGACTCGAGGGACGGACTGTCCAGGAGTAAGTTCAGCAGAGTTTGAGCTCCATAACCCTTTTTTACCAACAGTGTCAGATGGCAGTTTCTAGATCAGCATCCAGGAGGACTTCTCATTCCCAAAACTGCTAATTTTGTGTACCCAATTACAAGAAATGGTATAAAGATGTTGATTTTTACTTTTGTATAGGGATATGGAGATGGAAGAGGTCACAGGTTCAAATATTTCCATTTGTATTGCAATACAAATTCTGTTATTTTCTGGCCCCAGGTCACCTTTCAAGAGCAGCCCTGCCCTGGCCAGCCGCCTGTGTAAGGCCGCCATGCTGAGTCGCTTCACACTGGTTGCCAAGGAGACCCAGAGGGAGGATCTGCAGACTGTGATCTCCTACAGACAGGCTAAGGTCAGGAACTTTCTACTCCAATCATCAGACTGGGTTCAGATAGCATGTAGGATGGGGTTTGTCTGACTACATGCATCTTCAAGAGTTCAAACCGCCCTCGCTTTTGTGTCGCCTCTCGCCTCTGCTAACCGACTAGTGTTAGCTAAAAGCTTTTCCACTTTTATGTGTCGTTTCGTAGATGATGGCCAAGTCGTACCAGGAAGCTAAGAGTGTGCTGAAGTCCTACTTGGCCCAGCACGGCTTTGGGTCCTGGGTGGCCAAACCTCCCGTCAGTGATCACTTCAATATGTGAACACACCACCAGCAATCAATGTTTGGCTAGGGGGGAAAACAAGCTGATATGATAATAGCCATTGTTAACAGTTAATAATAATATTTCATCTCTGAAGTTCATCAGGGAAGGGTGACTTAGTTTATGATGATGAAGAGGGGGATGTATTTATATTGTTGGCTGCCTCCTTAGTTTGAGTTTACAGTTCAGTTTTAGCTTGGTTTAGATGCATCGTACCTCACCTTGTTTTTCGACAGAATTGAATTAAAATAAATCCAAAGGTTTCCCCTCTTCTAAAGAAAGTGTAAATCAGGTTCCGAAACGGCTAACTTTGTAGCATGCATACATTGGTTGTCTGCAATCTATAGTCATTCCTTTTCCTCCCCTGAAATCTAAGAAGCTGAAAGCCCGACTCACAGAGGAAAAGGATGCAGACCAGCGATGGTGTCATTTGGGAATTTGCAAGGATTTTGATCTAGTTTTTTGAGAGCACATGTTGACCCTCTGGATATTCTGTCGCTAAAGTATCCAAAGAAAGCAGGATGTCCACCCTGTGTGTGTGTGTGTGTGTGTGTGTAAGAACACAGGAAACGTTTGTGTTTCCTGTGTGAGAGGTGCAGCTCAGCGTTCAGTTTTGTTTACATCAACCTTGTTGATGGACTTCATGCAAAAGCTGCTTCTCCTCCTGGTCCAGGATAGCTCATCTGAACCGTATGTACGGAACCACTTTCATCTTGTCTTGAGGTTTGATGACCGTGTTATGAAACGCCAAGTGGTTCAGTGGAAAAGGGAAAGCGTTTTGACACGGTGATGTGTTTTGTGCATTTGATGTTTGTTAAACTGTTCTGTTCACAAATAATGTCAAGTTTGTTTGTATGTAAATGCTGTAATCGATGGATATGTATGGTTGAGTGGTTCAAATCTCCCAGACCATGTTAAAACTGCTTTAGTGGCCTTTACCTGCGAATGGATGACATTTAAAGGGTTGACATTCAAATTCAGAATTCCATTTAGCTTGTGTTTGTGGGTTTTTTTTTTTTCAGTGCCTTGGGTCAAATTTTTTTTTTAATCTGATCATCAGAGGTGCTCAGTCCCTTCTGAAAGTGAAGATCATATTTTCTCTGGTATTTCTGACATGGTACACTGTGCTATAATTATCATTCTGTACTAAAGTCAGGTAGCCTGATGGTGACAAAATTGGCATAGTAACAGGCCGTGTTTCAGTCATTTAGCACTGTTTATTTTCATTTTGGGCCTTTTTTCAATTGGGCCTTTTTTAGACCTCTTACAAAACTCGCAAATGTGAGCAACGTTGTATTAGAAAGAGGTTTGACCCTGTCACATCAGGTGCGTGGAAGTCAAAATAAACAGGATGTGCAACTCTTTTGATGTGGTTGTTGTGTCGTGTCAACTTGCTACTATCTCGGTTGCTAGATACACGCCGTTCAGCCACCATTTACTGGTTGGATCTGCACTACACAGTGGTAGTAGATCAAATGTTCTGCTCCCAAACAGTGTAAAGCTCTGACTGTAAAACACTGAGGTCAGTGGCTAAACCATCATCATCAACAGATATTCACGTGTACACATGTTGTGCTCAATCCTTGAAATCATTTCCTGTTTGCAGATGTTGTGCAGGTTCGTGTGGGCGGCCTTCTGTCTCAGAAGCCTTTCTGTCGCATGGAAAGAGAACTCGCGTTCAAATAATTTGTTCTGTGTGAAGGTTGTTCCCTCATCGCATGAGCAAAGATGCTTAAAACGATGAGAAGGAACAGGAGGGAACGATGGGTGTTGTCTTAAGTATTTTTGGATACTAAAATTACCAGCAGTGAAATGACTTGGCTGAACCCAAAATAAGCTTGAGATCTTTTCCATGCCTCTGCTGTGCAGCGGTACGTGACCTGTTGTAGTAAGACAGTGACAGGGTGAGGTCACACTTGACCTAGTGGTCTGGGCCGTAGCAGAACAGGAATCCCCCCTCTGTTGATTGGAGTAACCATGACGTTCAGTGGTTGACCCCCTACTCCTGGTTAGATGATGGAATTTCTCCCCCCTCCCCCACCCTTCTCCGTCACTCTCTAATACCCCATGTACTTGTATAACCCACACTGTCCTATCCAAATGATTCATTTGATCATGGTAATTGCATCATAAACTCAACTAATGTTGTCATCTTTAGAAATGATCCACTTTGCACTTTAAACTCTTGGTCAAAAGGTTTTATTATCAGGCAATGCAATAAATACTTAATAAATAGATAATAAATAACTGTCAAATACGTTAACACTCATACGCTGAGAACTGTGAAATGTCAGAATGTAGCTTCTCACACACATGAGATATTTCATTAGCTTAGAATAGTAGCATCATTAGAAAGCAGCTGATTCAGGCTAACAAAACATGCTGGTTGAATACCTACTGTATTCAGCAACTTGATCATTGAAAATCTCTGGCTCCTAACATTTTTAGTTGGTTGACCACGCACTGCTTTAAAATCTTTGTCTAACAATCTCTTGAACCTTAGATGCAAACTGTTAACTCTGGATCCACTGCAGGCCAGTCTTCAGGTTTTCAATGAACACTTCTATCTTTTCTGGAGTCTGCTTCTCACACTTGCATTCTGAAGATGACTTTGTTCCCTAAAGAGAGTCGACATGTAAATAGTGTACCTTGTATTAGAGAGTGAGTTTTTTTGAGAGTAGGATTCATTTTGCCACCTGTTCGAATACAGCAATCTACAACATTGATACTCACTTTTGACTCTTGTCTTGAGGTGATCAGGTTTTCCAAGCTGTGGAGCATAGTTCCAAAGTGTTCAGACCCAGAGCATTGGTCCACAGCCTTTATCAGCTCTGAAATGCTGCAGTTCAGCGTGGCGTCTACGCATTCCTGCAAGAGAAAGACACGTTAGGTTTTAGACTGACATACAGATGCTGTGGAGAGGGTTGTGGGCAGGAGGGGGGGGGGGGGGGGGGGGAGTGTGTTGAAACCCTCATCTCAGCAGCTGAGCTAAGGAACCTGCAGCAGTGGTCCAGGATTGTTAACAGAGCAGGTGTCATAGACAACATGAGGCATTTGTTTATGCTTCGCATGATCAAGACTGAGAGGTCAAATAGAATGATGATGTGATAGAATCAGATATTAGTCGTACCTTTGTAAAATCTGAAGAGTAGAAGGATGAATCCTTGGCCTGCAGTGGAAGAAAGAGTTTTATTTAGAGCCTAATTAGTCAAGCGTTTGATCTTTTTCACCAATAAAATGATTTTACAGTAACTTACACAAGTTATCGATGTATCCTTTAGTTTCTCCATTTCTTGTTGAATATCTTTGATAATGTCCTTGTCGTAATCAAAGGTTGGAGTCGGTTTTCCTTGAATAAAAGAGATGGACAGCAGGCAAAACACAATCCTAAAGATGCGATCCATGGTGATGTCGAGGGGTTATCTCAGCAGTATCCCTTTAGATGTACAGGACTGGAGGTGATGAGTCTGTGAGGATAGGAGTGGCTGATTGTGAGTGAATAACTTAGCCCTCTTTATACTGTCCTGATGTGTGGGCAAACTATACTTTTTCCTATTGATGACTCTTGGGATTTTTTTTCTCACTCTCAGTGTTCAACAAGGGTGAAATCCCTTCAGACCACTAGTATACTGCTCATCAATACTAGAGGGGTTTCATATGATTCTTCACCTGTTTAACCTGGACAACTGAGGCATAGGACACCAAAGGGAGAGCACAATAGAATTGAGGACTTTGACCTGATGACTTCAATCATGAGGCCCCTCATCCTTGTCAGGCTGCTATCACTAATAAGAATTTGTTGTTAATTGACTGGTGAATTAAAGGATACATAGATTAGGCAGTAAGTATTTGGGTTTGTTGGGAAGTGATGGAACATTTAAAGAGATCAACATTTATTTTTGTACTCATACAAATTTCAAATTGTGATTTGAATGAGTTAAATTAGGTAAGTGATATATAGCGTTGCCCTGTGTGATTCAACACTTGAATCTTGGACCTTTTCAGTTGTTTCACTCAGGGAAGTAAGTAGAAACTAACTTTTGATTTTAGGGGAAGGAAATTAAACCACAGATCACTGTAAGCAGATAGTGGTCTGCCTAGTTTAATGTGTTCCATTAATGAAAATCACCACAGGCCTACACACCAACGTCACTACGTTTTACGTGAAACTTTGTAGGTTTTCCTTTGTAGTAATACCTGCAGAGCACATGGGGATTCTGCCCCCTGTGGTCAGGAAAACCCAGCACATGTGAGCCAACCACAACTATGCCACACCTGTCACTTAGTATGAGCCACCAAACCCACAAACACCTGTCCAACCCAACACCATCACACCTGACACAACTACACTTCATCTTACGAGAACTCGAAAAACAGCATGGATAAAGCAGGATGTGCGTCTCCATAGAGGTTGTTGTTGTCACTGAAATCCCCCCCAACCCCTTCCCCCAGGTCTGGGAAGTCCAGAGTCAAGCAGCAGGCCAAACAACACCTGCTCACAGCAGACAACACCTGTCATAGTGAGAACAACCACAATACATGTGGCTTACCTCTTCTATATCATGGTAGAGACATGCCAAAACATGTTTAGTGACATGCCCCCCCAAAAAATCCACCACCTTAGTTTAATGGTGACATGCTTTATAGGCTGGCCATGATGAGGGATCTTCAGGAACATGTTGTTTTAATACCTTTCCCCTCGAGTAGCTTTACAGACCGCTTTCAAGTTGGATCAGTTGACCTTCACCATGGCAACCCAGTCAGACTTATCAAGTCAAAAATTACACAATTGTACTTTGATCTGGTTTTATTTCATTTGAATCTAGTTTGAACAGGTAATCCCAGTTTGGGACTGGTGAAACCATAAATGAAAATGTGTATTTCTTAAAATAGCATCAAGGTTAGAGCTATAGAGAATAGCACTCGTCCACATACACTGTTCACAAAACATATCTAGATAGAACACAGTATCAGCAACATGTAATCAGAACATTGATGGAAATACAGTTTTCTTGAGAATCAACATTCATTGTCTGTCTATAAACTGTATTGACTCCGTCAATAAAAACAGTTGAACACAATTTAACTTTAAGCTCACTATGTGAATACATTAAAGACATCTTGTATACACAGGCTGAACTTCGGAAGCAAAAGCAGCACTGATAATTTGGTAGTAAAACTTGAATAAATATGAATTAAATAAGTTATTTAGCAGACTGGCCCGTAATACTTGATCTGGCCTCTGGGGGGTGCACAGTGTAGTGTTCTTCACACATTCAGCCGCCTCTGTCTAGGCTTCCAGTCATTGGCTGTTCGCCTGGTAAGAGAATACCTGTTAGTATGAAACCTGCACAGTGAAAATATGTGATGCTACAGTTCATTGGTTGTCTGTGAGGTGAATTCAAAGTAGATACCTTTTGGAATAGGAACGTCAACTGTTGAATAAATTCCTTGATGCCCTTCTTTGGATATGAATGACAAGGTGTACAGTCCGTGTCCTGGAGAAGTAGAAGACAATGCAGACATTTACATTCAATCCAAATCTGATTTGTTTTTTTAACACTGCAACACTAAAGGTTGACGTTTTCGAAATTGATAGTTACCTTAATCTCCTCTGGACTGCAGAAGTTAACACCTTTCTCCTGAAAACCACATTTGTGTAAATTAAACTTTTTGTTCAGCACTGTTTTACTATTGTTCTGATTGGATTTGCGTTAGTTGTTCTTTGTGACTCACTGTCAGAGGGTCTTGTAGGTTTCTGAGCAGTAGCATCTGATTCTTTGAAGGCGGGGAGAGTTTAAGCAGCTCCTCTGTGAAGCAGCGCAGAGCAGACAGGGAGCAGCAGTTCTGAAAACCACAGAAGACATTAGTATGAATTCACATTAACATGGAAGATTCTAGATGTCTGACGTTGTGGGGCTGGTTGCTTCATTTCATCAGTCATAGTAAAATATATTAAATGTTCTGGTAGAACTACATGTATTCAAATGTCAGTGTAGCAGGTGTACATGGGTGGATTTTCATGCAGCACATAGAACCCAACATACTTTGGATGAGGTGTGTAGAGTATTAGCCACAGGGGGGCGCTGTTATAGTGGTTTCTAACTTCAAATCACAAGTGCTACAGTATATCAGACACTACACAACCCTTTTAAAGGAAGGGTAGGCGCTGTTAAGCACTGTATCCTGATTGATCAAAAACCTTTCATATGTTGATAGAAACCTGTTGGACAGTTCAATTAAATCAGTCCAACATTTGTGGGATGCAGGATGGAACAAACACGCACGGCCAATCAGTATGGTCGGGCCGACACTAATGATTGGAAGGCATTCGGACCGAATGCAGTGATTGGACAGGCCTACAATGGTACTTACGTTATTTTTTTAACTTTATTAATTCTGTCATTATTGAGTACGCTCATTATTATTGATTGTGCTTGTCTTTTAAATTGTAAATAGAAGTCCATAATTACAGGAAAATGTTCTGAATTTCATGAAACATCCACTGTAATGCTGAAGACACTTTCAAATGATGAAGACTCTTTCAACACAGATGCACTGATGTTTCTGTTCGCTCTGCTTCCACCATGTTTTCTCCACCATAGTAGGACATGGAGCCGAGAAGGGATATTTCCCTCAAACTATTCAATGGGACAAAATGTTGATACTACGTTAGCCTCTGAGTTTCATTTCCACGGTGTCTTGCCTTCCATATACTTGTTTTGTCAAACTGACGGGAAACGGTTCAGACGAGCATAAATGTTCTGTTGGCTTGTTGCAAAACGGAAAATAAATTTGAAATTTCGAAACTGGTTGGAAAAGTAACGTTTTCCTGTAAGATGATATCAGTCAACTGTTCCACCTACTTTCAACGTATTTTTTGTATGAGAAAACTCATTTTTTTCCACCAAATTCCACAATGATTTGCATGGGTCAGGTCATTGGAGCACCCAACACTTAAACATCCCAAAAAGGGTTGAAATAAACCTTCAAAAACTCAAAGCCTTCTCTATATGACTTGATAAACAATGCCTGTGGCACAGTTTAAGTTGCATGAACCACAGCGATGCTGTAATCGCTCAACACATTTCTCCTAAAGTCACACAGAGATCTGGAGATGGTTTCAGCCTGACTCATAGAAGAACAGATCAAAGGCCAAACTGGATTCACAGTTTGTGAATCTGAAAGAAACTCTGATCCTCAAACTATATGATTCATTTTTTGCATCTAATGTCAGTTTCTATTAAATTCATCCTCTTTGTTATTTATAATAAAGAGAAATTTTTTAAATGTTTTTTACAAGAAAGCCTTCAAGTTGCCTTTTTAAGTGGGGGTGGGCATAATGTAGAACATCTCTACAATCAACTGCAATGTCATCTCATTATCGTCAATGTTAAATCATCTAAATTGCCCTAATTTACTACCTAATTAACTGTAATTTCAAGTACAAAAAAATTAAACAATATGTGGTATGCGAAGAACTTCCTACGCAAACACTGAACGCTTCAAGGAAGGCTTGTGTGTTTTGCATGTGATAAATTAGTCACCCTGAGTCAAATTAACAAGCTCAAAGCTAATAGATACTCCACACTTCCTGTTTGTAGACGACCACGTTAGAGCGCTCTACTGCACTGCACATTAGGAACTGTACATGTGGGTGCTAAAGTGATGAGTCAGCTCTACCACAGTCAAGCCTCCATTACCAACGATGACCATAGTGATCAGCTCAGACAACGTAAAGCGAGGAAAGTTACTCACGTCTACTTCCATAGAGAGGGGAGTGTGAAGAATCCAGTTGCTTATCTGCAAGACAAGAAAAAGAATGTGTTAAAGCTGTGATGTTGAAACTTCACCTCGCTCCAAACAACAAAAGAAGAAAGAAACCAGATTGACTTACCTTGAGCGTTCTGTTAAACTTCAATATGCGGCTGAACACTTCACGGCGTTTGTTTACGAACTGTTGGGCCTGGTCACCTGTCTCTGCACACACCACTACACAGCAAATGATTGCTACCAGGCAACAAACGAGCAGTTTCATAGTCTCAGCTTGATTCAACAAAGGCTCACGGTTCTAATAAAGGATGCTTTTCAGATCATCAATACCGTAGACAGGTAGACTTGCTTACCTTTATATGTTTATCCATCAGGACACAGGAAAACCACTTTTAAGAGATTGGAAAACTACAGAAACTGTTGCATGAGTAATGACTTTTTCTTTTCCACTGGCCTGTCCCACGACGTGAGCGTGCTGTGGTGGCGTGTACGTGGGGAGGAGCAGGGTAGTAACATGCTTTCTGCACACAGGGCCGGAAACGAGAGGAAGACGACAGTTCCAATTTTCAGATTGAATCACTGGACTCCATCTAGATAGACGTGTGTGTGTGTGTGTGTGTGTGTGTGTGTGTGTGTGTGTGTGTGTGTGTGTGCGTGTGCGTGTGTGAGAGAGAGAGAGTGTGTGGTTGCGTGTACAGGGGTGAATGTGTGTGTGGTTGACCTTGTCGTATCAAAAGCCATTCGTAGTCCAGATGACACTGTCTGATTGATCATTGGATCAATTAAACACATTTTGACTTGATGCAATAAGTGAAACATACTTTGATGGATTGCTGATGTCATTAGAGGGATGTGTGATACTGATACGTGTACAGAGCAAAGACTTCAGGACCAACCTACCTGGCCATTTTCTCTTACAGGTATATATATCCTATACTGCTACTGCTAGAAAGCATGAAAAGTTTAGTTCACATTCCTTATCTAAAATACCAACAGCAGGAATCAAGTCTGATCTTACAGAGAAGTGAAGACATTAGTGTCAGATGCACTCAGGTGCTGAGGAGTCTGCAGAATATCTTGAATGTTACAGAACTTGGTGCAATTTTTTTTTAATTTAATTTCAAGACATTAATTTTCATTTTAAAGTGCAGTTTTGAAACGCAAAGTTTCGTGTGTTTCCAGCTAAAGGTCCCAAACATCCAGCTCTGTCTCCCCTCGTCACCAGCATGAGTCAGCCAGGAGGGAGAGTGGTGCATGCATGAGTGAGTGTGTGTGTGTGTGTGTGTGTATCTGAGAGTGTGTGCCTCTGCTGTGTCAGTGTTCTCGTGAGAACGTAAGAAATGAATCGACTAGCAGGATGTTCGGTGCCTCATCAGTGGCCCCTGCAGTCGATACTCAGGAAGTGAACCTGGTGGACTAGTGTCGAAAAAACCTCGGTCGGTGTCGTGAAGGAAATGGTGGGTGGGGGCACGGCTGGCTTCTGCTACTGCTGTCACTGCTGTTCTTACCCATAGTGTCACTGCCAAGAGGGAAGGTCCCCGAGTAACCCCACCCCACGCTGGGGGAGCGAACCTGCGTGAGCCGGGCATTCCCTACCTGCTCGGGAGTCCCTCGTTCAGGCTCTGACGGAAGGGAATAGACAGACCTGGTTATGGGAACAAGTGAAATGAATCAGAAGTTTCCTCCAACCCTGAAGGGTCCATAGTAATATCTGACGTGCTGCTCAGTGGCTGAGCTCTCACCTTGTCACATGCAACTGAGAGTGTTGTTACAGTGTTCCTGTTTAGTCCGGCGAGGAGATGTGTGTGTGGTAATGTGTGTGTGTGTGGTAATGTTTGTGTGTGTGTGTGTGTGTGTGTGTGTGTGTGTGTGTGTGTGTGTGTGTGTGTGTGTGTGTGTGTGTGTGTGTGTGTGTGTGTGAGAGAGAGAGAGTGTCAGCTCTGTGGTGCACCGTGTTTAAAACCAGACTAACACACGTGGTTTTATCTGCTTGCATTTCATGTAATGTGGACTAAAAGCTGACCAGAAAATCTGATTAAAATGAACACTATATAATGTATATGTCATAACACATTGAGATTATATTATGTTGTTACATTCTATAATATTTTACAAGATTATATCTTATATCATAATTATATCTTTACTATGGGCAAACAATATAAAATATTTGTATATATTGTAAGCTCCACTGCAATACAAAGGTTACATTTTATTATAGTTAAAATCATTATATTATTATTATTATTACATTATAATTAAATTATTATAAACCCTTCATGGATGCATGATAATAATGTGTTCACCTAATTGGAGTCAAAAGTCTTTATATAAATCATGTAATAGATAAGATATAAAACGCTGTTATAGTCTTGTTTCATGCATAAACACACTAGAATGCATCTCTCACTCCCACTCACAATATTGACATTTCCTACTCTGCGGTCTGCTGTCTGTGAGGTGTAAGCAGTTTGACAGGATGAGGATGAGAGCTACGTTACATCAGGCATGATGCCAACATGGCTGACTAGCTGGTTTTTGTGTTATCAATCCTCTGGAAGGAGAAATCATTATCAAAAGTTCTCAAGTGGAGCTATCACTCAAGATGATCTTGTGCCCTTATATTTTTCTTGGGCTTTATCAGGTAGACGATACCATTCTGAGGGATGATTCAACATGAAACTTAGGGAACCTGTGACAGATATTACAGTAAACACTCAGGAAGAGCACTTGCTGTGGGTGGGGATTCTCCTTAGGCCTCTGCATCAAAGTAAACCCATAATGACACAGCTAGATCATTGTATTTGGATCAGATTATACCTTGATACAGAGGGACTGGTCAGGGATGGCAAAAGTTCTCCTCTATTGTCTATTTTGCTTTAAGATGAAGCTTTAAAGAATAAAACTTGATGAATTTAAGATGTAGGTTATGAATATGAAACATTTGACCTTTGAACTTTACTGCTAGACTGTCTTTGAAGAGCAGAGATGAACGAGCATTAGCGGTTTGTTGCTGTGGAAAATGTCTGGTTTATATAAACACATTAAAAGCAGCTGAGTTGTGGAAGAATTAATGACTGGGGATGTTATCAGGGGACTAATGCTAGATGAAGGGCCCACTGTTAAAAGGCCATGATGAGGACAGTCATTGACACTGTGAAAGGGTCTTACCGGATAACAGCAGTTTCTTAATCAAATAAGTGCAAATCAGTCACCTTGTGCTGTAACATCTAGTTGTGTTATAATTGCAATATTAGAAAATCAGATTTTTCCTTTTAACGTATAGCATCTTGGTAACCTGCCATCAGGGAGAGGATTATTACGAGTCATGGAGATATTGACCCTCTACTGTGAGAAATAGTTTAACTTTAATCAAATAAAAATGTGGCTGGTTTCAAGTCCGATTACAGAAGGTGACATCCAACTGTACTCTGCAATTCGATTTTAAAAACGTTGCAGCATGTTGGCCTACGAGGCCCAAATCTACTTTGTACAGATTGATGGTGTCATGTGACTTATTTGTGAACAATACAGTTAAGGTTTCTATTCACATTTTCCATGTGACGCTCTCACTCGGAGACATGATATAGTGCTGCTTTCACAAAAACAGAATATCCTCAAAATCGTCATCGAAAAGACTCGGAACAATACGTCAGTACCTATATCCTGTTTATTTGTAGAGCGAAATGGATCAGATTGAGGTAGGTCTTGCATTTTCCCCCACATTGATACGTTTTAAGAAAGTAGCTTACTAACAGCTTAGTCACTGGCTGTCTCAGGTGCAGAAGCATTGGAACTTCAATTCATCTTTGTAACAAAAATGTTACATTAAAATGAACACGAGAAGCATTTTATTTTGGTCTTTTTGAAGTGTTCTCCTCATCTCCAAAATGATACTATATGAAAAAGAGTGGGTGGTTCTTAAATCAATGCTTAGGTTGTTGCTTTTTTATTGACCATTCACCTTCAGGTCAACATTTTGTTGGTTTTTCACTGACAGGAACCAAAGTCAATACAGGGGTCTTTTGAGTGTACTGTATCCATACTTTGGGGGAGGGTAGTGGTGGTTTCAACGTGAAATGAAATGAATGATAAAAATCCACAGAATATTCTATTTATTTATAGTTTCAAATATAAAAAAACAAGTTTTGCTTTGTTAAAAATAATTTACATTCCAAAAGGTCTGGAGAAATACAGAAGACCAAAGAGCTAGGTTATAAAGCTTTCTTGAGAGATCTTGAAGAGGTCTTTCCAGAGGCTAACACTTCAGTATAGGCTGGTCTTCTTCATTATTCTGAGAAATTCCTGCTCGTTTATTTCACCATCCCCATCTCTGTCGGCTTCATCTATCATTTCCTTTAAAAAGAAACAAAAACCATCTATAGTTATGTAGCTCTGGAGACATGGTGACACTAACATTCATACTGAGGCTCATACTGGGCTGTAGGAGCTCCACAGGATAAGAACATACTTGCAGCTCTTCGTCCGTCAAGTTTTCACCCAGCTCCTTGGCAACTCTCTTCAGGTTCTTGAAGGAGATCTTCCCCGTGCCGTCATCATCAAACAACCGAAAGGCCTTAAGAATCTCCTCTTTAGAATCCTTCTCACTCTGGAGGACGAGAGAAAGAGAGAGAGTGAGAGGGGAGAAGAGGGAGCAGAGGATATGACATAACGTGATGCGTCCAACATCGAAACACAGTCCATGTCTCTCTCAATGTAATCCATTACAACAGGGGCAGTAACGCTCTACAACATTATCACACTACTCATCGCAGCCAAAAACCTTTTTAGAAGGTTGTTGAGTAAAGTTGTAGGACGAATAGAAACCCACCATTTTCTGGGTCATCATACTGAGGAAGTCATTGAAGTCGATGGTTCCCGAGCCCTCCTTGTCGATATCTGCGATCATCTTCTTTATCTCCTCTTTCTTTGGTTCAAAGCCAAGAGCACGCATGGCAACCTTCAGGAGACAGACATTACAAACCCACAGAGATGCAAGTTATTTTACTAACAGTCTCCATCCTTGGATGTGCTTGCCTTTGACACAACAACCTTTGATTCTCTCTCATATATATTTACTATTATAAGTTAACACGGCAACTATTAGTTCATAAGTTGCCATGGTAACTTACCTTCAGTTCCTTCACGTCAATGGTGCCTGAACCATCCGTGTCGAATAAGTCGAAGGCTTCCCTGATCTCCTGTTTCTGCTCCTCCGTCAGGTCTGGTTTAGGACCGGGCTTCTTCTTGTTGTGAGCCGTAGCAGTGGGTTTTCGGAAACCGGAGGCCTGTGGAACAATGACAAGACAGGGTGGGGTACAGGTGAGGGGTGGGAGATCTGCGTGAGGGGTGCTGGAGGGGGGGGAGGGGGGGGGGTACATCCTGCAGTGTGATGACACAGATAATACTAATATGCTAGTCCAGCTCTAGCTATCTTACTCATTTAGCAGCATGGTACTGGACCGATGACCAGTCATTGTATACTTTTGATTGTTTGCTTGACATCAAATGTAATTATTTTAGCTTACTTTAACTTACTTTAGGTAGCTTACTACGCTAACTGGACTGAACATCAGCAACCCAACGTGGCTCCCGGTTCAAATAGCACTAGCTACGAATGCTTGTAAAAGGGTCACATTCAGTCGAATAACATGTTTTTTACGTACCATTGTCAACCAAAATAACAGAAAAGTCGGTGAAGATGATTTGACGAGATGAAGTCAGTTAGCTCAGCAAGTGTAAACAACGCGGTAGCTAAGTGGAATGGGCGTGTCTTTGACAAAGTCATATGAACGACACAGAATGGGTCCAATAGAAGATCCTCATTACAAGACGACGACACCAAACGGCCAATCAGAAACGTTGGTAGGCGGGATCTAACAGGCTTCTGATTTCCGTTTGGACCTCGCCACGTCTCCTAGCAACAAGCGAACAAACTGTGGGCGCACGCGCGGTTTTGTGCAAATTAGTAGCAGGATCAATGGACAGCAGCACTATTGAGGGTGAGTTTATACTCAACTGCCTTGTTTTTTGCCAATGTAATGTTGTAAAGTTTAACTTCCCCATTCGTATTTTGCACATATGCATGCTATTATGTACTTGCAACTACTACTGTAGCTTGCTAACGGCTAACTTACATGTTTGCAGTCTTCACCAGTTGCAGGACAGGTAAGGGCAATACCCATCTCGTGCAATTCACTTTTGACGTTTTTCATTTGATATTGTGCTGTTGGCAGTTTGTTCCGAGATCGTTTGAATGTGTTTTGCAGCTAACTCGTCTCTCCATACTTCAGGAGACACACACCATGTCAGGGAGTACGATCATAAGCCAAAAACGGCACCTTGGACTGCAGAAACTCACAGCCCTCTCGACCCTCGCCCACACGTTACTGGGCCCCATCAAGAGACACAAGTTTGTTCACGACGACGAGAGCGGCGACTCTGTATTGGTGCGTTCCTGTTTCCGCCTCCTGCAGCACTTAGACCTGAGCTGCTCCGTCAGCCAGCTGGTCAGCGAGACTCTCCGGTCCCACCAGGAGCTCTCCCACACAGGGACCGGGTGCCTGCTGTTCCTGGCGGGCGCCTGGGGCAGGGCAGCGCTGGAATGCCTCCACAGAAACGTGGCCGTTCCACACATTGTCTCCGCCATGTCTGAGGGTCTGGAGGTGTTTCTGGACGCATGTGAAAGAAACAGCGTGTCTGTAGCGGAGGCTGTGCGCTCCTTTGCTGGGCTGGAGGCACCAGGCAGCGTCACGCAAGGCGTGCAAGGTTCAAAAGTCGACCCGGTGCGGACAGCTGCCCCGGCAGCCTCCTCCTCCCAGCCAGAATGTTCTAGAACCGGGGCGCTGCTGAACAGGAAACAAAGAAAAATCAAACTCACTCACAGCAGGCATTTCTGTTCAGATGAGTCTGAGAACAGCACAGGAGCGCCTGTGTTAACCCCCTCACCGCATCCTGGACACATTCTTATCAGCCATCTTGCTCTGGGTCTGAGTCATGGAAGTGACATCATGAAGTTGGTGGTTGAGGCCAGCAGGATGCAGTCGGAGAACGCTGGAAGTGACGGTTGCGGTGGGGTGTTTGATGTGAACAAGCTGGTGACATGCACCCTACCTGGCTTGTCAGAAGACAGCATGTGCGTTCAGCTCGGCTGCATCGTCCAGCTTCCTGACGAGCAGGCTTCCCTGGTCCGTGTTCTGGAAGGACGGAGGCTGAATGTGGCTCTGATTGACGGAGATCTCGGTGAAAACTATCGTCATCTCGGCTTCGCCAAGCCGGCCAACGTCAGACTTGTGTCTCACGAGCTGGATGTGAATGGGCGCGACAAAGAAGACGCGTGGATGGACAAAGTTATGACAATACTGCTGAAATTAGATGTGAATCTGGTTTTAGTCCGCGGGACAGCGAACGAAAAATTGTCTCAGCAGTGTATGGAACATTCCGTACTCGTCATCGAGAGGATGAAGTCGGCCATTTTGAAAGACTTTGCAGAAACGACGGGGGCCGTCCCCGTTTCCTACGCCACCCAGCTGAGCAGGTGCTGCGTGGGCAGCGGGGTTCGTGTCAGCGTATGGCGAGACATCGGGCAGATCGGGGGCAAAACATCGACGGCTGTCACCGTGGCGGCCGAGCACACCAGGCTGGTGACGGCCGTCCTCACCAGCCACGTCTCTGCCAAGCTGCAGGACCTGGACGACCAGTTCTGGGGCTGTGCCTATCGCCTCCACCACGCCCTGGAGGATGGGAAGCTGCTCCCTGGAGCTGGAGAGGTGGAGGTCCTCTGCCTCCACCACCTTTACAAGCACATGGAGGTCTGCAGACAACAGACACAACACAAGGCTGCTGATAACCCCTACAGAGACACTGTGCTTCAACTCATGGCAGAAGGTTTAATGGACTTTTCAGTGACCGTAACGGCAAACAGCGGACAGTGCTCCAAAATGGAGGCGTGGACTGCCATCGCTAATCGTCTCCGTGTGGACGGATGCGTGGAGGCTGCTCTGTGCGATCCCGCCGTGGTGGGACGGGGTTCAGCAGGGGTTCCTTCAGCAGGGAAGACCTACGATAACTACAGAGTGAAGATGGAGGTGTGGAGGAGAGCGCTGGATCTGGTCCTCCTGGTGCTGCTCACAGACACTGAGATCATCACAGGCATGGAGCCTCAGTCAGGAGAGGAAAATATCACCACACTTTGATGTTTGTTTCAAGAACATCAGGAAATAGTTGTGCGTGCTTAAAGTAAAAACAAATTGTTAGGCTTGTAAATGTACTAAGAATGTCTGTTCTTTATCCCTGCTTTGCATTCTTTATTTTTGATTGTTCTTACGGTGTGTTTTCTAAGTGGGACATGACCGCCTGGGGGAGACAAACATACCAGACATATTCTTGCCAGTTGTTTCTCATCAGCAACCTTGTATGAGCAGTGGTTTTACCATGTGCAGTCAACGTCCTGACATCAATCACTCAACACAATTCCCTCTGTCAGACAAGGTCAAAAGATTCAAGTATTCGATCTATTAGTTAAGGTTACATGTTGCAGAGATAAACTGAGGAAATGTGATGAGGTTTTTTTCTACCAAGGAAAATTCAACAGTGTTGTTTTCGTATCAGGTGATTTCCTACCAGGTAATAAAAGTAATAGTCGCAAGCGCTTGGAGAAATTGTTTCTAATGGTCTAGATTGTTAGCTTCCTTTTCCTTTTATTTACGTGGGGTTTCTAAACCATTACGTATGATTGTGTTAAACGATGTCTTGCTAGCCGGAGATGGCTTCATGACGATGTCTTTCCTGTTTGACACAAGGAAATGTTTATAGATGAGGAACCTTTCTAGACAGAGCTCATGTTTGTCTCGTCTGATTCACATCCGAAAGTTAAGTTCAAACTTTCAACCTTTCTCAGCAGGCCCATAGCAGAACTTGAAGATGTCATACTTTATTTGATTGTTTTTCTTCAGGAATTCATTCAAGTTAAATGTGAGTGGATGTTTCCAGCAGTCGTATCAAAACAAAGGCGCTTCACACTAATTACCTATATGTCCGTTCTTTGCATTGGAAAAAAAATAGTTTTCGACTGAAATGTCACCATTGTGGGAGGACGGGGGGCGCTTGGCTCATAAAAATGAGACAGAAAATAGCTCAGCTAACTTGTTGACACTTTTGGAAGTTCAGGTTAAGACATGAATGATTTCTGTGTGTCTGCACTTTGGCCAGGCCTACTCTGTTCCACCAAACACTCAGCCTAATTCATGCCAAACTAAATCCTTTAGCAGACTGAGTGTCGTGTCACTCAATTATTCAAACCTACCAGGTTTAGTTCTTTGTCACATCTTTCGTGTGCTCAATTAATCACCGGCTTGCATGAATGAACGAGCCTGTGATCCAGTCTGTGAGCGTTGCCAGTCTTCTTCTGCTCTCACAGCTTGCACAAGGGTCTCTGTGACGCAGTTTTGTTAGCGAGCCCCTTCCCTCCCCTCTCTGCTTGTGCTCAGTAACTTGGCAGGGCAAGGTAGGACGTCGAAGTGGGCTTGTGTGCGAGAGAGAGAGAGAGAGAGAGAGAGAGAGAGAGAGAGAGAGTGTGTTCGGAGGGCGCATGCGAGCTGAGGCCCACGGGGAAAACCTCCACAGATCCTATCGAGCTGTAAACATTTGAAGAGGGGAAGGAGAGAAGGATAAAGAGAAACACACACAGGCGGTGTGTGTCTCCTATACCTCTCTACACTGAAGCCGAGCGGCCAGGGAGCTTCAGACTCGAGGCTTTCCCGGATCCCCCTCCACCCTCGACGCCGGGCTCCCTAGCTGCTCCAGGGAACAGAAGGTATGCTGGGGGAGGAGGGGGTTTTCAGCCACGCTGCCTGACCCCCAGGGTTAAGCAGACTTGGGGGAGCCGTGAACAAGAGGAGGGAGAGACCGCTAGTGGGAGACCAACCGAGCTCCTGCTCTGAACCAGGCCAGCAGGAGAGAGAGAGAGAGAGAAGGAGGAGGACATGGCCACGGGAGAGATCACCACACTTCCTTCCACTCCGGATGACGGTGGTAGCAGTGGCTTTCCCCCAGGAAACTTCAAGGATCCCAAGAGGTTGTACTGTAAAAACGGGGGCTACTTCTTAAGGATTAACTCTGACGGGAGGGTAGATGGAATCCGCGAGAAGAACGACCCCCACAGTAAGTAATTCCAGGCCCTCCTCATGTTGCAGGAAGGGCACACAAGACTTCTTTATACTTATATAAATGCAACAAGGGAGGCAGGACATGGCCAATCACAGAGTCAGCAGCAAATTTTCCTATTTAACAATTGTAGTCATCTATAAGGAAGTGTTTTTTGTTGTGTTAGTTACATTCCACATACTTTGATGTCAGTTTCATTGAAAATGTTTCTGTTGTGTCTGTATATGCCATGACATGGAACTACCTCCTGATTGAAAGAGTAGATCTGTAAATCACCTTGACAGGGAAAAACCTTCGGTTTCAGGAACGTGTTTTCCTGAAAGTTACTTTTATCTCAGTGGAAACATTGCTCACCAGAAAACTAGATTACAGATCTAAAAAAAACAAAACATTGGTTGACACTTTTCACCCCCCCCCCCAAAAAAATAAAAAAAGAATAAAAAAATAAAACGAGAGTGAGAATGACACTGGGTAGAGAAAATGTTTTGTGATGCCTGTAGAGGAAAGATAAATGTTGTTTGTCCTTAACTTTGAGGCCACCAAGACTGCATGAACAAATTGTTTCTGGAAGAATGTCATGTAGCAGTTTGAAAGAGAGGGGATAATTGGGGTGGGGGGTGGGGGGGGTATTAAAGATCACTATGTGAGGGGGTTGGAACACTGAACAGGTGCATTCAGCTGTCTTATCTTACATCACAAGGACTCAACTGGTGATTTCTGAAACGAGATGAGATGTCTTTCAAAAGCTGATGTAGTGAGGCGCAAGAAGCACAGTGCTTTCAGGAATGTTAATATTATGATGAACCAGCACTCATTCACTCTCCTCTTTTAAACAAACAGCACTGGTGCCAGTCTAGATGGGTTCTGATACTTTACATCTCTGTCACGTGATTTGAAGTGACAACCGCCATCTTTCTTGTCCCCCTTCTCCTCAGTCAAGCTTCAACTCCAGGCCATATCAGTGGGGGAGGTGGTGATCAAAGGACTCTCTGCTAACCGCTACCTGGCCATGAACGCATCCGGGAGACTGTTTGGAACCGTGAGTCACCCTGACCTGCGTCATCACCCTCTCTGCGAATACACATGTGATATCGATGACGTCCGTTTGAAACGCGTGTCTCGTGTCTAGTCATTGAAGCCGTGATGACACGTCCAAACTCAGCCCTCAGTGTGTGTGTGAGATGCAGGGCTGGTCGGAAGGGTGGTGAAGGTCTGATGTGGTTTCATGGTTGGTACTCCAGAATCCAAGCAGAGCTTCCTCTTGTAGCGAGCAAACACCCTAAGGGCAGGCAATCTTACGGCCCACATGATGCCATCACTGATGTGGTCAACCTGGCTTGAATAGTTTTACCCAACACTGTATAGTACTTTATTTCCTGTTTTTCAGTGAATGGATAACATGTGAAATGTAATATGTGTGAAACCTGTTGAATTTCTAAACACCAAATGTCAAAGATGCTGAAATGTCAGTCCCTTTAAAATACTTTTAACTAACCCTTGTAGTTCTTGACGTTTCAGCATTCAAAGATAAGACCCAGTATCTTTGACAAGAGGTGTTTAAGAGAACTTGTTTGTTCTTGTTTATTTTTTCCCCCTTTCCTGAATTGGGGAGGGGGGGGGGTGCTTTTCTCTTAAACTCCAGGAGTTATGGGAGGTTCCAGGCCTGTGTTTAAGGCTCTGTGGGCGCTTCACAGGTCGCCAGTGTTGGGAAGAAAACAGACCCGCTTGTTTGACGGGTTGTAATCGCTGAACTCGTGTCACCCCTAGCAACAGAGAGATTTGAGCCAGATGGAACTGATGTCATGAAGTCTCCGACACGGACAAGGCGAGGTTTTGACTTCTGGCTCATGTCGTCCAGATGATAGCGATGCTCGTCGTTTTTCAAATCGCGGCGAAACTAGTATTTCCTGAGGTTCACGGAGTCCTAGACTGAAATGAAATCCTTAACAACAGTAATGTAGTAAAGATATCTTCCATTAGTTGAGGTTGTTCCCCCTGCAGGGGAATATAGAACTAGATGTATCTACAACACAAACCACTTGTGTGTGTGTGTGACCAGGATGTTGTGTTTTCCCCTCAGAGACGGCCCACGGACGAGTGCCACTTCATCGAGAGGCTCGAGAGCAACAACTACAACACCTATCGCTCCAGGAAGTACCCTGAGATGTACGTGGCTTTGAACCGCAACGGCCAGTTTAAGTCTGGATCCAAAACAGGACCAGGACAGAAAGCAATCCTCTTCCTGCCCATGTCTGCCAAGTGCTGATCTCAGCGTCATCGAAAGGGACTGTTCAAGAATGTTTGGGCTGGAACAACTGTGACTATACCCTCATCCGTCATGGTACATCCCCAAAACAGTACATAATGTGAGTTTAACAATGGCTGCTTTTAAGAATTTTAGTATTTTGAGTTTTTTTTCTTCCTCTATCTTTACAAATAAGTAGAAATAGCAAACAAGACAATAACATTGAAATGAAGGTGAAATATCACAGACTGCAGTACTTGATAACAGCTTTAATGTCTTTTCTGAACAGAGGAAGGGAAGATCACATGATTTTACTCTACTGTTACTCTACTGCATTTCAGAACAACAGTATTTTCGGTTTATTATTATCTCTCACCTCCGCGTAGACTTACTTCATAAATGCACGTGATTGATTGTAGATGGCCCAGTGTATTCACCTTACTAGTTTACGATGGATAAATGTAACTTCTTTGTACCAACAACAACAAAAAGCTTATCAGTACACTTTTGTAACAGTTTATGAGAACCAGTGTGTGACTCACAGTGTACATAGTCCAGACAAAAAAAGCACTTCGAGTGAGAGTGTGGTTAGCATCCATGTGCTAATCAAGTTCACATTGATGTAATTAGCCGGAGTCAGGGGCCTGGCTGGGGCCCAGGGCCCCCAGGGCTGAGGCCTTAGTCCCAGGGCTAGGGCCTGAGATCCTGGGGCAGCTGGCGGTGGTAGAGCTGGTAGAACATCCCAGAGTAGACAGCTGGCAGTTCCTCCATGGTGAGGTCGATGTGGTCGAAGCCCTTCCGCAGGCCGTGCAGCAGCAGCCTGGCAACGCGTGACGTGATGGGCGTGGTGGCGTCCGTCTTGGCGAGCTCCTCCAGCTCCAGCCACTCACAGCGCAGGCACTCCTGCGTGCAGAAGTGGATGTGATAGGACAGAGGGCTGAGGCGGCAGATCACGTACATGTCAGAAATGCCGAACGCTCCAGGGTGGTTGTGTTGCTGCCGGATGCTGAGGAGGGACTTGAACTCTGAGTGAACTCCCGTCTCTTCAAACACCTCCCGCACCGCTGTGGCACCTAGCAGACGAGGACGTTAGGGTTTGACCTATTCTTGTACTGTAACAGATATGTTTATTATGAAGAAAGTGCATCATTCTTAATATCAAGCAAATGCAGTTTTGTGCTCTACTCTACATGGTTGTGAAATATTGGAGTGCCTTTATTAATAAATAGGAACATTTGAATTGTTTCTAAAATGTGTTGTGTATACTATAACACTTTAAAGCTGCTTTGTGTATGTTTCAAAGTCTGCTTTGAAAAAAGGAGAACGATGCTATACTTGTGAGGCGAGGGAAACATTTAGGTAAATCTTAAGTGAGTTAATGAACATGGGAGGATAACCTCCTTGGACATTGCAGGTATATTAAGTTCATGTTTGACAGTCTGAACAAGCCAGTAAGGGAACTGCAGTGGACAGTCTGTGTTCATGGAGGTCGTGGACAGTGTGTTCATAGAGGTCGTGGACAGTCTGTGTTTTGTGTCAGTCTTACCAATGTTTTCTCCTGGATCCGACAGACCTCCAGGAAATTTCCATGCATTTTTCGTCTTAAAGAAAAATAAGAATTTTTTGTTATGATGGTTTTTAATTTAATATTGTAGTTTTGCTCTGCCAGTTCAGTGCGGTTTCTAGGCTGCATGTGATATTCAAAGCTGAGATTTGATTCAGACATGTACAGCTCAGTTCTTAAGTTTGAATTTCATGATCTGATTGCTTTTCTTATTTGAATATTGAAGAATATAAAAAAAACTTACTTTGTATCTACTGATCACACAAAACATTTCACCACTCATTTATATTTAAATACAAATCGCTGCTGGTTAAATTATATGATAGTTTTTGTAGGGTACTTTTATTTTAGTTACTTGATGGATTTATTATAACCCTAACAGTTTTCTATATTTTATAGACCTTAAATAAACTACAAAGCACTATGTTAATGTCTACATTTGTATAAAGCTAGGACAGTTAGACTAAATAAATATCCCCCTCAAAAAATGTGTTGTTTGTGTGGTTAATCATGTCTATAATACTGATTACCAGTAATGACTCCATGGCAGTCCTTCACAGAAGGGTTTCTTCTTTTAAAGTGCTACACCACAGTCATATCAGCATCTATAACGGCTTTACTTAAATGTGCCTCAAATACTGCTTTTCATTCAAGTGTATCAACATCAACTTCATCATCATATTGCCGACAAATGTACTACAGTAGAGACTGATGTGATCCACCCTTCCCCCATACAATATGCCCTAACCCCCCCTCCTCTAGTGCTGCATGCCCCCCTCAGGGAATCTCTTCCAGGAAACTCATCTCAGCCAGTCAGACTGTGCTGGGTCCGGGCCAGGCAGAGTTTAGTGGTCCGGAGCCTTACAGTAAATGAGGGGAGAAGAGGAAGGAGGGAGATAAAACACACATTCCACCCCCCCCCCCCCCACCCCCCCCACAACAGGCCCTTGTTGGAGGCGATGACTGTATTATTATCCTCATCTCACGTTCCCAGCAGCTCGGTATCTCAAACTACCATCATTTAAAAACATGCCGGGGTTTCATTGAGTTTCGTGTCACTTTATAACAGGGGACACTATAGAGAAGTAATTATAAGTAGTATTAGTATAAGTACTACCTCTTGAGTACAGACGTGCTCTTTTATGGGATGTTTTCTGGTGCATAAAGACCCTCACATGCGAGGGTTAGGCATGCTGGCTTGAGGTTAGCTTAGGTAATGCAAAGTGAAGGAATGGCACATGGCCAACAGGCAGAACACAAGCCAAGGTAAATATCTAGGTTCTGTCAACAAGCTCTGGAATGTCCAAAAATATGAAGGAAATATTTGTTGTTTGGTAATGACAGAAAAATCTTCTGGGAATATTATGTGTCGATAGGTTGCTAAATTACTTGGTTCATCCAATTAAGGAGAATAATGAGATTTAATAAATGGATATATTTATATTATTCATTTTATGCTGTAGTTGTAATCTTTTTGAGTGGTTTATTTTTAACAGCCGTACCTTGTTTTTGTCTTGAACTACGAGGACCTTCCCATTTGACTCATCCACAACAGCTCCTGTATGAATCAACAAGAAAAACTTCTTACAAATAAACCGCTGCAAACACAGTAACAATCAAATGTGTAAACAACAACAACAACAACAACAAAAAAGGATTAAATGTGCTTTTTGCATGTCACAAACTGCAAAAAGGATCAAATAGAACCGTGGACAAAATGTCCAGAACTCTCCTTTCATCCAGCTGGCGGTCTGTGCAGCAGTAATGACTGGGCTGGAGATGACTTGAAAGCTTTCATTAAGCTGACCCATGTGGGGAGCTGGAAGCCTGGAGCTGGCCTCCAGCTAGCCAGCTAACTACAAACATCCTCCACCGCGAAGGCAACTTAAGAACATCTCAAAATCATCCAGCGATATCAGCGGACATAAAATGAGGTTAAGCTACCCTCGCTGTTTAAGAAAACGTCCATAAAACAGTCCATTTGCCTTTTTAATGTTTTAATAGTTAGTGTTGTCTTTTCTAAAGTGTTGCATTGTACTCTGATTTCACATCATAAAACCTCTTCTCTTCCCATCAGATCCCATGAAACTGGCTGGAGGTCTAGTACTGTGTATAACACTACTGACAGTCCTGTGTATAATCCTCTTCACTGCCTGGGTCCTGTGTCATGGTGTGTCTGTCATTGTTTCCCAGGAGGATGAGTCTCTAAGCCGTGTGTCTGTGTTGATAGGCTGGGAGGAGAGACAAAGCGCTGGCCCAGCCGGGACATCGACCTCCTAGAATGAACCCTACAGATGTGTGCTGAGGGATGGGTCGTCTTAACCAGGGTACTTGGCCCTCCGTGTGGAAATTGATGTCACTCCACACGTCAGACCCATTTCAGGGGCAGCCCAGATGAGGAGGCTATCATTAACTAGCCTGGCGGCGTGGGGGAGAGAAAAAAGGACCCAGCTTCCTCAAAAGGGGGAGTTCTGGCCCCAGTTGGGGAGTAGCAATCCACAAATAATCAACGAAGGGGACTTTGTGGGTCACACACCGTACAGCTGTCAGCTCTCTGGCCAGGCTGGAAGTTAGCTGATGGAAAGCAGCTGTAGTTGCCCCCTGTCTGTAATAACAATTACTTGACCATTCTGCAGAGGGGATTTATCTAAATATGGGGGGGGGGGGGGGCACCTTTGACCTCCTGATCTGCAGTCACATGCTTTACCACTGAGCTACGTAGAGATGGTCTTTGGATGGTCACTGGTCATCGTTATTGGACATCTGTGCTATTGGTTCGGTTACCTCCCCCTCCTACACACTGAAACACTTAGTTGCACAAGACGACATAACTCACAAACTAATGCCAAAATCATATAGAGGCATACTGTGTAATTTTTCAACATATTAGGAAACAGCATATTTATTCTGGCAGGACTGTGAGTTTAGAGCTGATAAAGTGAGCAGTGTGTGATAAAATTAAAATGAGAATAAAATGAACTTTATGAAGAAAAAAAATAATGCAGGTTATCAAGGATGCCAAAGTTCACTTTCGCAATCCTCTTAGAGCAGACAGACCCTTTTGAACTTTGGGGCAATCAAGAAAGGTCTATTTCTAAACATGCACTAACATGTTCCCATCCACCTTAGAGATGGTCCAGTACTGACAGGCTGCCCCCTGGTGGCTTAAGCTGATATAGGACAGTAAAATACCGGCATCAGCTGATGAGCAGCTGAGAATCATTCTGTACTTACAGTAGGTCACGTGAAAAGACCCCTTGAATACAAACCTGAAAATTGAGGTACGGAAATTAACCCCTCACGCTTGTTTTACTACGATCTACACTATTATGTCAGCATTATAATGTGTAAAAGTACACAGACGGTGGAAAACACCCTTTACCCATCACCGGCAGAGTTAGTTAACTAAGCACGGATCTCAGTTCAGACTGATAAGTTCTGGTACCTGCCACTCCGATCTGATGAGTAGCAAAGCCGGGCAGACGGCTCTCCCCCTCCGCTAACCACAAGGCCAGTACAGCCCGGTCCTGTGTGGCGTGGTGGTACTTGAACCCGTGCACCGCTGCAGCCGCTGCGCACGCGCCTAGCGATATGGGCACGTGCAGCCACACCGCTATGCGCCCCTCTGCTCTCCACTTGGCCAAGGATTCTGCGGAAAACACGCATCTACCAGTCATTCGTTATTTAGGAAGCTGTTTTCAATAGGGACAAATTAAAATACTCCATGCATTGCAATTAATCCGGTGCATGAACAGTATTGGTACATAACCAACCTTGAAGTAGGTTACTAAAAACACTTTCCTTGATATCTGTCGGGAACCCGCTGTCACCCAGGTGGACTGTCACTCCGCCGAATCTGTCCACTTTCCCCGGCAGGACATTTGACCCCTGCTCCCTCTGCTGTTGCATGAGTCTGGGGACACACTTGAATGTACGAACAGTACCGATCTGCACAGTCTGTGCAAGGCAACACGTCTTGTTCGAGAGATTGCTTCTAAGCAAAGGCAGAAGTTTACAACTGAGAGCTGCCATGGTTATAACATGTAAAGTCAAATCTGTCCCTGTTTTTTAGCGGGTGTCTTCTCATGAGTTAGATAAACAGTCAGCTCTCAAATGTTGCATAATACCGTAATACCGAGTTATTACATAAAGTTGATATTTTACAGTAAAACATACATAGTCATAACATATGTAAAAACGTTAGTTTTATTACTGCAGTACTTCGACATTGATTTATTGGTATCAACTATAATAAACTGATTTAACCTTAACCAACTGTATCCAACTGTAAATAACACATTTCCAACCGCCTAACAAATTTAGGAGCAGCAACTACATTAATTACGGTAATGTGGGCGGGGCTGAACAGTAATGTGGGCGGGGTTGAACTGTAACTCGGAAGTTTATTCCTCCTGGTTCAGGCATGGACACACGTTCACATGTTATCCTTGCCGCTGTATCATATGCGGCTTGTTAAGTCTTAGAAAATGTCCTCAAAGAAAAATAAAAGCAAGTCAAAGCGAGGGAATGAAGGCGACAACTCGAGCGGTGTGAAAGATGGAGGTGATTCCAGTTATGGAGGAAACAGCAACACCGGCAGCAACTCATTTGCTGTCATCGACTTTATTGAGAAAGGTAAATTACCCTTTAATAACACGAGCAGACAACTCTTAAAATGCAGCGTAGCCTATTATTCTTTACTTACTCTTAAAGCTAGAGTTGGCATGTTTTTCAAACATACCAACTCTATTCTATTTGACTCTTCTTAAAACCAAAATATCCCGCCCCTCCATTTAAATCCACTGTGAGTGCAGGCAGAAGCAGTAAGCAGGCAGGTTGACTGACAGGTAGCTCGTCCAATCAGAAGTCAGGTTGAGCCCCAATGATTACATTTACCACGCCCACATATGTAAAATTGAATTCATATTACAATCAAACCTTTATCTATTTGGTTGGTATGAAGATGTGAATTTTATTTAGGTAAATACAGCAAACTGCTTCCCTCCCTATAGATGTATTACCTGTATTACCTATAGATGACAATAAAGTTGAATCTAAATATAAATCATCTAAATCTAAATTATCCTTTAAATATGCTGTAGCTCACCGCAGGGATTCTGTTTACATTTTATTTACAGAAGAGGATAAAGTCCCTAAGAGATGCAGGGCATTTCTCGTCCAGCTGAGCCTTAATTCAATGAAAACTGCTAACATCTGCATCGGAAGACCAGTGCTGTTGTCAAGCAGTGCAGGCCAACAAGAGGTGTGTCAGCAGAGCTTTCTAATGGGACAGCAACTCCCATTTACACACACATTTACACACATTTACACACACACACACACACACACACACACACACACACACACACACACACACACACACACACACACACACACACACACGGTCAACAACATAACAATTGCCAACAATTGCCCAGCCGATTGTACATTGTCGACTGATCTTTGAGTGTGTATGTGTGTGTGTGTGTGTGTGTGTGCGCAGGTGTGCCTGGCCTGGCCCACTCCAGGTCTCCCAGCAGGAAGAGCTGGCCTGCAGAAGAACACCCAGAGCAGCCTGGGAGTCCAGGCTGGAGGCATGGTCTCCATCCAGCCAATCACAGGCCCTGTGCTGCAGGCACGTGAGCTGCTGCTGTCCACCAGGTAGCATGTTACTACTCATTGTTGTTTTGTGTTCAAGTAAATGTCGCCATCTGCTGGTAAAATAGCTGTAACAGAAATTTTCAGTGTTCAAGAAAAAAAACACAAAACATTTTGCACATTTTGTCTCATATTTGTGATTTCAGAATAAAAGATGAAACACTAGAGAAAGAAGAATTCAGCAACTACTTTGTCCGCTCTTTGGGTGAGCTGGTTTCTTCATGATTGACAAACACAAACACTACTTATAATTATATTTCAGCTCATAAAGGACCTACTTTATTTGCCTTTAGTCACATCTTGTATTGTGTTCATAAGTGACCCAAACATACACATTTCAGATGGTAGGATTCTTCTCCCTGGAAACTCCCTCTCTCTGACATACTTTGGGCGAGCTTGCAGCCTGTGTGTGGAGGTTGTGAAGGGTGTGGATGGAGGCACCTTGGCCCTGCCCTCCAGACAGGGCACCGGGGAGGCCTCTGGGACGAGCTCTGCCGTGGGCCCCATTCAGGACCTTGAGGAGGCCTCTGGGACGAGCTCTGCCATGGGCCCCAGCTCGGTGGACCTGTCCCTGCAGCTCAGCCTGCTGACTATGGAGGACGGAGGACCAGGCTCGGCTGGAGACAGTGGCCCTGCAGCCAGCACCCCCTGCCGGCCCCAGCGCTCCTCCTCCCATTCCTCCTTATCTCCTTTCACTCCAGCCTCCAACCCCCAGACTCCCCTCACTCCTGCCTACAATTCCCAGAATCCCACTGACCTAGACAGCAGCGCCAATTTGGAGAACACCAGCATTCTTTGTCCTGAGGAGTCAGACTCAGTCAAGTCGCCTACAGCGCCCTCTGGTGGGGCCCTCAGCACTGACACTTTCTACTGCATCTCGACCTCCACTAAGATCCTGCTCAGAGACAGACAGGCAGGCTCTCAGCAGGGGCAGGAGGAAACACAGGCCGAAAGGCCAAAGGTCACATTCGGTATGATTGGCGGTCTCAGCAGCCAATTGGATGTGATCAGGGAGACCATTGAGCTGCCACTAAAACACCCTGAACTGTTCTCCATCTACGGTACAGTAGCATGACATTTTTACAACAGTTTTATTTCACTTAGCAGACTGTAATATCAAGACAATAGGGTCATTAATTATTGTGTCCAATTTGCATACAGGGATCCCGCCCCCCAGGGGAGTGCTCCTATACGGTCCTCCGGGAACAGGGAAGACTATGATTGGACGAGCCATAGCCAATGAGGTCGGGGCCTACATGACGGTGATCAATGGTGCAGAGATCATGAGCAAGTATGGATGACCAGGGCAACCTTTCCATCAGGGTTACATGAACTTACTTTAAAGGAACAACATTGTAGAGCGTTTTAGTCATTATAATATAGGCCTATATCATTTAGATTAGATTAGATTAGATTCAACTTTATTGTCATTACACAGGTACAAGTCCAGGGCAACGAAATACAGTTAGCATCCAACCAGAAGTGCAAAACAGTTATTAACAACAGAATATAATAATATGGATATACTCAGAATATACATATTATGAACAGTATAGACAGAATATACAGGGTATGTACAGATTCAATCCGGGTATGTACAGATACAAATTATACAAGCAGAAATTACCGGGTAGCATGTATGTACAGGTAGTGCAAATGATGCGATTGAGAACAGATGTGCAAAGTGAACAAATGTGAACAAAATGTGCAGGTGGTGCAGTAACAGATGTGCAAAATGGACAGATAGTGCAAATAACAATTCACATGACATGACACATGACATTTGACATGACATTTGACATCTGTGTGCAAACTGTGTGTCCAGCGATTTCCCTACTGATATCACAATGGTTGTTGATTGTCATCTTTCTTTTGTAGATTCTATGGTGAGACTGAGGCAAGGCTAAGGCAGATATTCACTGATGCAGCTCAGAGGTAAACCCCATCCAATATGACCTTTGTACAAGAAACGCGTCACCTATGTTGAGTGTGTGTGTGTGTAATGCTGTGCTGATACTGTGGCTTGTGTTAACAGGCAGCCTGCGATCATCTTCATCGATGAGCTAGATGCTCTGTGTCCCAAACGCGAGGGGGCGCAGAACGAGGTGGAGAAGCGAGTCGTAGCCTCCCTACTCACCCTCATGGACGGGATCGGATCAGTAAGTCTTCCTGCGAGAAACAGAAACGTCTCGGAAAAGTTGTTTCAAATAAATAAATGACTACAAAATCTCTGGAATCACTTTGAGCGGCAGCTCAGAGGAGATCTCAGTTGAAATGGGCCAGGAGAGTTGAACCCCAAATTGGAAGAGGATGCATAAAGAGAGTTGTGTGTCTGGCTGGTTGGGTTGAGGGTTGGTACATTAGTCATCCTTCCTGCACCTGAGGAACAGGTTCATTGTACTGGGCTACGTCCCAGAATATACCGGATGTAGAATGTCAACGCATAAATAACATCCCCCCCCCCCCCCCCCCCCCCCCCCACCAGTCCAGAATTGCACACTGACTCACATCCAAGGCATACTTCTTTCCTGGACGGCCTTCAGACGGCTCTCTGTATTTCCTGAGTGTCATCTGGAATTTTCTGTTTGTACATGGAACTGAAGGGGGGAAAAAAATACTGTTGTGAGCCTTGAACCTGAATGGCTCCACAGTTGCTCCTCGGGCCCCTTTGAGAACACAGGGAGCCTGGGAAACTAATCTCCGTGGCTCACCATGACATGCCAAATTGGCATAACTTCATCACCAACCCTCTCCCCCCTCACAGTCACGCAGAGAGAGCTGTCATTGACCTTCCTGTCCGTCGGCCAGTCCAGTCCAGATCGTTGTGTAACTCAAGGTCACCTGCTACTCGAGAATGTGGTGAAAGTACTTCCTGGTCCCCCCCAATTCCTCCCTGCACCACCATTTATTTGTCTTCCCCCCTGTGGTGTTGAGGAGAGGAAAGAGCATTATTTCCTTCTGACAGACCACCCTGAGAAACACATCTCTGGCTGAAGCCAGCCTTTTAGAAAGTGTTGGATTGGATCAAATGCAGTGCAATTCCAGATAGCAAATCGGTTATTTATTGAAGGAATGTATAAGATGAAAATGATGAGTTTTGATGTATGTGCTTATTTGCAGGAGGGCCACTCGGGACAGCTCCTGGTCCTCGGGGCCACAAACCGCCCCCACGCCCTGGATCCCGCCCTACGACGACCTGGACGTTTTGACAAAGAGCTGGAGGTGACCCTGACTCTACTGGTTCATGGCTGACCTGTTTTCACTGTAGCAAGCATGTCTTCACTTTCCAGAGACTTTCACTACATTCAGTCATTTAGCAGACGCCCTTATCCAGAGCAACTTACAGCGTATATGAATAATATGAAGCCTGTATGACCTAGTGAAGGGATTAAGCTGATTGAGATGACTTCCTGTGTGTCTAACGAGCGGACGTTGTTTCAGGTGGGCGTCCCGGGGGCGGCGGAACGAGCGGACATCTTGCAGAAGGTGATGAGCGCTGTGCCCAGCAGCGTGAGCCCAGAGGAACTCACCCAGCTAGCTGATGCTGCGCATGGATACGTCGGGGCTGACCTGGCAGCTCTGTGCAAGGAAGCAGGCAAGTACAGCTAGGCTAGGCTACCATAGAGCTAGGTTAGTCTGTCATAGAGCTAGGCTAGGCTACCATAGAGCTAGGCTAGGCTACCATAGAGCTAGGTTAGGCTACCATAGAGCTAGGCTAGTCTGTCATAGAGCTAGGCTAGGCTACCATAGAGCTAGTTTAGTCTGTCATAGAGCTAGGCTATGCTGTCATAGTGCTAGGCCAGGCTACCATAGAGCTAGGCTAGTCTGTCATAGAGCTAGGCTAGGCTACCATAGAGCTAGGCTAGTCTGTCAAAGAGCTAGGCTAGGCTACCATAGAGCTAGGCTAGTCTGTCATAGAGCTAGGCTAGGCTACCATAGAGCTAGGCTAGTCTGTCATAGAGCTAGGCTAGGCTACCATAGAGCTAGGCTAGTGTGTCATAGAGCTAGGCTAGGTTAGACCACTACAAAGCAAGGCTAGATAACCAGTGGGATGGGCTATCACAGGCCCTAAAAACCCAATAGTGACCCGATACCAGTAGAGCCCTAAATAATGGGCCTCCTTCAGTCTGGTGGGAATCTCATCCTTCAGACTTCACACATCTGTTAATAAGAGAAACAAGCATTCAAGCTCTCCTTGTGTACTGTAATCCCTAGTAAGGAAGCCGAGGCCAGGGCTCTCTCAGCGGCACTCACTTTTAGAGATGTCAGGGAAACCGCTGGAGCTCTTGGCTCTGGTGGACCACAACTCCCTTTAATATGTTCCTGACCTGACGGATGTGGGCTGTAGCTCGGTATTCAAGTCCCACTGAAGAAAACCCACCTCAAAAACCCTGTAACCACTGCTTGTTATACTGTCCCTCCTGCCTTGTAGCCAAACCCTGCTACCAGGCAGTCCTGCTGCTACACAGTGTGTGTGAGGACCAGGGTGGTTGTGTAGCTTGAGGGTGTGTGTGTGTGTGTTTCTGCTTGTGCGTGTGGTGTTTGTGTCTGTGTGTTACAGAAGCAAACATGCACACTGATATGTATGTGTCTGTGTGTGCTTTATGTCTGTGTGTGTATGTGTGTGTGTGTATTTTCTGTCCCCCTGCGTGTGTGTGTGTGTGTGTGTGTGAGAGAGAGAGACCTTCAGGGTCTCCTGGGTGGTCTGGTTGAGGAGGACGTGGTGTATTGCATTTCCAGCTGAGCCAACGAGGGCTACCGCACGGAAACGCCGGGGCCGGGAGCGTGATTTACCAGACCCCGAGGCCCAAGACGTGACTGGCAGTGTTTGGAGAGAGAACCCTCTGGAGGGAAACGTCTCTTCTGGTTCCTCTGCTCCACCAATCTGGACAGCCAGAGCACTGGACAAACACAGGGTAGCGTGTGTCCATCTAACAGAGCACATTCATATCTCTGCCTATAGCTCGTATCCTCATTTACATTTTAGTCATTTAGCAGACGCTCTTATCCAGAGCGACTTACAGCAAGTGCAGGGACATCCCCCCCCCCCCTGAGGCAAGTAGGGCGGAGTGCTTTGTCCAAGGACACAACGTCATGTTGGTACAGCTGAGATTCAAACCTGGTACCTTCGGACTATTAGCTTAACTCCTAACCACTCAGCCACATGACTCACAAAGTCATGTCCTGAGAGGACAGTGTGTCCCAGTCCTGAGAGGACAATGTGTCACACACACACACACACACACACACACACACACACACACACACACACGTGTCCATGCCTGTTTTTTCCTCCCTGGCTTTCAGAGGAGCAACAAAAAGCGTCTGAAGCGTCTGAGGAGGAACCGCGTTGTTTACCTGGAGTCGGGTAACAATGACCTCCTGAAGGGTAACGTGCTCGCCACCACATCACTTCCTGTCAAGATGGAGGACTAGCGAGGCTGGGACCTGTCTGGGTCACGCAACCCCCCCCACCCCCGTCCCCCCGTCCAGCTGCTGCTCTAATGACCACACACACACATAGTTTCTCTCACACACACACATAGTCTCAAGACGCTTACACACGGCCAGACGAAAACACGTCCAGGCGCATGTGGACACGATGTGGGGGGACGACATCCTTCCTACAACACAATGGTGCCCGGCCTCCAGAGGCCCAGCAGCCCGTGCCTGCCACAGCGTCAGCCTCTCCTGAGGGGAGCGCTGGGGACAAAGGGAACCACGGCAAGGACAACCTGTGCGCTGTGTGTTTGTTTGTGCGTGTGTCACGAGACGAAGCAGGTGTGAAGTAGGATGTGTGTTTTTTTTTTTTTATGCGAGCTGAAGCCTAAGCCTAGCATGCTAACCTTTGAGCTCTGAATGAAGCTCGAGTGGATGTAATGAGCACAATGCTGAATGGCTACCACGGGTCATAACAAAGGAAATAAGCCCTCAACACTTTCCACTTGACCAAATGTCAAGTCAATCTTTCGAAAGCGCCCTCTAATGGAGAGCTTTTGTACTGCCGTGCTCTCAGTAACCTACAGTGGATCGGTGTTGGTTTTGTATGTTGAACTGGGAAGCCTTGATTTGTAGTCGATTCAGTGTTGTTGAAAGAAAGCTGGTGGTTGTGACGGCGTTACTGTGGCTGTTAGTGGAGATATCTTTAATGAATCATCTCCATTCCTCCCAGGAGGGGTTGTTAGTGAGGGAGAGACTATGACACTGTCCCAATTTACTTCTGGTTCTTGTGTTGAGTCAGCCTAGTTCTGGTTCCCCCCCCCCCGCCCCCGCCTCCAGAATCCCAGAAGTGACGTTCCTTCTGAGTAGAACTCATCCGTCAGGCTGACTGACCGAGGCTGCGTCGTCATCCAGAGAGCTTTATGACGTAGGAACGAGGGGGAGGAATGGCAGCGAAAAGCAGACAAGTATTGTGTTTGACATCAATTCTGCTGCAAAGACACGAATTAGATAAACAGTGCTAAATGCTAGATGATGTTTAGAGAGGAAGCGTTGCCATATAAAGCTCTTTTCTCTTCTCTGCCTTCCTTTTAAAGACACTCGTGGAATTTCAGGACAAGCTACATAAATATTACTGGATCACCATGTGCAGTTTATTTGGGGGGTTCTGTTTATAAAATCCGGAAATGTTCGGCTTGTACTCTTTCACCTTTGTACTTACCTTCACCTAATGACAGCTGTGTGTGTGTGTGCCTGCGTATGTCTGTGTGTGTGTGTGTGTGTTTAAGAGCACATATTATTGCAGTGTTCCAGCTCTGGAACAGATGTCTGGTATTGTAAATACAGGTGCAGAGAGTGTTCCGGAAGCCCCGCAGAGCCATGAAAACTAGCCCATGGTTTGTGGATGGTGTCATGCCAAAAGTATTTCACAATTCATTTGAGGACATCGTGGTTTTAAACCCCCAGCTCACTCATTTTTCAAGCGCTCGCGAGGTTGTGGAACACACACACACACACTTGGTCCTATCTGCCTTCGCACTAAAGATCTGGAACTTTCTGTTGCCATGCCGATTAAAAGTCAGATTGTGTGGTCGTGTTCTCGTTGGTGTTGGTAGTAGTTCATAAACAACATCACTTTTTTTTGTGAATATGGTTCTGAACTAAAATACACATTTTCTTTAATATTGTATCTGTTTAGCCGTTGCTTTTACAGTTTCCGAAATATTTCATGTGATTGTGTTTACGGCTCTTTGAGTTAATAGTGCAGTGGAGGACTGTGCAGTGTCATGCACAGTGCACCTGATCCTAGTGGTCAAGGATGTTGTTAGTTATGAACACACACCGAATCTGTGATCTCTTGTAAAGTCTAAGATTAGTTCCTTGAGGGTCTGTCTAAAATCTCTTGTCAAACTCCTGCATTCAGATGAAGTGAAGCTTCAGATGACAGAATACCTCTTCTTTACTTTCCTCCAAACAGACACATTCCAGGTGTTACAGGCTGAAGGATGGTCTCTCTCTGTCTCTCTCTGTCTCTGTCTCTCTCTCTCTTTCTCTCTCTCTCTCTCTCTCTCTCTCTCTCTCTCTCTCTCTCTCTCTCTCTCTACCTCTCTCTCTCTCTTTCTCTCTTTCTCGTTCCCACTCTCTTGCCCATCCCGGGGTTTCCATCTTGGATTCTCTTACTCCAACAACAGCCATCTTTGAAAACATTAGCCAGCTGCGCCAGCAGCATTAGCCAGCTGCGCCAGCAGTTTGGTGGGGCGGGTGTGCAGTGTTTACACTGACTGAGTGATTTGAACCAATCCAGGTTATTTAGCTCGGACCAGGCTGGATGGAAGTGACCCTTGACGAGGTTGTGATTAAGGGAATGTATTTTGAGGGTCAGATAATTAGGACCGTTCCATTTCAACCACAACGAACCTTCTCGTCTTTCTCCCCTCACTCTTCTCTCTGCCCAGGCCTCCGCCCCCCATGCCCCCAGTCCTAACGCAGAGTTGTGAATGTGCATTCTTGGCAGCCCCACACCCCCCACCCCCCACACACTCCCAGCCCCCCCCCCCCACACTCCCAGCCCCCCCACCCCAGTCCCAGCTCCAAAGTGGCCACTGTTGAATTCAAAACACTCCGAAGAGAACCAGCAAACGAAATAAAAAGTGGACCGTCCACATGAGGTTCAAATTATCTCTGTTGTGTTGCGTCCCTCTGCCCCCCCCCTCCTCCTCCTCCTCTCCTCGTTCCATCGGATGTTTTCATAACTGAACTGAATGTGAGCTGGAAGTCAGCCAGGCCAGGCCGAGCCAAGAGAGAGGAAGTCCTGGGCCGGCTGCTGAAGCCTCGCTGGGCCGGCAGCTGAAGCCTCGCTGGGCCGGCTGCTGAAGCCTCGCTGGGCCGGCTGCTGAAGCCTCGCTGGGCCGGCTGATGAAGCCTCGCTGGGCCGGCTGCTGAAGCCTCGCTGGGCCGGCTGCTGAAGCCTCGCTGGGCCGGCTGATGAAGCCTCGCTGGGCCGGCTGATGAAGCCTCGCTGGGCCGGCTGCTGAAGCCTCGCTGGGCCGGCTGCTGAAGCCTCGCTGGGCCGGCTGATGAAGCCTCGCTGGGCCGGCTGATGAAGCCTCGCTGGGCCGGCTGCTGAAGCCTCGCTGGGCTGGCTGCTGAAGCCTCGCTGGGCCGGCTGATGAAGCCTCGCTGGGCTGGGCGCTGAAGCCTCGCTGGGCTGGCTGCTGAAGCCTCGCTGGGCTGGGCGCTGAAGCCTCGCTGGGCTGGCTGCTGAAGCCTCGCTGGGCTGGGCGCTGAAGCCTCGCTGGGCTGGCTGCTGAAGCCTCGCTGGGCTGGGCGCTGAAGCCTCGCTGGGCTGGCTGCTGAAGCCTCGCTGGGCCGGCTGATGAAGCCTCGCTGGGCTGGGCGCTGAAGCCTCGCTGGGCTGGCTGCTGAAGCCTCGCTGGGCTGGGCGCTGAAGCCTCGCTGGGTTGTTGGGGACAGCGTGACTGAATGAATCTGCTGTGTTTCCACAGCTTGAGGATGGTTGTTTGATGTTTTTTTAATTGCAAGTTGTTAAAAACAATCGCAATAATAGGATTGTTTGGAGAGGTGAACGGGTGGGTAGGCAGACATGCAGACAGAGAAGGAGGCAGACAGACAGAGGCAGATAGAGGCAGACACATAGGCAGATAGGGGCAGACAGAGGCAGACAGACAGAGGCAGACAGAGGCAGACACAGAGGCAGATAGAAGCAGACAGACAGAGATAGAGGCAGACACAGAGACAGAAAGAGGCAGACAGACAGAGGCAGATAGAGGCAGACAGAGGCAGACACAGAGGCAGATAGAAGCAGACAGACAGAGATAGAGGCAGACACAGTGACAGAAAGAGGCAGACAGACAGAGGCAGGTAGAGGCAGACAGACAGAGGCAGACACAGAGGCAGATAGAGGCAGACACAGAGGCAGATAGAAGCAGACAGACAGAGATAGAGGCAGACACAGTGACAGAAAGAGGCAGACAGACAGATGCAGGTAGAGGCAGACAGGCCATAGAGCCTGACAGGCCCTGGGTAGCACATCATGGGGAGCTCAGTGGCAGTGTCGTCCCTCACACTGAGAGACATGGCCATGCATGAGGACAGACAGCAGCTGAGGGACAGGGGGGGTTGATGGGAGCTGTAGTTCCACAGGGAGGGGTAGAGAGTTAAGCAGAAAAAAAAGGAGCGAAGACAAAGAAGAGTGTTGGAGGAAAAGAAAGATAGAGAGAGAGAGAGGAGGGGGACCGGAGAGAGAAAGCGTCCACACACCAGCTCCAGGGTGTGTGTGTGTGTGTGTGTCTCAGTGACCTTGCTCCAGCTGCTTTAGGATGGACTCTCTTGTATTCATTGTCTTTTTTCCCCTCCTTCCTTTCTGTTCCGTTCTTTTTTTTTTCTTTCTTTTTTTAAAGTCTTGCTCGGGTCGTGGAAAATATAAACAGGATGCAGACTTGTCTGATCGTAAATCCTCTCTTGTCTGGCCCCCGGCCCCTGGAGCTATCAAAACTGGAACGCGCGTGTGTGTGTGTGTGTCTGCATGTGTGTGTGTTCATGCTGGGGTAGGCCTATGTTCACGTCTGTGTGTGTGTGTGTGTGTGTGTGTGTGTGTGTGTGTGTGTGTGTGTACCAGGGCTGCGAGCGCTGAGGCGAGCGCTGGGCGGTGGCGTGCAGCCGTCAGATGTGGATCTGAAAGGCACCGTGACGGTGACCTTCCGCGACATTCAGCAGGCCATGTCAGAGGTCAAGCCCAGCGCCATGAGGGAAGTTGCCATCGACATCCCCAAGGTAGCGTCCAGACCTTCCTGACTGTGGAGCTCATGCTAACCCAGGGGACAAGATAGCAATGCGTCACTATGGTAACCCCATGTAAGGTCATAGACAAGTTGGTCATTGTAAACCATGGTACATAGAAATGTTACTTGCACAACAGTAAACTCCCGAAAATGAATCTGCACAAATTCAGCAAAATACCTTGCTGATAGATTTAATATCTTAAAATTGTATTTTATGTTTTGATGATTAGTAGAGTAATTTTTGATGTCTTTAAGGAACGGTAAACAGTCGTAAGTGATAAAGAAAGCTCCAGAATGTTTGGACAGGATGCACACTCACACCGTTTAAACGCACACTCCCTTCATCACTCTTCTCACTATAGACCAGTGAATCATCCCTCAGTCCAGGTTCACACCAGGGAGGGTCAAATGAAATGACCCGCCTGTACCCATCTCTGCAAGGGAGATGAATCATGCATGTTGTGGAGGGAGGGAGAGAGAGGGAAGGGGGAGGGAGGGGAAGAGAGGAGAGGAGAGGGGGATAAAGAAGGAGGCTGAGTGGAAGACCGAAGAGGAGAGGGAGGGTTAAAGATAGAGGGAGGGGAGAGCCCGGGGGAGGGAGGGAGGGAGGTAGGGAGGGAGGGAGGGAGGGAGAGAGGGAGGGAGGGAGGGAGGGAGAGGACAGTGGGGAGGCTGCAGGATGTTGTGGGGTTAGCATGTGTAAGACATAAGGGACTGGAAGAAGCCAAACCAGACTTCTCCACTGCTAACTGAAAACAGATCAGATCGCCAGCAATTCCTGCCAGAAGGAAAAAAAGGAGAGAGAGAGAGGGGGGGGGAAGGGAGCAAAAACCCAACAGGGCCTCCTCCTTCCTCCTCCTTCCTCCTCCTTCCTCCTCCTCTCCTCTGGTCCCTCCTTCCCCCAGCTTGCTGAGCACCCACAGACGTTTTGGTTCTTGTGGCCGGTTCCTGGAAACGGTGAGCAGGGGATTCAAGTTCAGATCCTTTCTCCTCCTCCCCCCCCCCCCCCCCCCTCCCCCCCCCCCCACCCCAGACCAGCTGAGGCCTCAGACTCGATCAGACCCACATGAATACAAACATTTGTTTCTAATCCGTTTATATAAGAAGCTTCCAGTGCCGCTGCACCAAGCACACACCCCTGAAGACCCAGGACACGCCCCTGAGGACCCAGGACACGCCCCTGAGGACCCAGGACACGCCCCTGAGGACCCAGGACACGCCCCTGAGGACCCAGGACACGCCCCTGAGGACCCAGGACACGCCCCTGAAGACCTAGGACACGCCCCTGAAGACCCAGGACACGCCCCTGAAGACCCAGGATACGCCCCTGAAGACCCAGGACACGCCCCTGAAGACTCAGGACACGCCCCTGAAGACCCAGGACACAGGGAACATCCATCCCTAAGATTTCCTGCTGTTATAATGGTCGTTTTCCAGTTCATTCTGGATTTTCTAACCTGTGTGTGCGCCACACGTTTAGTGCCAGCATTGTGATCTTTCCAGATCCTTTAAGTCCAGGGTCATATGTGATTGGAGTCTTTCCAGTCCCGATGCGTTCTGTAAGACCTTAGCGGTGATCCTCGCCCGTCAGCTGATCCGGGGCCCTGATGTTGTGGTGCTCGCTCACCCCCTCCTCAGCACTGGGCCTCGGAAATACAAACCGTTTGTTGCTGTTTAAACCACCCCTCTGAGCTGCTGTGGATGGTCTGTACATGCACAGCACGTGCACCACTTTGGATGAAAACATGAACCAAGTTATGAAGTCCTAAAAATCGAAGTGTGGAGAAGGAAGCAGGATAACGGCTGAATCAGTTTGCTCATCTGAAGCTGGACCATGGATGTGCGTACAGGAACAGGAAGTGAGAGGGTCTGTATCTGCGCTCCTCGTGTGCTGGTGGTTACACCCTCAGGCTGAGGCTCACAGTAACATAACAACTGGGAGGATGGGGAAATGGAAGACCAACAAATGAACACACACAGGTGTGTGTGTGCGTGTGAGTGTGAGGGTGTGTGGGTGTGTGTGTGCGAGAAAGGGAGAGAGAGAAATGGGGATCTTGGATTCTGCATCCGCCGCATTCAAACACGTTTTCACTGAATGTGGCTGCTTTTTTTTCATGAGTATTCATATCACAGTTTTTGTTCAATCCATTGACAGTTGGTAGTAAGTCTGCAGTATAATAGCAGTAAATAATAGTAACTTAGTAGTAACAGTAAGTTTGTAATATCTCCTCTGGTCTCTTACCCTCAGTTTAGATTTATCCTTCTCATCAATCACTGGCCCATCTTCCATCTATTTATCTAGCTTCTTCCTGTTTCTCTGTCCTCCTTTCTAACTTTATATCTCCGTCCTTATCTCCCTGCCCTCCCCCATCTCTCCCTGCCCTCCCCCATCTCTCCCTGCCCTCCCCCATCTCTCCCCTGCCCTCCCCCATCTCTCCCCTGCCCTCCCTCATCTCTCCCCTGCCCTCCCCCATCTCTCCCTGCCCTCCCCCATCCCTCCCTGCCCTCCCCCATCTCTCCCCTGCCTCTCCTCTCCCAGTACCTCCCTGTCTTGTGCCTCTCGTCTGTCTTTTCCTTCCTCTCTCTCTGTCCAGCATCTCCCATCTCCTTCCCTCCCTCTTTCCATCTGTCTTGAGCTTCCCCTCTTCCTCTCTCCCCAGCCTCCCTCTCTCTCTCCAGCCTCCCTCTCTCTCCCCAGCCTCCCTTTCTCTCCAGCCTCCCTCTCTCTCCCCAGCCTCCCTCTCTCCCCAGCCTCCCTCTCTCTCCAGCCTCCCTCTCTCTCCCCAGTCTCCTTCCCTATCTCTCCCCAGCCTCCCTCTCTCTCTCCAGCCTCGCTACGTCTCTCCCCAGCCTCCCTCTCTCTCTCCAGCCTCGCTACGTCTCTCCCCAGCCTCCCTCTCTCTCTCCAGCCTCCCCCCTCTCTCTCTGTCGGCCGTGCGGTATTTACAGTATGTGGCTGGAAGCCAGGTTTCCATTAGGTGCTTGGTTCCCTGGAGACAGGGCCGGTGGCCTGGGATGTGTTACCTTGGAAGGGGGGGGGGGGGGTACGGAGGGTGAGGAGCGGGGCCCGGTGGGGGCTGGGGAGGGGGAGGGAGAGGAACGGGCCGGGGGGAGCTGGGGAGGGGGAGGAGCGGGGCCGGGGGGGTGGGGGCTAGGAAGAGGGAGGGAGAGCAGGAGATGGGCTTAGACTTGTCTTGTTCCAGTCCCTGTATTCAAACACACCACAGGAGGATGCTCCATAGAAATATGTACAAATATCACTAAACTACAAAAACATATCTATCATAGATGAGCTCTGTTCCTCAGCCTGCATGCCCTTCGACCACCCTCCTTCCCCCTCTCTAAGTTCACTGGTAAGATGTTGGAGGGGGGGGGGGGGGGGGGGGGGGGGGTCAGGGTTGTGTCCAGGTGCCGACCTCCGACCTCAACCGGCCTCCCTCCTCCAGGTGTGTGCTGGTCAGACGTGTGAGATCAGAGGTCGAGGGTCAGGGCTAGGGTTGTGTCCAGGTGCCGTCCTCACCCTCCTTCCTCCCCCTCCTCCCCCCTCCTCCCCCTCCTCCCCCTGCTGCAGGTGTGCTGGGCGGACGTGGGGGGCATGGCCGAGGTGAAGCAGCAGCTCCTGCAGGCTGTGCTGTGGCCCCTGAAACACCCTGAAGCCTTCTGCAGGATGGGTATCCGGCCCCCCAGGGGCCTCCTCCTCTACGGGCCCCCAGGATGCTCCAAGACTATGATCGCCAAGGCCCTGGCCAACGAAAGTGGACTCAACTTCTTGGCTATTAAGGTGTGTGTTTGTGTGTTTGTTAGTTCATTTGTTTGTTTTGTAGTGTTTGTGCCTGCCCTGTGTGTGTGTAATTGTGTGTTCATGCATGCGTGTGTGTTTATGCGTGTGTGTGTGCGATCCAGCAGACGTTGCCTACATTCCACACTCTGTTAGAAGGTTGAAATGTGTTTGCTTTTTGGGCCTCTCCCATTGGCTAACAGTCGCTGGGCCTCTCCCACTTCCCTGACGGATGACCTTTAAGCCTCCTCGCGTGACCTCTGACCCTGCGCTGGTCCTTCTTCATTCATCACTCCATCCTCTCCCCCTCAGTTTCCGCAACGAACCCCCTTCTCCCGCCCCTCCCCTCCCTCTCCCCGCTCCCTCCTCTCCTCCCCCACCCCCTGTCTCCATCTGGGTGGACTCTGTTGATGGAGATTGATTGATCGTCTGGGTGACTCGGTGATTGGTGATTATTTTGACTGTTGCCATTTGCTGAAGGGTCTATGAAAGGAGCTTTCACCCGCTGTCATTAAGCAAATTACAGCCAATAGGTGGCAAACGTTGGCAGACTCCCAGAATGGGGAGCCGTCTGAGGCTGCTGCTGCTGCTGTGAAATAGATCCGCTCTCTTCTGCTGATGCATTTAGATGTGAGCCGCTTCCGCCGTCCTCTAACCCCTGTTATCAAGTTGTCACTTTGAGTTTTCCTCCATCCTAAACCACACACGCGCACACACACACGCACGCACACAGGGTTATACACACACACACACACAGGGTTACACGCACACACACACACACACAGGGTTACACACACACACACATATGGTCACACGTACACAAATATGCATGCACACACACTCCAATGCACACACAGGCATGTACACACACAGCATAGATGAAGCACAATTGAAAATGTCTTGGCTAGGCTACTCCACACCGCAGAGGAGGAGGGGGTTGAGGAGGAGGAGGAGGGTGTGGAGGAGGAGGGGGAGGGTGAGGGGGAGGAGGAGGGTGTGGAGGAGGAGGAGGAGGAGGGTGTGGAGCAGAGCAGGCAGGAGGAAGAGGGGGAGGGTGAGGAGGAGGGGGAGGGTGTGGTGGAAGAGGGGGAGGGGGAGGGTGAGGAGGAGGGTGAGGAGGAGGAGGAGGGTGTGGAGGAGGAGGGGGAGGGTGAGGGGGGAGGAGGAGGGTGTGGAGGAGGAGGAGGGTGTGGAGGAGGAGGGGGAGGGTGAGGGGGAGGAGGAGGGTGTGGAGGAGGAGGGGGAGGGTGAGGGGGAGGAGGGGGAGGGTGTGGAGGAGGAGGGGGAGGGTGAGGGGGAGGAGGAGGGTGTGGAGGAGGAGGGGGAGGGTGAGGGGGAGGAGGAGGGTGTGGAGGAGGAGGGGGAGGGTGAGGGGGAGGAGGAGGGGTGAGGAGGAGGAGGAGGGTGTGGAGGAGGAGGGGGAGGGTGAGGGGGAGGGAGGAGGGTGTGGAGGAGGAGGGTGTGGAGCAGAGCAGGCAGGAGGAAGAGGCTCTGCTATCTCCCCTGGTGTCTCTCAGCAGGGATATGAACTGTTAGTGTGTCCCCCTCTCTTGTTGCAGGGTCCGGAGCTCCTGAGCAAGTATGTGGGAGAGTCTGAGCAGGCGGTCAGAGAGGTAAGCAGCCGCTCCGCAGGAAGTGATGCGCACAGCTTCCTGTCTTGATGTTCTGTATGTCAGCCAATCCACATCAGGGGGCTGCGGCCCACTAGTGGCCTGCTAGAGTAACATAGGTGGGCTGCCAAACCAGTGAAAACGAAATACAGTGATCCTTCATTTTGCACGGGGGTTACGTTCCAAAAAGAACCCGTGATAAGCGAAATCCGTGAAGTAGAAACCTTTATTTTTTTACAATTATTATACAATGAAATACTCTATTATATATTCAAACTAAAGAACAAACCCTTTTTACAGGCCCATGCATTTGTTTAACAAATAAAAGTACTGTATCTTGTAAACCGCAACTTTATTGATGCACAGGTTTGTGTTGGAGAGACTGTTTAGCCAATCAGAATGCAGAACACAATGCACGATGCAAATCCGTGAAGTAGCGAAACCGTGAAAAGTGAACTGTGATATAGCGAGGGTTCACTGTATAACAAAATAAATCTGAACTTTTGTTTTTGAACATATTATTGTAAAAAATAATAATAATCACATTTCTTGCTTTTTAGAAATCTTTTATCAAATATATTTTTCCAAACCTTCCAAAAAGTAAAAACATTTATATTTCAGCTAAAAAAGTGGGTCTCCAAGTCTGAGAGGTTGAGAATGGCTGCTGTATGTGATGTCTATATATATACAGTATATACATGTATAAGTATTGGGTTAATTGGCTGCCTCCAGATTGTAAGTCCTGGATGTGATGTTCATGATGCAGTGTTCGTGTCGTGCTTCTCCCTCAGGTCTTCAGGAAGGCCAGAGCTGTCTCCCCCTCCATCGTGTTCTTTGATGAGATCGACGCTCTAGCAGGAGAGAGAGGAGGGTGAGAGTCTATCCATCTGGAACAGCACACACATCTCCACACATCTCCACACACTTCCAAACACCACACACCTCCACACACCTCCACACACTTCCACACACCTCCACACACCTCCACACACCTCCACACACCACCACACACCTCCACAAACCTCCACACACCACCAAACACCTCCACACACCACCACACACCTCCACACACCTCCACACATCCCCACACACTTCCACACACTTCCAAACATCTCCACACACTTCCACACACTTCCAAACACCTCCACACACTTCCACACATCTCCACACACTTCCAAACACCACACACCTCCACACACCACCACACACCACCACACACCTCCACACACCTCCACACATCTCCACACACTTCCAAACATCTCCACACACTTCCACACACTTCCAAACACCTCCACACACCTCCACACACTTCCAAACATCTCCACACACCTCCACACACTCTCACACACCTCCACACACCACCACACACCTTCCTGAAGAATGCACTTAGCTACGATCTATAAAGGTTATTTACTGGTCTGTACTTCCTCTGCGGTTAATCAATGAAGTGGCTTGTGCACACCAGCAGATCTGCTGGACTCAACCCAGCCTCAGACAAGCCAGCCTTATTTGTGTGTTTCTCTGTCTCTCTGTCTCTCTCTCTGGTCTCTCTCTCTCTCTCTCTCTGTCTCTGTCTCTCTCTGTCTCTCTCTCTCTCTCTCTCTCTGTCTCTTGGTCTCTCTCTCTCTCTCTCTCTCTGTCTCTCTCTTTCTCTCTCTCTGTCTCTCTCTTTCTCTCTCGCTCGCTCTCTCTCTCTTCCTCTCTCTCTCCTTGTCACTTTGTCTCTCTCTCTGTTTGTCTCTCTCTGTCTCTCTCGCTCTCTGTCTCTGTCTGTCTATTTGTCTCTCTTTTTTTCACTCTCCAACACTCTCTTTCTTTTGACAATACGACAAGAAGCACCTGTAAATCTTCTTCATGCCTGTCATGCATGTCTTTATTTCCCAGTCTTCAACAACCTGCTGGAATGAGCGAGAGGCTGGGTCAGAGTCAGTGTGTCTCTGTACTTCCTGTGTTGTAATCATCCCTTCACCTCTCCACCACGTCAGTCTCCTTTTGTACTCCAGAGTCACGTCATGGTGTGTCTCTCCCTCCCTCACCCCTCCTGGTGTCTCTCTCTCCCCCCCCCAGCTCGTCGGGGGCCGTGGGGGACCGTGTCCTGGCCCAGCTCCTGACCGAGATGGACGGCATCGAGCAGCTCTGCGACGTGACCGTGCTGGCCGCCACCAACAGACCCGACATGATCGACAAGGTCACTTCCTGTCATCCCGTCCTCTACTGCTTCCTCTTCCTCCATCTCGCTTTCTGTCTCTCTCCCTTAAAACTGCGCTTTCTCCTTCTCCTCATCTCTTCTCCTCCTCCTCTCTTCTTCTCCTCCTCCTCTCTCCTCTCTCCTCCCTCTTCTCTCCTCTCTCCTCCTCATCTCTCCTCCCTCCTCTCTTCTCCTCCCTCCTCTCTCCTCCTCCTCCTCCCTCTCTCCGTCTCCTCTCTCCTCCCTCCTCCTCCTCCTCCCTCCTCTTCCTCTTTGGTTGTCCAGGCTCTCTCCTAATCAGTGGCCTGTCATAAGGTTGTAAGCTGGTAATGCAGTAATGCACCACACTCCTCTAGTGTGTCCTCAGTAGGAAGCTGTCAGTAGAGTGTCGTCGTCCCCCCCCCCCCCCCCCCCCCCCCCCCCCGGCTGGTGTTGGAAACCTCAGACCTCCAGCCCCATCCTGCTGTCAGGAAGCAGCATCCCAAACAGCTGAGAAATCACATTACCCCCGTGTCAAACCCCCCCGGTGTGTGTGTGTGTGTGTGTGTGTGTGTGTGTGTGAGGAGAGAGAGAGAGAGAGAGAGAGAGTGTGTGTGTGTGTGTGTGTGTGTGTGTGTGTGTGTGGTGTGTGTGTGTGTGTGAGAGAGAGAGTGTGTGTCTTGAGGGTCATTTTGAATGTGAAACCCACCAACACTGATAGGAAACACAAGACACCAAATGGACAGTCAGGGACCCCCCTCCCCCCCCCGGGATCTTTCCCCACCCTCTCCTCCTGTATCCCCAACGCCCCCCCCTCACCCCCTGCCCCCCCCCCCCCCAGCCCTCCACTGTCTGCCCACACAGGAAAGGCAGCTAGGCAGCTATTTCCATGAGAATACTAGGAAGTGATGAGACAGACGAAGATGAACGACTCGTTTGGGTGTCAGTGGAGTCTTTGTCGTCAGATTGATGGAGCACCAGATACTGCTGGGACCTGACTGTCTGATGGACAGGGGGAGGAGGAGGGGGAGGAGGGGGGGAGCAGAGAGAGGGAATGGAGAGGGAGAGAAGGACATGGAAAGAGGGATAGGGAGAGGAGCCAGTAAAGGGGGAGAGAGAGTGTGTGATAGAGGACCAGGACCCTGTACTGGAGATAAGGAGTCTTACTCTCAGATAAGCCTGCGCTGCTTATTGTCTGTCAACCACCCCCCCCCCAGGATGTCAGCTTCCTCCCAGCACCCCAACAGTGCAAGGATCAGAATCAGAATCAGAATGGGGGTTTATTCGCTATGCAAGGGTTAACAAACATAGAATTCACTTTGACAGGAATGAGCAAACATAGAATATATATGTGGCATACTAGTAATATAAAAATAAAAATGAATAAAATGTAAAATACACAACATATATGATACATATAAACAAATAATACAAATGATACAAATAATACAAATGATGCAATAGTACAAATGATACAGGTAACATGGAAGTACAAATAACATAGGTACAGAGTGGAATGGGTATATATAGTACGTGGGGGGGGGGGGGGGGGGGGGTATATTCACAGTAGTGTAAACAGTGGTGCAAAATTCACAGTATTACGTTTTTAAAGTTTAAAGTGTTGTGTGCTAAAGTGGCAGAGTGCAGTGGGATCTGGAGGGGGGGTGTGGGGTGTTGGTGGATGTCTCAAACTGAGTCCTTGGCCCTGTTGAAGAGGGCAATAGCGGGGATCCTGCTTTGTTTTACTCCTAAACTTATATTACATTAAAAATATGACTGAATGACTGACTCTAATGGCTATCCCAACTACATGCGGGATTGTAGCAGTGTATTTGGCACCAACTTTCATGTGGGGGGCAAAGAAAAAGATAAATAGTCAATTCATGAGGGAGTGAAAGAGAATGGGAAAGAAGTGGAAGGAGGGAGGTAGAGAGCCAGAGAGGGACGGAGAGAGAGGGAAACAGAAAGGGGGAGGTGGAGGGAGGCAGAGAGAAAGAGAGAGAGAGAAAGAGACAGAAAGAGACAGAGGATGTTTTTCCATGCTTCACCTTTGACCCCTGCTGTCTCCCCAGTGATGACTGACAAGCAGCACCAGGATCCCCCCCCCCTGTCATTCTGTTTTAGTAGCAGCTGTCTACACCCCCAGCTCTCTCTCACACACACATTCACTCTGAGACACTCACACACTGATGCAGTAAGACCTCTGTATTTTATTTCATTTATTTGAAGCTGACCATAGTTGGATTTGAAGCACGGTCATGCACCTTAACACTTGTATGGTCGTCTAGTTGAAGTGATTCAGAGAACATCAGCCCAAATATTTCAGGTTTTATCCTGAGTAGAGAAGTTTCTGGATCACTCATTATCCACAGAGAGTAAAGCAAGTTCGAGTTTATTAGCATCCTAGCGTATACTTTAATGCCGGTTGAATGGGAGTTAATTTACATAGAAAACCTACATGTGACTTCCTTGACTGAGGGTAATGTCGGGTTGTTGTTGTGCTTGAATGGCCTGTTTGTTTGCCCTGGTGTGCGTGCGTGTGTGTGTGTGTGTGTGTGTGTGTGTGTGTGTGTGTGTGTGTGTGTGTGTGTGTGTGTGTGTGTGTGTGTGTGTGTGTGTGTGTGTGTGTGTGTGTGTGTGTGTGTGTGTGTGTGTGTGTGTGTGTGTGTGTGTGTGTGTGTGTGAGGCTTCCTCCACACGAGGACCAGGAATGTTCCAGTAGAGGAGATCACTGCCAGATGGACTTTGTCAGGGACCAGAAGTCACCAACTGGGTTGTAGGCAGATCTGGGATTTGAACGGATCTGGGGAAAGCAGTTCAGCTTCACCTTCCTTCTCTTCTCTCCCCCACCTCTTCCTCACCCACCTCAACTCTCCTTCCTCTCCCTTCTCCTCCCTCCTCCCCAGCTCTGCACCACTGTGAGTTATTACCAGAAGATGGAGCCAAATCTGGCAAGACATGAAGGTTTATGATGCTACATCCTATATACATCCAACCTGTTTGTTTATGTTATGATCTGGGTTGTGTTCTGCGATGCTTGACAGTTACAAGCCAATCTGAGAACGCATCACTAAAACTTCCTAGTGACCTGAAACTGGTTGGGTATGTCACCACACTGGCTCTTCAACTGCAGCCAATCAGAGACTCACTACAGATATGTGACGACAGTGCTTTTCTGCAGTGCATTGTGGGACGGTATGCCTTGCGTGTCTGGGCAGAGCCAGTGGTTCTGTTCAAGGCTTTATTTGCGGCCTGGTAATTGCACCTTGACAAAGTGCTCCGTTTTAATCTCCCAAAACGGACGCCGGACTGCCTCCACCTAGTAATTTTTAATTTTCCACACATGATTGGAAAGTTACGGAATCTGACCTCCCTGACCTCCTCCTTCTCAGAACTTCCTTAATAACCGAAGGGGGGGGGGGGGGGGGGGGGGGGGGGGTGGGGGGGAGTGGGACTCCCAGTAATTGCAAACCTCCTAGTATCATTAAGAGACAAGGATTGGAACAACAACCAAATAAAAGTTTTAAGTTTCTACCTCAAGCATCATGTGACCTTCTTGGTGTTGAGGGCATGGATTTGACTCTCTGAAGGTGGACTGTCTTCAGCTCAGCCCTTACTGTGTGACTCTGTTAGCTCTGGGACCGTCTCAGTGTCTCGTTATGCCAGGACACCAGAGGAGGGATTGTTCGTAAATATTGATGTTCTCGTTGGTAGTAATGGTCTTCAGGTGTGCAAGATGACACATTCTGTTCTTTTTTTTCCAAAGCTGAAATGCTTAAACTAATAAGATGTGAAATGGTTTAAGGTAAAAGCTCGATTGAACTCAAGAGTTCTACAGAAGATCCAGCTACTTAACCAAACAGGGAAGCTGAAAAACAGCCTGTTGGTCAAAAGTAAGTTACTGTTGTTTTTGCTGCCCCTTGATACTTACTTTGACATGTCGACTGTGTTTTAGAGAAAATAAGGGGTCTGATCAGCAGTAATTTACCAAATGTCAAGCAAAATGAAACACTTTGAAGTCCTTTTTTCCCCTCAGTTCCACTCAAAGAGCAGTTAGTGACCTTTAGCATTGCGAGGGCAAACTTCATTAATGTGTTTATTTTGGTTTGTGAGCGGAACTCACCTGCTTCTTCAGAGGGTGTCAACCATTCAGTTTGGTAGTGAAGTTATTATAATAAGGATCATCAAAATATTTTAAATCTTTATTTTTATTTGATGAAACATTCATTATTGCAGTTTGTAGACGTATCTGGGAAATTATAGATATTGCGTTTCGACATAACCCTGACTGATTTAAAGATGGATCATTTGAAAGATGGGTAATGTTAATCTGCATGTTTCCAGAGAGATGCTATTTCATCCTTGCTGTGATGCATTTGAAACATTCCTCCAGACGTCAGTTAAGACTAACCACATGCTCCAGAGGATCCAGGCATCCCAGATAGCATGCCTGTATTCCAGGCCAGATTGTTCATTACCCAGCACTGCAAGCCCTCAACACTGACCTAACAGGAAATGAATCTTAGCTCCAAATGCAGTAATAAGCCTGCTAGTCAAAACAGGCGATGTTCTGATGTTGTGGTGGTAACCATCTCCCCAGCCTGGCTCCGCCCCCGTGGGGTGAGCCAAGCATGATGGAATTTCAGTTTGTGCCGTCTTAAGTGATTAGGACTCATTCACTGAGTTCCTGGCTGCAGGAGTGTACTTCTGCTCCAGCCTGACGTGTCCCAGTACAAACTCTCTCCAGGTGTCTGTTCTCCAGTAGAACCTCTCTCCAGGTGTCTGTTCTCCAGTACAAACTCTCTCCAGGTGTCTGTTCTCCAGTAGAACCTCTCTCCAGGTGTCTGTTCTCCAGTACAAACTCTCTCCATGTGTCTGTTCTCCAGTAGAACCTCTCTCCAGGTGTCTGTTCTCCAGTACAAACTCTCTCCAGGTGTCTGTTCTCCAGTAGAACCTCTCTCCAGGTGTCTGTTCTCCAGTAGAACCTCTCTCCAGGTGTCTGTTCTCCAGTAGAACCTCTCTCCAGGTGTCTGTTCTCCAGTAGAACCTCTCTCCAGGTGTCTGTTCTCCAGTAGAACCTCTCTCCAGGTGTCTGTTCTCCAGTACAAACTCTCTCCAGGTGTCTGTTCTCCAGTACAAACTCTCTCCAGGTGTCTGTTCTCCAGTAGAACCTCTCTCCAGGTGTCTGTTCTCCAGTAGAACCTCTCTCCAGGTGTCTGTTCTCCAGTAGAACCTCTCTCCAGGTGTCTGTTCTCCAGTAGAACCTCTCTCCAGGTGTCTGTTCTCCAGTAGATCCTGGGTTTGGTTGTCTACCAGTGAATAATACGCTGAAGTTTAAAATTTTTGACCATCGATTTCGTGAAGAGAAGAGAGAGAATGTTAAAAAGACACCAGTGGCTAACTTTGGTCGTATTGCTTCTTTAATAGATTTTTTCTTGGTGAAATCTAAGAACCTATCTGGCAGAACTCAGATCTGTGGATTAGCAAGGATACATTTGCTAAAGCAAACAAACGTGGATTGGATTTAATTCATTGTGTGTGTGTGTGTGTGTGTGTGTGTATAGGTGTGTGTGTGTGTGTGTGTGTGTGTGTGTGTGTGTGTGGGTGTGTGTGCGTGCGTGCGTGCGTGTGTGTATAGGTGTGTGTGTGTTTTGAAGGGCAGGCTCAGACTTCCAGGGCTGACTTAGTGTCAGCTCTAAGTCTACCTGCTTGTAAGAGCCCCACCATGTCAAGAGCCAAAGCATCAACTCAAAGGAAATGACTTCAATCATGATTCAATCCTTTAGTATTAATCATGTCATATTAAAATATTCAAACCATATGAATATATGGCACTCAGTCCCGGACCTGTTGTCCTTAATGGACAGTTGAGAATGTGTCGACCATGTTGGATGGCTAAAGCAGGCAAAAAGAAATCCCAAGACTAAACAACCCAGAATCAATCTTCACATTCCACTTCCTGCCTGGTGTTTTGTTTTGGTAAGCAAGACAGAGAGACTAAAGGACAGAAGCATGGGGGAGGGAGGGAGGGAGGGGATGGGAGTGGGGGAGGGAGGGAGGGAGAGAAAGGGAGAGGCAGGATATGAGTGCTCTTTGTGAGCTGAAGTCTCGCAGCCTCCTCAGCGTGTGTCGTCTTGCCTCTTGGCGAGGAAAGACCACCAGCGCCCCTGGAATGCTTTCAGTTCAGGAAATCTCCTTTATTCTTATAAACGCTGTTCCTAAACCCCTCCACAATCCCCAGTGGCGAAATACTCTGCTTTCTCTCTCTCTCCCTCTCTCGCTCTCTCTCTCTCTCTCTCTCTCTCTCTCTCTGTCTCTCTCTGTCTCTCTCTTTCTCTCTCTATCTTTCTCTCTGTGTCTCTGTACGTTTCTCTCCCTCTACCTTTCTGTCTCTCTCTGACTTCAAGGTATGGCTACCTCTAGGAATGTTAGGCTAATGTTATTGTAATGTTATGGTAATATTCATATCTTAAGTTGAGTGTCTAACCAACAAAGCATAAAGCTCTTCGAGGAGTTAAGCGTCATGGGTTAAGTCATGTTCAAGCACTGTTTGATTTGTATATATAATATATCCTGTGTTATTCATTGGTGACCTGTGAGTCCTAGCAAGCTGTGCCCAGTCCCTGATAAATATTTTACAGCTCATTTCCCCGCACATTCCCAGGGTTCCTGGCATTTGAATAGACAGAAAAACAAGCGCCTGAAGAGGCAGTTTCATCCCTGCTCTCTCCCCCCCCCCCCCCCCCCCCTCTCTCGGTCACTGTCCCCACCCCTTCGTCCCCCCCAGGAGGGGCAGGAGGGAGCGGGAGCGAGGCGTCAGTCCACACCTGCAGGCTGCAGTGTACAGCAGCCCCAATAGGGGACCTGGGAGGAGCAGAGTTGCAGATAATACCCTCTTTGTGTGCTCCAAAAACCCCCCGCAGGAGCGCGGCCCGGCCAGCCCACAACCGGGAGCATGGCAGCACATTAAGAGGTGCTTACGGGTGGATTAGCTGTAAGTTTGGGGGATTTAGACGAGGCCCGGGGTACTGTAACATGCCACACGAGAGCTTTTGTGCCCGTCCAGTCATACAAGACGACCGGGGGGGGGCAGGAGTGTTTGGGTGGCTAACAAATGAGCATTTATGTGAGTGATGGTTGGAGAGTTGTTTCGGACAAGTCTGTAACTTTACCCTGATGTATATCCTCAATCAGCCTAGTCATCTTCATCAAGATTTGAGTTTCCCCGTTGTGGGCTAAATGAAATGCATCCCCCTCTTCCCCTCTCCTGTCTGAGGAGGGCTGTTCAGCAGCCACAACATCCCCAAAACAGGAGCACAGGATATTTTGTTACTTAAACATACAAATAATTCGAAATATCACCATGTATTTAAGCTTGAAATACATGTATATAAAGGCTCATATGTATATTATAAAGGCTTTGTGAAGCCAGGGAAAATATAGGATAAAAAAGCTGTTGATCTCTGTGTGCTTGTGGCCTTAGATTTGCTCAGATTCATCTCATTGTGGGTCGATAGGTTGATAGTGCGGTTGTTGAGGCTGTGGCCAGTGTGAGATCCTGCTGTAAGTGACCTTCTGACGAGGAGCATGAGGTCAGTATTCGGTGTGATGAGATAAACCATGAACATGTTTGAGGTCGTTCCCAAATCCTGTCGCAGCAACTTGGCAGGAGCTTTGGGAAAGAACGTTTCCTCTTCTCAGGGTGCTGCATGTTTGTTTGAAGTGAAAGTGTGTGTGTGTGTGTGTGTGTGTGTGTGTGTGTGTGTGTGTGTGTGTGTGTGTGTGTGTGTGTGTGTGTGTGTGTGTGTGTGTGTGTGTGTGTGTGTGTGTGTGTGTGTGTGTGTGTGTGTGTGTGTGTGTGTGTGTGTGTGTGTGTGTGTGTGTGTGTAGTTTCACAAATACAGGGTCTCGTAGTGTGTCCCCACTTTAACATAGTTAAACTTGTAATATTTGTAATAGGTTCATTCATTCATCGTAGGAAGTGGGTGTCATCTTTGATTCAAATGCTTTAGGGTTTACGGGAAGTTCAGAACTTTTATTTTGATGTTTATCCATCTAGCAGAAGTCTACGGTGCCTGGAGGGCTCAATGCGCTGGAGCAAAAGAAAACGTATTAAAACAGACCAAACTCAAGCGCAGTCATGTACTTATGTTGTCATTTGGGGGACATGCAGTGTACTTCTGTGTGTGTGTCTGTGTGTGTCTGTGTGGTGTGTCTGTGTGGTGTGTCTGTGTGTGTGTGGTGTGTCTGTGTGTGTGTGTGTGTGTGTGTGTGTGTGTGTGTGTGTGTGTGTGTGTGGGTGTGTGTGTCTGTGTGTGTGTGTGTGTGGGTGTGTCTGTGTCTGCGTGTGGTGTGTCTGTGTGTGTGTGGTGTGTCTGTGTGTGTGTGGGTGTGTCTGTGTCTGTGTGTGGCAGTGCGTGTGTGTGTAGTGCTGGAAGACCTTGACTTGGGGGCAGCAGCCCTGCCCAGTGTTCTCGTGTGTGTAGCTCTTCTTCCGGGCACAGGGCACCTCCTAAACCCTGTTGCCTGAGAAATGGAAGAATTTCCGATGCTCCCAGTAAAGTGTCCTCCGGGCCTGAACCCAGAACTAATCTCTTTCATCTCCGAGTGCTTGGAGGGGGGTGGGGGTGGGGTGGGGGGTGGGGGGGAGCAGGTCTGTGTTCCTCTGGTAAAGAGATCACCTCAGGGGGATGCTGCAGTCCTGCTCCCCCCCACCCCATCCCATCCCACCCCTCCTCCACTGCCCATCTGTCCCTCCTTTCCTCTCCCTCCCTCTATTTCCCTCCCTCGCTCCTTCCCTCTCCCTATAGCGTTTTTTCTCTCCTCTCTCCCCGTATACCATCCCCTCTTCCTCCCCTTCCTCCTTCCCTCTCCCTCCCCCTCTCCCTCTCTCCCTGCCTCCCTCCCAGGCCTCCGAGCCAGGCCGCCTTCCTCTTTGGCTTTCCTCTTTTCCTTCCTTCCTCCATTCCTCCACTAATAGCTCCCTTGTTCCTGAGTAGTCAGCATGCCAGTTGAGCTCATTCGTGGAAGATTCATTCGCGGCACAGTAATTGTAAACAGACTGGGGGAGAGAGAGAGAGAGAAAGAGGGAGGGAGGGAGGGAGGGAGGGACATACAGAGAAAGATGCAGAGAGCCTTGCAATTCTCTCATATTAATCAGCCTTTTATTCATTTCATTTCTTTGGAGGAACTCTTGCTCAACCCTGCCTTGCTTCCTCCTGCCCCGCTGTCCTGCGGTTTACAACTCTTTTACACTCTCTTATTTTCTGCCTCTTATAATTCATCCGTCACTGAAGACCCATGGGCGATTTGTGTCATGTTCCTCAAATGAATGTTGCAAAGGAGTTATGGAAGGAGGCAGTAAGATGTTGAACGTTCTCCCGTTAGACGCAAGATGTTTCTCAAAGGTTACTTCTGGTCATTTCTATTGTGTAGAAGAGCTCTACATGCATAATGGTGGACAAAGAAGTCAGGAGTGGATAGTGTTACTAATCCGGTGATGATGTTCCAGAACCCTTTGCCACAGCAAAGATCCATAGATTGACCTGGGGGCGAGAAGCTAAGACGAGGAGCTTATTTATTGATTAAGACCACATTCTGTTCCAAGTGTATGTAAGTGGGCCCTATGCCTGCAAGCCTGCAGTGCCACTATTAATGTCTTAATTAACGAGCTTGAGTTTAATGAATAACCGTGGATCATTTGATAGCGTGTTCAGACAGCGCTGGTAATATTATCTCTTGGCGTATCTCGGCGTTTCTGTGTTACCCAGCAGCCACTGGGGCCTTCCTGACCGCCTCTTTATGACGCTGGTGTGGCGTGGTTGAAGTCAACATGAACCTTAGCTACTGAGGAAGCAACCTGGTCTCTCCTCTCCCTCTCTCTTCCCCTCTCTTCCTTTTCCCCTCTCTTATTATCATCGTTCCCCTTCTCTTCTCTCTTCAGATCTCTCATTCTCTCCTCCATCCTGTCCCATCTCTCTTCTTCTCATCCTGGTCTCTTCGCTCTGTTCTCTCTCCCCTTTCATTCTCTCTCTTTCTCTCTGCCTCTTCTCTCTCTCCGTCCTCTCTCTCTACCTCTCTCTTTCTCTTCTCTCTCTACCTCTCTCCCCTCTCTTCTCTCCTCTCTTCTCTTCCTCTCTTCTCTTCCTCTCTTCTCTCTCTCCTCTCTTCTCTCTCTCCTCTCTTCTCTCCCTCTCTCTTCTCTCCCTATTTTCTCTCTCCCTCTCTCTTCTTTTTCCCTCTACCTGTGCCATCCAGTCCTAATGGAGACCCAGTGGAGTGTTTACACTCCTGTTTCCAGGCAGAAACCACTAAAAGACCCGGCTACGCGGATACAAAAAATGTTTCTCCTCATCGTTAGCTGTAAACATGACTCGGTTGTTAGGTCACGATGAGGTCAAAGTTTGTACTTGAGTAAAGCACTCTGAACTGGTCAGATGAATGTCCCTCCCTGCCACGCTGTCATAAAGGGACCTTTTACAACAGTGAGAAGCCGATGCAGTTATAGGACTTTAACCGTAGGCTCATCAGCTGCATGTCGGATGCCGTTTAGGAGGTTGTCTGTCCACGCAGCTCATTGGTTAGAGCATTTGACTGCATATCCAGGGGTGAAAGGTTCGAATCCTTCGCTCTGCTGAATCAATAGGTTTGTCATTGTAGAATTTCTGTGCTGAGGCAAAGAGACAGTTTTTCAGGGCAATACCATATTTTGTCCTTTATGTAAGTGTGTGTGTGTGTGTATATATATATATATATATATACATTTTTTATGGGTATTTAAAAAAGAATGAGGTTGCCTGTTCTCCCTCCCCACTTGGCTGTTTCCCCTCTTGAGAACCGTCATTGTAAGCCTTGATTACGGTGTACGGTTTCCCCCAATGTAAACAAAGCCTACTAAATGCAGCACGGCCAATTGGTCCGATCCCCAATTAAGGCGGGGGAAGCAAAAAGAGACCAATTAGGAGACGGAAGCCACTAATTAAAAGCTACATGATTTTCTGGAGGCCTCGTCCACCAGATTCAGTCTGTAACAGAATCTTTGGGGGCAGCAGTCTCCAACTGGCTTCAGCTGTCCACCCACCTCAATGTTCTCCTGCTCACTTCATGGAAGTGTAAACCACTAGGATGTATTGAATTTAAAACCCATACAATCTCGAAAAATCTTTTCTTTTCCTCACAGACCTTGGAATGTGCTTTGCGTGTAACTGCCAAAACCTTCTGGGTGCTGCGAATTAGAGGTTACAGTTGGGTTTTTCTTCCCGGGGTTGTGGTTGGGTGGTTAACCAAGATGGAGTCCTAGAAGCCTGCCTTTGGAGTGCGCTGCACCTGAGGAAGGAGGCAGGCTGGAAGTCCCACGATTACCCATGAGCCTCTTTGCTCAGCGGAAGCGATGTCTTTGTAGTCCCGTGATAACTGAACTCCGGCGTCGTGTTAACGCCGCTGTCTCCACCTTGATGTAGTCAGCTCAGCCTCTGGTCGACTGGTCTTCCAACCTGCTTCCAGCTTCCTAAATGACAGGATACAGTTAGAAGGGTTTTTCCTCAGAGGCCTAGCTGGTTTACAGACGTTGCATGAGCCACCCCTTGCCCCCCGCCCCCCCCCCCCCCTCCCCTTCCCAGGCTCCAACCCAGAACTTTCTACACCACATATTTTCTCGTTCAGTGTGATGTCTTTGGCAAAAAAACACAGCTGGCACAGCGCCAGGGAGCACTTCCTCCTGTTGGTTTTTGTTTCTATGCCGACGACAATATCTTGACAACGTATCGACCGGTCGAGGAGCGACGGCGACGACACCAGGGACTTTTCGGAAAAGTCCAGAGATTAGAAGCGGGAAAAGTCCCAGCAAAAAAAATCATAATAATCCGACAGATTCTTGAAGCTGCAGTGTGTTTTTTTTCTTCTTCCTCTGGGCGGCTGCGCACGGTCTCTGCCTTGTGGAAGTTCAGCCTTTGTAAAGTATTTTAGTAAAGTGTTTTAATGCGTGGCACAGTTAGCTGCTCTGCACCCCGGTCTCGTCCCAGCGTGGCTTCTTGCCCGCTCTGCCTGGCAGCAGCTCCAGCCAGGCCTCTTTTCCTTGTTCATGTTTGCTTTAGCTGTTTTTCCTTCTTCTCCACAATCAACGGGGAATTATCTGCTTTCCGGAAAACGAGGCAGCCCACTAATTTTAGATTCACTTGATTGAGCCCCGGAGGCCGAAGGGATCAAACCCACATCCGCTGAAAACCAACAGATTCTAATTCTAACCATAACACGGCCAGCATGTGTTGTGCCTCTCTCCGGGAGCTCTGATTGGATGCTTTGCTCCTCGGCTCGCTCTCCAGACGTGCAGACGGCTGCTCCCCGGTCGCTGGAAGGCCACCCTCTGTTGTGGTGTCTCCTGCGGTCAGGGGGACTGTGGTTGTACATCCAGAGCTTTTGGATCGTACCGCCTTGTGACGCCCCGAGTCGGCCCCGTCTCTCGGAGGAACGGCGAAGCATCGAGACTCACGGAGGAAACGCAGCGACGACCTTCTTAGAACTTCTCCACGTGTTTCCCTGACAGTAAAACTCATTTTTAAAAGTTCAAACGATCCAGATCCCCCAAAATAAAGATAGCTCGATTCTTAACCGCCATCGGCTTAAAACGCCGCTCTCCTCTGTCGTCTTGACCCCCCCCCCGAGGCGATCTTGTCGTGCTACATCCTGACGACAGCTAGCGCCGAAAAGAGAAGCGGAACGAATCGCCAGGCCGGAACTTTGCTGTCTTCAAAAGGTGCTGGGTAATGACAGTGTGGGGATTGTAGTTAGCGTCTTCCCCCTCAGGGTTGCTGTGTAGACAGCTGTCAGTGGCCAAGCTGCATCCCAGCTCTCTACAAAGAGCTCTCCAGGACAGGACCGCTCTTTCACGGCTCCGACCCCCGCGTCTAGTTGTGGGAGACCTGCAGCCCCAGATGGTTAGCCTCTAGCCTCTGGGTAATGGCTAATCCGGTTACGCCTTTCATTCTGTCATTCATTCTGTGTGCCCTGAAATGTGCCCTGAAATTACTTTGTCTTAAAAAGTATATTTATGAAATATCTATATCAGTTTCCTGAGAGTCCGCTGAGCGAATGTTTTTCCTGTTTCTTTGGGTGAACCCGGTTCAGAAAGAGGGACTGAGGTTTTCAGCCAAGAGCTTCGACAAAATCGCAACACCACCAACACTAACCCTAACCCTAACCCTAACCCACATCTGAAGATGTGTAGGGGGGATCCGAACCTGGAACCCCTGGATTTACAAAGAAATGCTTCTCCACTGGGTTGTATGCCCCCCCCCCCCCCCCCCCCCCCGCACCCTGCCACCCACCACTCTCAGCCTTGTTGTGGAGAGAGGTGGGGGTGCTATTTCTCAGTCAGTAGGGGATGGAGCCAACTAGCGTGGGTTGAATCCAGTCATTCCATCAACACTCTGGAAGGAGGAGGCAGAAGGGGGGGGGGGGCTATTGCAGCCCTCCTGGTTCCGAGTTCACTCCTTAAGTCCACTGCATTCCCCCGGCTTAGCCCCCATCTGGGCCCGCAATCCGCACTAAAGCCTGGGGATGCACCAGGCCTAATTCCAACACGCTGAAGCATTACTGCCTGTCCGCCCCCGGGAGACAAGATGGTCGCCAGGTGTCTTCCTGTCTTCAAAGTGTCGGTGTCGTTAATCATCACCACCCCCTCCTCCCCACCCACCCTCAACATCCACACACAGCCATGTAGCGTCGCCTCGCATGTTTTATTTCCCCTGCCCCCCCCACCACCACCACCAACACACACACACACACAGTCTGTATTTTTGGACAGTATGTCACCCAGCCGCCTCCCCTGCTGGGTTTATTTACAGTTTACCTCGATTAGAACCACATTGACAACCAGCGCTCCATCTTAATGAAGTCACTGTGATCCAGACAGGAGGGGGAGGAGTGGGGGGGGGGGGGACCAGGAATGAGCCCCCCTCCAGGGCCGCTGGATAGCAGCCAACCATCAGGCCCCAGGTGTCGTTGTCTCCCTCTAAAGCTGACTGTGGATCAAGAGGCCATGCTGTACTACAGGATGGGGCCAGTCTGAAGGAAGGTGCTGAGGCGTTCGTTCAGAATCTTCTTTTGTCTGGTAGGGGTTAATACTTCTTCCACTGCTTTCTCAGACAGATTCTGTCCATGTGGAGGAAGCCTCGGCTGTGAGGGTTTAACGGCCCATTGTAGTTCATGTCAAGGCTGTGACTCAGAAGGCCGACGCTGAGGAAGGTTCTGGGCTTGTTGGCTGCCGAGGCCAAGTATCATTAACGATGCCCTCTCCTTACCCTCTCTGACGCAAAACCAAACAGGGGAGGAAAAAAAAAGTCTTCTTTCCTCTGGAAACGCACCAAGGGAAGGTTTCTGTTTGAAATAGCTGGAGAGGGAGGGATGGAGGGAGGGAGGGGGGGCGGCGAAACTACAATGGCCATTAAATAAGAGAGAGAGGACAAGAGAGGGAGGGATAGAGAGAGAGGGAAAGAGCGAGGAAAAGAGGGAGAGAGAGAGAGGGCTTGAGCGGGGCGCTTCACGTGCCAGAGCTATAATGTGTTCCTCCGCTTCGGGAGAGTGTTGAACCCTCGCTCCTCGGACAGGAAGTCCCCTGCCTGGGGAGCAGCACGCTTCCTGTTTTGGAGAGGCCGGGGCGTCCCACCTGCAGCTGCAGCACGGCGGGCTGAGGTCAGCCTCGCGTGTTGGACGGCCTGCGTCTGCTGTCACTCTGGAAGAATGTGCTGGAGCTGCACCGTCCCTGAGGCGGCAGGAGGGAGACGGCCTGAACACTCTCTCTCTTTCCGGTACTCTCTCTCTTTTCTCTCTCTCTTTCTCTCTCTCTTTCTCTCTCTTTCTCTCTCTCTCTTTTTCTCTCTCTTTTTCTCTCTCTCTTTCTCTCTCTCTTCTCTCTCTCTCTCTTTCTCTCACTCTCTCTCACTCTTGTACACTCTCCCTCCCTCTTTTTTGCTCGCTGTTTTCTCTAGTACACTCTCGCTGTCTCTCTCTCTCCCCCTGATATCGTCCATGACAGTAGGTATACTGGGTACAGCTGCCCTTCTGGTTGGGTATTTGACTGCAGATCAAGAGGTCACAGGTTCATATCCCTCCCGTACTGTCCGTCACCTTGGATGGACCCTATTCAGTAGAGATCTCTCCAGGGTTCAGTGCTTCGCCCAGGGAGACTGTCTGAGCGCGTCAGGGGATGGAGCCGCTGGAACAGGAAGCTGCAAGGAAAGAGAGCGGCCTTGTTTGCTACTATTTGGGACAACAGGACAGGATCTGTGTGTGACCCCCCCTCCTCCCCCTCCACCCCTCCCTTAATTACTAGGGACCTTCTCACCAGCCAGCTGTGTGGTAGGGCTCTCGGTCCAAATGGCCATCACGTGACCCCCACCCCTGCCCCGCCCCTCCATAAAGTCTGCACACTGTCAATGGTTCTTTATCCAGAGCTCGTTCTGAATCCTGTGTTGCGCAAGAGGGGCAATTTGCCTTCCTTTTTTTTTTTATTGCTGCTCCAGATTTTTTTTGACAATTAGCCTGAGTTGGTAATTTGCGTTGATTCATTGCGGTGTCAGGTCTCAGCGCAGGACGCGGCGCCCCTCACTTCTGAGACGGGTCGTGTTTCTCTATCTGGCTGATCCAGGGTCTGTCTCGTTTTTAGGGACACGATCGTGGACGATTTGGAGTGTCGTCAGGTCCTGGGAAAGACTGTTGGTGATTCTGCTCGTCAGCGAAAGAGTCATTTGTCTTAAAAACACCCCCTTTTTTGGAGCCTATTTTTAGTTTGGGGTGACAATCATCGTTCCACATAGACCCTCACTCCCCTCCCCCACCCGCCCACTCCCTCTCACATCCCAGAATACTCATCTGGCATCCTTTACTGGCCAGAAAACATCCTGAAGTCTGTGGGATCAACTTCTAACCCCAGGAACAGCCCGCTAGACCCGGAAGGCTCACTTCAAAGAACCTGAACATCAAACGAAACACAGGACATAGATGGTCAATCTGGAGAGAACGACCATGAACAACCCTCCCAGCTCTCCCATTTGTCAGCCTGGATGATTTATCCTCCGAGAGGCTCAGAGAGAGAGAGAGAGAGAGAGAGAGAGCGCAGTTCCTCCTGCATGCTAGGGTTTCAGAACCGAGCTGTTTCCTGACAGGAACACGGGGCAGAGGGGTACCTCAGACCCCGGAAACGGTCAGATCTGTCAAACGTTATCTTGCACTTATCCTTGTCGAAAAAAATCAGGACTGCTTTCTTTCTCTCTCTATCACCCTTCCTCCTCTCTTTATCTCTCCCTCTCTCTCTCTCTCTGCCACGCTGCACTCTCTCTCTCTTCTCATGCTCCCCCCCCCCCCAGTCTACTGACGCTAGCTTGTCTGAGTGGCCTTTTTGCCATACATTCTTACCCCCCCCCACACCCCCGTCTGGCCCCAGCGTCAGGAAGTGGCCCAATTAGTGCATAAACACCGTGGAGGGGGGGGAAGGGGGGGTTGGTTTGAGTGGGGGGAGGGGTGAGAGGGGGGAGGGGATGAACGGGTGTGGGGGGAGGGGGCAGCACCAATTAGTGTTCTCTGGGCTCAGTGGGGCTCTGCTGTGCCAACCCCCACCCCCCCTCCCCAACACAGCCCTGCTGACAGGAGGTGGCAGACAACCAGAGGCCAGCAGCAAACAAATAAACAAACGATCACAAAGGGGTGGGGTGGTGTGGTGTGGGGTGGGGTGGGGAGGTGTGGGGTGGTGTGGGGTGGGGAGGGTGGGGAGGGGTGGTGTGGTGTGGGGTGGTGTGGGGTGGGGTGGGGTGGTGTGGGGGTGGGGTGGGTGGGGTGGGTGGTGTGGGTGGGGTGGTGTGGGAGGGGTGGTGTGGTGTGGGGTGGGGTGGGGAGGGGTGGGGTGGTGTGGTGTGGGGTGGGAGGGGTGGGGAGGTGTGGGGTGGGGTGGGGTGGGGGGGAGGAAACGGCTATCCTGAACATAGATCTAGCAGGATCCCCCAGGAATGCAAACATCACTCCTGGAATCGAAGCCGGGTTCTGCTTCCTGTCGGACGCTAAGCCTGGCAGGAAATGAGCTGCTCTCTGGGGAGAGGGAAACAGGCGGTAAATAGCAGCGTCTCCTGGACACATTCCAGCCAGCAGGAGCTGGAACTGACTGGCTGCTTGGAATAAGGAAACAAGGGAAGAGAGGATGTTCCTGTATCATTCATTATCTGTCAGCCAAGACTGGGGGAGTGTATGAGTGTGTGTGTGTGACGGTTGTGTGTGTATAGTGTTTCGCTTGTGTGTGTGAGTGTGTACGTCTGTGTGTCGGTTGTGTGTGTGTATGTGTGTATGTGTCGGTTGTGTGTGTGTGTGAGTGTGTACGTCTGTGTATCGGTTGTGTGTGTGTCAGTTGTGTGTGTATAGTGTGTGTGTCGGTTTTGTGTGTGTGTGTGTATGTCTGTGTGTCGATTGTGTGTGTGTCCGTTGTGTGTGTCGGTTGTGTGTGTGTATGTGTGTGTGTTGGTTGTGTGTGTGTGTGTATCAGCTGTGTGTGTGACACTGTGTGTGTCAGCTGTGTGTGTCAGCTGCGTGTGTGTCCAGTGAGGCAGGGGCTGGATGGCTACATGGAAGCAGAGAAGCTGTGTTCTTCAGCTGGATGCTGCTGCGGCTCGGACAGACTCCCCGATCGTTATCACCCGGACTCGTTCTGCTTCCTGGTATGCACCGTGATGGATGTCCCTTTTAGGAGCCGACCTTTGACCTTTTGCGACGTAAACCAGCCCCCGACAGGAAGCAGCGGAGAATGCAGTGAAAAGTTATTGGTCTATAGATTCAATAGCATTATCCTCCCTAAGTCATCATCATCCTGGGTGTGTAAGGCCAGGTGATGGGTACTTACTGCCCCTGCTTGCCCCTCTCCCCCTCCCCCCTCCCCCCTCCCCCTCCCCTCGTCTCCCTTCCCCTCCCCTCCCCAAACTGACAGAACCAAGGTGGCCACGCAATATGGCGACCTTTGTTCCGTGTGTGTGGAAAATCACACACTGTCAACATTTGAGAGGAAAGCTAATATTTACCTGGAACGGCCTTGGCTTTAATATTAGCCAGAGGTACAGTACAGGAGAGCTGTGCTGCTCTGAGGTGACTCTGTGACTCCCCCCCCCACCCCCCACCCTCCCACTCCTTACCCCCTACACGTTACCCCCCCCTCCACTCCACCCCTTACCCCCTCCTTGCTCTTTTCATCATATCGTCTGTTTTAAAGATGTTCCCTCAGTGTTAGTCCAGCAGCCAGCCTTCGGAAAGCTCCAGAGGAAACATGAACTTCCTGACCTGCATTTGAGCCACTTTGAGTTGCTCGACGATTTGGAATCAACAGGGAGTTTGCTAAATGTTTGCTCATTTCCATTTGGGCTCGCTATCTGCCTCCATTAGAATTTCAAAGGCTTGGATGTAGCTGTGTTCTATGAATTACTGCGTCCCGGCAGGAGAGGGGGGGGGGGGGGGGGGCAGCACCTGGAAAAATGAGACTATGTCCAAACAAACATCCTGTTAAAACAAAATGATTTGAGGCGCGGAAGCTTGCGATGCAGACGTGGAAAAGTGGCGACTGATCCAACCTGCAGACACGCAGCGCTGCTGGTCCCTCCCCCTCAGGAGGGAGGAGCCTCCTCCTGGGGCTCCAAACCCCCCGTGAAGATGATGCTGGCAGGGCACAGCTCTGCAGGGGGGGAGGGGGTGGGGGGGTCTCCTTCCTGGCTGTGTGACACGCTGGTGATGTCGTCGGCTCAGGAAGGACGCCCAGACTGGGGACAGGATGTTGAGTCAGACCCGAGCTGAACTGTCAAGGTCCGGATCTCTGGCCCAGATCAGATTCCCCAGGAGCCAGGGGGAAGAGAGGACACTGTTAACTGAATATCCCATCCAGCTGGATGGTTACTGAGAAAGAGGGGTGGGGTGGGGGGGGGTGGACACACACAAAGAATCTTATGAATATGTTTTCTGTAAGGTTTGTTAGTCTTTCACAGACATGTTGTATAGTAGAGAGAGGGGATAACATGCAGCAAAGGGTCTGGGCTAGATCTGAACCCTGACCCCTGCCTGGGCTAGATCTGAACCCTGACCCCTGCCTGGGCTAGATCTGAACCCTGACCCCTGCCTGGGCTAGATCTGAACCCTGACCCCTGCCTGGGCTAGATCTGAACCCTGACCTCCTCAGCCTGCCTGGTATGTTCCCTTCTCCTGTAAGCTACCAGGGTGCCCAACATAGAGTCTTTTGTGGACGTATCCATGCCTTGCTTGTTGTCTGCCCCTGACCTCACGCTCTGCCGAGGCCAGCACACCTGTCAGATGGGAGCAGCTGTGGGCGACCCAGCATCATCACGGCAGCTGAACGCCCCTCTCTCTCTCTCTCTCTCTCTCTCTCTCTCTTGTTTACCGCCTCCCTGGGTTCAAGCTCAGGGCGAGCAAGCGCTGATCCGCGCTGCGTGGACGGCAAAGGAACGCTCCGCGATGAAGACGTGCTAAAGCTCCGCGGAGCGGCGCGGGTAGAATGTGTAACCGGATCGCGACGAAAGCTGTAAAAGATTAGGGCGCTGAGAGAACCTTTTAAGATAAATGTGTCGTTTTAGAATGCGCGTTGCTTTTCCGCAGCTGTAGCAGAATGTGAGCTCTCGGTTATTTTTTTCCTTTCTCCAGGCTCTTGTGTAACTAGTAGTGTTTCTGCACAGTCGGGATACGGGATTTGATCAGGCGTGGATAATGACTCGATATCAAATGTTGCCACCTGCAGGTGTGATATTAACTCCTCACAGCCCCTCCCTTTCACCCCCCCTTACACACACACACACACACTTTCTAACATAGTCGCATCTTTTTTCAACCCATTTCCCATCGCAGTTCGACATATTTGAACTAAACTGGGGATGAATACAGCTCGGTGGTTAGAGTATATGCAGATTAAGACGTCACAGGTTCAAATCCCCCCCCCCCTCCAGCACCTTGAATGAGGGTCAGCTCGATGAAAACCTGACAGTACGTAACCCAACCCACCAGCCCCTTTCTGGTGCATCTGGAAGACAAAGAACAGGATCACAGGATTGATTTTTCTTCACACCCTCCCCCGGCCCCCTCCTCCCCCCCTCCCCCCGCCCCCCCCTCCCCACGCCCCCCCTTAAGCTAGAGGAGACATCCACCCTCCTGGGTATCGAGGGTTACCATAGAGATGAGACTGAAGACTCCTGCCTGAGAAAATCAATCTGTCGCCACGCACACAGGAAGGAAGCCAGCTAGAGAGGAGAGATACTGCTGCTAATGACTCTCTCTCTCTCTCTCTCTCTCTCTCTCACACACACACACACACACACACACACACACACACACACACACACACACACACACACACACACACACACACACACAGGAAGGGATCTAGGGAGAAAGGAGAGATACGACTGCTGAGGACATGTTTCTGTATGTCTGGATGGGGAGATGGAGAGAGGAAGTAACAGGATATTTAAACAGAGATAAGAGTGTATGCCAAAGGGGCCGGGATATGACAAACCCCATGGCAACTGCCCCGGCGCTATCGCTAAGGGAAGAGCAAATACAGTTGCAGCATTTTTTCTTATCATAAATTCTCATCCATCATCCATTTGGAAGAATACGATACAGGTAGCAGGCTCATGTGAGCGCTGAGTGGAAAAAAGTGTGATAACAAAGAAAAAGGGGTCGGAGGTCATTAGTGGAAGTTTGGAGCGTTAAGGAGTTTGGAGAAGGATCGTTGTTGAGGAGACAGATGGATACCCAGACTGATCTGACAATCTCTTACACTGGGATAAAGAGGAATATAGGACTGATGTCTGAACTGTTTCAGACATAGGTGACCAGAAGGTTCTCCTGCAGGTTCTCCTCCAGGTTCCACCCCCTGGACCCCTGGAAAGGGATGATGACCTTCCTGCTAAGGGATGATGACCTTCCTGGGAAGGGATGATGACCTACCTGGGAAAGGGATGATGACCCCTTCCTGGGAAGGGATGATGACCTACCTGCTAAGGGATGATGACCTTCCTGGGAAGGGATGATGACCTACCTGGGAAGGGATGATGACCTACCTGGGAAGGGATGATGACCTACCTGGGAAGGGATGATGACCTTCCTGGGAAGGGATGATGACCTACCTGGGAAGGGATGATGACCTACCTGCTAAGGGATGATGACCTACCTGGGAAGGGATGATGACCTTCCTGGGAAGGGATGATGACCTACCTGGGAAGGGATGATGACCTTCCTGGGAAGGGATGATGACCTACCTGGGAAGGGATGATGACCTACCTGCTAAGGGATGATGACCTACCTGGGAAGGGATGATGACCTACCTGGGAAGGGATGATGACCTACCTGCTAAGGGATGATGACCTACCTGGAAAGGGATGATGACCTTCCTGGAAAGGGATGATGACCTACCTGCTAAGGGATGATGCTTCACAGAAGGATTAACAGCAATTGGATCTCTTTGGCACTGATGCAGGAATTTTCATTACAATGATCTTGGGTGTGGTGCGGTAGGAATGCCTCCTGATAGGAGAGAGGGGGAGAGAGAGGGAGGGAGAGACAGAGGAGGGGAGAGAGAGGGGGGGAGAGAGAGAGGGGGGAGAGAGAGGGGGGGAGAGAGAGAGGGGGGGAGAGAGAGGGGGGGGAGAGAGAGAGGGGGGGGAGAGAGAGAGGGGGGAGGGAGAGAGGGGGGGAGAGAGAGGGGGGAGAGAGAGGGAGAACCCTACCACCAGGAGAGAGAGGAGGGGGGAAGGCTGCACACAACTCACCCTCTCCTATCCTTCTATCTCTCTCTCTCTCTCTCACTCCCTCTCACTCTCCTTCCTCCCTGTCCTCCTTCACCCTCTTTCTTCTCCTCTCCTCTCCTCTCTCTCCCTCCCTCCCTCCCTGCACAGGCATGTTTCCAGAGGAAAGGCACCTTCAGAACACTGACTGATCCATGCTGAGGATCACAGTCCTCGAAACAAGCCCTTCACGTTCACCTCCTCTACCTCTCTATCAGTCAGCTCATTCACTCATCTGATTACTCTGTCCTCTAACGGGTTGATAATGTCACCTTTCTAACAGTACGTCAATAATATTACAACCCGATGCTTCAATTTCTGAATAAATACCTTGAAGTAGATGCTAGGACAGGGGTCTCCAATCCTGGTCCTCGAGGGCCGCTGTCCTGAAGGCACACTGATTCAAATGAAGCGTCGTTATCAAGCTCTGTGGAGGTGTGCTGGAGCAGGGAAACATCTAAAACCTTCAGGACAGCGACCCTCGAGGACCAGGATTGGAGGCCCCTGTGCTAGGACAATCCTAGGAATTCTAGGAGCTACTGCTGCCCCCAGTGCACAGAATCCTGTACAACCACGGCCTTCGTGATATTCCCTGACATGAGCAGCACCATGACGAATCTCACAGTGACTCTGAGTGAGTCTGCTGGGTAATGTGAAGCCGTATCCGTGGCGTTAGCTCTCAGAGAGGGGGGGGGGGGGGGGGGGGGGGGGTTGGGGGGGGGGGCAGGCCGGAGGTCTTTCCGATTGCAGTCCAAATCTCGGCCGAAAAAAAGACGTCGTCTGCGGGGCGGAGCTCTGGAATTACCTCCAACAATCACCAAGTGAAAGGCAGGAGGAGCAACAATGAACCCTCTGTTTGGGCTGGGCCTTCCTGGCCTGCAGAAATACTATCTCCAGCCACTGCCCAAAGCACTGTTTCAGTGTGTGTGTGTGTGTGTGTGTGTGTGTGTGTGTGTGGAGGGGGGGGGGCATGGAATGTGTAGTTGGTCCCTCCCCCTCCTTCAACTCTTCAGACGTGTGTCCTGGTCATCCTCTCTCATCCTCTCACCCCTACCCTCATCCCTTACCATCACAACTGTGTACTCTCATCCCTGCTCTCATCCCTGCTCTCATCCCTGAGCCTTTGTCAATACAGAACAATCCTTGACTCTGACCACTGAAATACTGTTAGAGCATCTGACAGTACTGTGGCATTATTGAGCTGTCCTACTGTACTGAAAGAACTGATCGATTATTAGACAGGCTGGTGAAAATGTACACTCGCAATATGGAACCACAGGGCATGGAGATTTAAACAGCACTATCTGCTTTTGGACAGTGAAAAGCACAATATGTGTCACCGCCTCTCTTTAATCCAATTAGTAATCCTCAACCTCCCTTTCAGAGGCATCAGGGGCTGAGAGAAGGTTCTCCTCATTGCGGAAAGGGGAGAGGAGTTACACACCAGAAAAACATGACCCTACCCCAACCCCCCCCCCCCCCCCCCCGCCCTGCACCCCCCCCTCCAAACTCCCCACTCCCTGTAAACTGCCTCACCCCTCCCCCTGAAGCCCCCCCCGCCCCCCCTGTAACTTGCAGATGGCAACAGCTGTCCACAGGAAGCTTGAGAAACTGCGCCAACTGGAGAGCCATTCACTGTCTGTGCTGGAAGGTGAGGAGAGAGGCAGAGAGTTCAGTAGGCCACACACCCTCCCCCCACCCTCCCCCCCCCCAAAAAAAACCCCTTCAACGTGCAGTTTTATCGCTTCGACAGGAGGAAACAACAGGATGTTCTTTAAACCCCCCCCCCCCCCCCCCCCCCCCCAACAAAATAACGACCATTGTAAAATACTTTTCGCTCGGCGCCGTTTCGTAACGGGGCTGCACTCCAGTGACCCCGGGACTCTGGAACTCAGCCTCCTCCTCATGCTTCTCTCCCTCGCTCATAATCATGATGCGGCTGCAGTGTGTCAGATGAAACATCTGAGCTTTGGAAGCGTGGAGGATGAAGGTGTCGGCAGTCTCACGGCACGCAGGCACTCTCAAAGGGAGAGAAGGTCTTTTGGAAACACGGGTGTCTGCCATTGAAATGTTCCCAAGCACACTTCTATTCTAAGTGGGGCTGCCTGTCTGGTGTATGGGAACATTCTTGACAAACACTCCTCTTAGCATGAAAAAAAACAAGGAGAAGGAGAGAGAGACATTGAGAGATAGTGTGTGTGTGTGTCTGTGTGAGAGAGAGAGTGAGTGAGAGAGAGAGACAATGAGACATAGTGAGAAAACAGAGTTAAAGAGTGACAGAGAGGCATAGAAAAGAGTGAGAGAGAGAGCGAGAGATTGTTGGTGAGAGAGAGAGAGAGAGAGAGAGAGAGAGAGAGAGAGAGAGAGAGAGAGGTAGTAGTTGAGGCGAGGTAACAGGGTAACAGTTGACCAGAGGAGAGCAGGGTTGGTGTGGAGGGAGGGGGAGCAGCCTCATCATAACAAGCCCCAACTCTGAAGCGCTTCCAGATCGTATACATTCACAGGAGAGCGCTGGCCAACTTTCACAGCTGTCACACATTTTCAACAGATTCCACCGGCCCAAGAGCAAGTTCCAAAAGACATTCCTCAGCCATTACACATTGGCTAAAAGGAATTACCGTTCACATCGGATATTGTGGAAGTGGGAGATGTGCCACTAGACCTTGCCCAAAGCACTCCGGAACTGAGGGTCATGGATTTATGATCTCAGATGGCCCCCCTAAGGCCACCTGGGGCAGCGGGGGGAGTGAGGGGGCGGGGGCAGGGGGAGACGGGGAAGTGGGGGGGGGGGGGTTGCAGGGAGAGTTTTTTTTCCTCCCAGTGTTCCGGTAAAAACGGAGCCCCAAGTGTGCTATTCATTAAGTACACTGTGCAGCTTTGTATGGGAGGGAGGGTGGAGAGGTGGAGGGCTGGAGGGGTGGTGGGCTGGAGGGCTGGAGGGGTGGAGGGTGGAGAGGTGGAGGGCTGGAGAGGTGGAGGGCTGGAGGGGTGGAGAGGTGGTGGGCTGGAGGGGTGGAGGGCTGGAGGGGTGGAGGGCTGGAGGGCTGGAGAGGTGGAGGGCTGGAGGGGTGGAGGGCTGGAGGGGTGGAGGGCTGGAGAGGTGGAGGGCTGGAGGGGTGGAGGGCTGAGGGGTGGAGGGCTGGAGAGGTGGAGGGCTGGAGGGGTGGAGGGCTGGAGGGGTGGAGGGCTGGAGGGGTGGAGGGCTGGAGAGGTGGAGGGCTGGAGGGGTGGAGAGGTGGTGGGCTGGAGGGGTGGAGGGGTGGAGGGCTGGAGGGGTGGAGGGGTGGAGGGCTGGAGGGGTGGAGGGCTGGAGAGGTGGAGGGCTGGAGGGGTGGAGGGCTGGAGGGGTGGAGGGTGGACGGGTGTGGAGGGGTGGGGGTGATAAGGGGTGGAGGTGGGGTAGAGAAGAGTAGAGATGGGAGGGTGGAAGGGGTGGAGGATTGGAGGCGTGGAGGGTAGGAGGTGGAGGGTAGGGGGTGGAGGATAGGGGGGTGGAAAAGGGTAGGAGGTTGGGGTGGGGGGTGAAAGGGGGGCAGCAGGAACTGGAGACACATGTTCCTGTTGCTCCATGGGTGTTTGTCAGAGGAACGGCATGTTTCAGTGTCGGCCATTCCCAGCTGTTGGCTCGTAGTGAGGCCACGCCCACCTAACAGCCAGGGACGCATAAACAGGAAGTCTCAGATAAACAGGAAGTCACAGATAAACAGGAAGTCACCGATAAACAGGAAGTTTCAGATTCACCTTCGCATGGAGACCAACTCTAGTTCCCAGCAACGTTTTATGGGGGGGATTTTGGGTGAGCAGAGTTTACATCACAACACTTTACACAACAAAAAAAACACTTTTTATGATAAATATCGTTGCCTAGTGATGCACAATTTATGACTGAGTCTATAACAAGTTGCAATTACAGTTTGGTTTTTTAGATCTTGTCATTGGCTCCAGTTTGTGGGTGTAACTTTAGTACACATTTGCTATACAAGTTCTTGAAGAACTCTTATTTGGACATGCAGAGAATAACAACACATTTCCTTTCTTCTCAGCTTGTTCCAGGCATGTATTTTCAAAACACTTGCAACATGGTCACCACCACTTTGGCCCCCTCACAAACTCCCTCCTTTGAAAAAAAACCACACAGGGACGCCAAATTCTCACATTCAACCCCCGAAAATAAATATTTATAGAATCACTTTGTGCCAAAATAATCAGCCACAATTTCTATATAAGCTTGTTTGGAAATCAGCTCCAGATGTGTAGCTTGCTGCTGAACGGCCTGACCCCCGTGAGAAATGTCCGTCTGTGTTTTCAGTGTTTCCATGACTCAGATGTGTGGATGCTGTTTCTCCTGCTCAGGGTCAGGAATCCCCTCTGCCAGCCAGCGGCTGGAACTCAGCACAGCGTCATCCTGTGACTCACCACAACAGCCTGGAAGTGACATCACTGAACCCAGACGGCTGCTTCCTGTTCCCTGGCAGGGCTCTCCTCTTCGGGGTGAGTCGTCGCCCGAGCATGTGGGTGACTTGCTGCTACGTCAGCCTGTACTCAGCAGTCAGGGTGTCACAGGGTTCGAATCTCACCTGGAAAGTATGTGCTGCTTCACTGGTGCAGTGACTGTGCTGTGTTACACAGTCGACAAGAATGTACGTCTGAAACGTACTCGTGAAAAGATTCAAAGAAATGAAACTCCAAACACAACTTTTGCTAGTTTCCACTGAGTCATTCAGCAGACGCTCTTATCCAGAGCAACTTACAGTAAATACAGGAACATTCCCCTCCTGAGGCAAGTAGGGTGAAGTGCTTTGCCCAAGGACACAACAAGATATTGGCACAGCCGACGTTCCAATTGGGGACTTTCTGATTACTAGCCTGACAACCTCAGCCCTCAGCCACCTGACTCCCCTGTACAGTACAGGAACAGGTGTAATAATGGTGGACCTGAATACACCATTGTTGTACATCAGGGGTACTCCAATGGAAAACTGGATTAAAACGCAAAACAGTATTTAATGTGCTGAAATCGTAACCGTTACTATAATCCAAGAGGCTCTCTCACCATCGCGAGTTGATTTGACTGCATTTGACCGCAGATTAGCAGTTTACAGATTCAAAACCTCCTCTGTACAGTGCATCGCTGCAGATTAAAGCACATGTGGTAAATGAATACGTTTAATGAATTCAGTATCCAGACGCGCAGTCATGAATCATCTGTTTAAAATCTGTTCAGGGACCTGACAACCACTTTATGACTAAGGAGAAGCAGAGGTTAGCTGTCTAAGAGGGTTGTGTTAGCGAAGGGACCTCGCTACACACCCAGCTTCACACACAGACGATGCTAAACACATGAAGATATGGGGTTTAACGTTGGCCGAAGTTAGTTTGTTGATATTGTGACTCCCACGGAGACATGTAGAATGTAATCCACATTTTACCAGACAGTCACCGCCAGTGAACTTGGTCTGCATGAAGATAACAGCCTCCACAACGTTGACTCTGAACACCCTAGGCCCAGGGATAAGACCTTCTTCTAAATATTTTAAGAACTTCTGGTCCAATATACCTTTTTTTTTTCTTCCCTGGTGTGTCAACAGTCATCTCCATGTCTGCGTAGTTCTAGAGGGAGCTCACTCCGCTCTCTGGGTCCCGTCTGCCTCGCACTGAGGAAATTAAATGTTCAATATTTACCATTCCCCTGGTATGTGACCTGTCAGATTCCAGCTGTGATGTGCAGCAGCCCCTCTCCTCCTGAAGGAAGCCCATCTGAGGCTTTCCAACATGACCAGGGGCTCGCTGGTGATGTCACACCACACACTAACATCTCATGAGAGTTAGAGCAGAGAGAGAGTCTGGGGTAGTCTCATTACTGTAATCAGCGTGGTACATTGTGTTGCCTTCTGGTATGAAACTTGATGTATAAATACATTTTGACTCCATTAATCGTAGCTTTTATCCAATCTAAAAGAGACACATAAACACAACCAGTCATCACGCACAGCTCATTTAAACAGAGGCATTTGTGAGCGTAACTGCAACAGTTTAACCAAAAAATTAAAAAAACAACAGAAAGAAACTCCGGAACTCTGTGCGTTCCACGTTAACAATAAATCACTAAACTCTGTTACCACTAACGTTAAAAGAGCACATTCAATTTTGGAGAACACACGTCTACATTCCCTCTCACTCAGGGGCCCCTCTCACTCGGGGGCCCCTCTCACTCGGGGGCCCCTCTCACTCCGGCCCCCAGCCACCCAGGCGGCCTGTCCCTGGCCGGGCAGGTTTAAGACGGGCTTAACGAGCTTCCCCAGGCACCTGAGGAGGGCAGAAGGAGCTGGCTCGTTAAGAGGGCAGAGGTAGCCGTCTCGTTAAGGAGCTGACAGGAGGCGGAGTCGGGCATTAACCCTGCCCATCACTGGACACCTCCACTGGCTCTTACAGTAATAAGAGCCTGAGTCTGTCTGGAGCCACTACATGATCCCTGTGTAAGAGGTGTGTGTGAGTGTGTCCTAGTGTGTTTGTGTGTGTGTGTGTGTGTCAGTGTGTGTGTGTGATCGTCTCTGTGTGTGTCGGTGTGTGTCTGCATGTGTTTGTGTGTCTGTGTCTGAGTATGTGCCTCTGTCTAAGTGTGTGTGTGTGTGTGTGTGTGTGTGTGTGTGTGTCTGTCTGCTCTCCTTCACCCTTATCCCACCATCTTCCAAGCCAACTGTTTTATTTCACCAGTGTGACCTGTTACACAACCCTACATGGAAGACTCCAGGCCCTGTGTGTGTTCCATCTGGATGAGTGCAGCGGAGCCTCGTCTGGATGAACACATGTCTGAGTTTCTGTCCCTGCAGACAGGGACAAACACCCTCCCTCCCTCCCTCACCCTCCCTCACCCTCCCTCACCCTCGCAGGAACCCCAGCCTGCCCCCCCAGCCTCTTCCCTAGCATCTCCCTCCAGCCTCTCCCTCCAGCCTCCCCCCCAGCCTCTCCCCTCCAGCCTCTCCCCCCAACCTCCTCCCTAATATTGAGGGAGGCCAGTATCTCCCCCCCCAGCCTCTCCCCCCAGCCTCCTCCCTCATATTGAGGGAGGCTAGCCTCTCCCCCCCAGTCCTCCCCATCCATTCCAGCCAGAGTGACAGTTTTACACTGCCCCTTACTGAGTTATTGTATCAATAGTGTTCTGCCAGTAACTGTTGTGCTAATGAAAGTTTAGCCCCAGACATAATATAGTTTTTCACAGGATGTGCACTCAGCATGCAAAATATCTCCACAGCATTTAACTGCATTGAGTGTAGTCATTATTTTTAATGTTTGCAAGAGAATTGGCCAAAAACAGGTTTTATGGAGAACGAGAGCGATGGGTTGTGTCCATGTTGGAGAGTTGGGTCATTTCCTGCTTTCATCTCTAAAACACTGATTGGGCAGATTATTTATTTATTTATTTTGACAGAAAAATAACTGTTAAATCGAGGGGGGGAGGGGGGTTGTTACTGACTCTATAGATAAATTCTAAATTATTTGAAAATTATTCAAAGAACAGACTGAATTATGTTGGGAATAATAGAGCAAAAGACTTTGGCACCAGTTGTATGGCGATGAAAATTTAATGAATCTCTTTTCAACTCTCTAGTAGCACCTCCCAAACCACTGACGTTTAAGTTAATAGTGAATTGGCTGATTATATATATATTTATATAGCGTTACATCAATGACTTACATAAAGCTACAAGGTTAACTAATAAAGTATAAACACATGGTTTACAATATACCTAATATGTTCTCTGAACGCTGCACAAATCCTTAACTAATACTACACAATCAAATATAATCAACACCACAATAAGCCTTCTGCAAAGACTTGTAAACCCATACGAAACAGTAACGAGTTTTCAAAGTGCAGCTCCAAGGATATTCATACATCTCAAAGTAACGACCGATTGCAAGAAATTAATTAATCCAGCGGTTCCCACAAAATGAGGAGGGAGGGGTGGTGGTGGTGGTGGGGTGGGGGGGGGTGGAGGGGTAGATTTTGATGGATTCCAATCCAAGTTTAAATAGAAAGCTTCTGTTGAGGGAACTACAAAGCCTCAAGTGTAAATATTGAATAATGAGTCTCTTTAATGTCCCCTACTTTGTATCTGCCATGAAAATGTCCCTAATGACAAGTTCTGCTGTGGTTTGACATCAGACGGACACATGAAACGCGTTTACTGGAGATACATTTGTTATTATTAGTTTTAGGCGCTAGATGAATGCGTCCCGCTGGGATCTGTGCTCGGTGTGTGTAAAGCGCTGACAGTTCAATTTAGAGGCGCATGTGTCAACCTTGAAAAGCAGCAATGAGGTTTTTTATCAAATATATCACACACGCTTCGCGTCGCAGCACGGCAACACGCCAAATCATATCCATTAAACAACTCTTCCTATTTGCGTTTCTTACGCGGGATTAAACTGTTTGTTTAAATGTACTTCCACCATCTTGACAGACTAATAAACAAGTCCTAGTATATCCTGCGTGAGAAATACTGAACGGCACATTTAGTCTTCCATGGAATTTGAGCTGTGCAGCATGAACCAGGGTCCTGGTCTCTCCCACACTCCCCCCTCTGGCGCCGGGGACACGGGTGTTGACTCACTGTTGCACCACCGTTACTCAGTGGCGCTTCGGGAAGCGTGTGTCAGAAGTTTACGTAAAGTTTACTTTGAAAGTGTTTCGTTATTTCGTCATTTCATCCGGCGGTCAAATGAAATTCTCCTAACTTGCTCCAGAGTTCCAGATAGATTACGCAACTCTGCGTAGATGCTTGGACATGTGAGTCACATGGTTCAGCTGGCTGCTTCAGGCCTACCTTCATGTCCTTTAAATCCAGACATAAAACAATACGAGGCTTGTAAAATGGGACAGGAGCAGCTGGCAGCTGTCCTGATCTAACTCCATTCGTGGCCATCATACCATCACACAACACTTCCTTATTGACATAACTGAGAGCCAGACTTCGATCTTTGGTTCTTGTTTAACCGTTATCATACCACACAAACGACACACATCCTATACCAGCATACGTCTTACATGTGCATCAAAAGCGTGTTTTTTTAGACACGTATTAACGATATGTTTGAGACGAGATGTTCGGATATACATTTGAACGTTTATAAAAGCGATGATGTCATGGTCAGGGTTGATGGGTTGAATTTCAGCAAGCTAATTCAAGCCTGCAGGAAACAGTGGAGGCTGATGGTATTTACCCAGCAATGTGAAATGAAACACTGTCTCCAATGCGTGATGTCACACTCTCTCAAGGCCCTTTAGACACACAATCCCAGGTGTGCAAGAAAGGATAACCAGGCAAATGTACAGTACACACACACACCATCACAGACACACACACAATCACACACAAACACACACACACACAATCACAGACACATGCTCTTCTCCACACACAAGCACACACACACACATTTACATACATTCATTTACACACACACACACACACACACACACACAAACACACACACACACACACACACACACACACACACACACACACACACACACACACACACACACACACAGACTGAATGAACAGAGCTGAATTGAGTGAATGATTACAAGAGTCTAGTTCATTCATGACTTTAACACAGCTGAACCCACAGAGGTCGTGTTGTGTTGTCGGCTGCCTGTATCATCACAGTTCATTCAGATCGTTCGGCCTTTTTACACAGAGTGAAGGACAATCTGTGTGTGTAAGAAGTGTAACGTGTCGAGGATTAAAAGTACCTCGTTCTGGCTGTGTTTTTGGTGGTCAGTGTAAAGTTACAGTCTGTATTCACCAGGCACAGTACAGAGTAACCACATATCAGCCACCGGGCGCGTTGCAACAATAACACCACTATCCCTGTGAATATAACAATAAAACTATATTCTTCCAACCCCCTTGGATATTTCATGAAAAGCACTGACAACTTCTCAGCACGTCCACAGTATATCAAACGATTATCGCCAGCCAAACATCTACATACTGGATTTTGAATGACTTTTTTGGTGGGATAAATTACGTATATTTCCCATTCTATATATTGTCCCATTCACAAATGCAGCGGTCCACGCCACATAAGCACACACACAGCACCGTGTCAAAGTTCAGCCGCACATCGCTCCAATCTCCAGCTGTCAGCTTTATTGTCGCTGGTCAGTGCCCGTTTGAATCAATATTTTATTTCAGTAACAGACAGCCCACGGATTCGAGGAAAAAGGGGAAACTATTAACTTTGGGTCCGTTGCAGCGATAACTAGAGGGCAATAGTTCCAGAATGATCTCCGGATGTAGATAAGCTCATTGTGTTGGCTCAAGCTCGGAAGAAAACCTGCAAGCCCTGTAGGACAAGTAAACAGCAGGAAGGAAATAATCAATTTTGAGCTTTTAATGAACAACTCCCTCTCTCTCACACTCTCCCTCTATCTCTCTTCCTCTCCGCCCCCCCCCCCCCCCTCTCTAGGGGCAATATTGCCACATGCTAGTTAAACATTAGATAGGCCTGGCTGTGCAACGTGAGCCAGCTCTCATGAGGAACGAGCTTCAGGTGTTGTCGTTTCAGGGCTAAGCTGTTGCTGCACAGTTCAACACAATTCCAAGTAAAAGAGAGAGAGAGAGAGAGAGAGAGAGAGAGAGAGAGAGAGAGAGAGAGAGAGAGAGAAGGAGGGTAGAGAGAGGTTAGTGAGCAAGTGGGAGGTTGGAAAGAGAGAGGGGGTTAGCCAGAAAGATAGATGAGAGAGTTGGACAAGAAAGGTTCTAATAAACTGTGGCATGGTAAAAACCAGTAATTGTTGACACATTGGCTGATGCCTCCTTCCAGAGTGCTTACATTTAAAAGATTGGACAAACGGATGCATAATTGTGGGTTCTTGTCTTGAATGACACATAAAGAAGACGTGTTCATCAGCATGACATGTATTACACAGATATACTTTAGTACCTAGTTTTTAAATGATTTATGTTTCGCTAAAGCAGTATCTGTTACGTGTTAAGAGTCCACGAACATGTATGAAACGCAGGAAAAGTGTTAGAACCCTTGCCCCTCCGCCCCCCCCCCCCACACACACACCCCAACCACCACCACACTCCAACACCCTGGAGTATATGGGTATATATTTGAAGTCTTACGAAGCCAGCCTCATTACTGTGAGGGCCTAGGCAGGGTCTCCCTCCCAGACACAATATAAAGGCAGTAAAAGGGGAAAGCTTCAAGGTTACTAGACGGTAAATGGGTTTGGAGGAGACGGCCTGTTCTCCTCCCGGGCCGCGTCCCCTCGTCTCTGGAGCCTGCGGGGCCATAAAGCCCAGCTAACACTAACAGTAAACGGATATAAAAAGACTCTTGGCTCCTTTATATGACCCCTTCTCTATTGCTGTGAGGTTTGTTTACGGCGACGACTACAAATAAAGAGGAGGATGGGAGAGTGTGGAGGGAGGGAGGGAGGGAGGGAGGGAGGGAGGGAGGGAGGGAGGGAGGGAGGGAGGGAGGGAGGGAGGGAGGGAGGGGAGACAGGCCCCATGGTGGGTGGTAGTCGTGAAAGTGTGGAGCAGGAAGAGAGCGTCAAATTAAATTTGTGAGGGAGATGAACATTTAAACGAATGCAGGATGAGAGCAGCATCATCTTCACCCCCAGATTTATACTAACAGTGTTTGGAAAAATAAGTTATTTAGTTAGTTAGAGAGATAGAAGAAGGTCATTAGTTATATATATGTTTTTTACCCAGATGTCGAGATTTGACTGGTACACTTCAGTTGAGAAAAACTCACCAAACAACAGGTATTTTGCAGTGTTTTATTTAACATTTTATCTCTGGCTGGTAATAATCATGTTTGTCTCCCTCCCCAGTTCCACCTCCTGACCTTTGACCTTGAGCCTGGAAAAGGAAGAGGGTTATACACACACTTAGAGTAACCCAACACCAAGACACTCTTCGACAATTTTCAAATTCTCATTTCAATAGCCTCCCAAGACCCACATCATCTCTGCTTATCTTGTGTAGTATAACTATCTCAAAAAGGGATTTGTTTCTGCTCTGGAAAGTCTACTTTAGAAACAGCATTCAGAGACTCGGGACCAAACCTTTGTTCAAGAAAGAAATGACTTTTCCTCTGAAGCACTTACAAAGCATTTACAAGGGAGCAAATTAAGTCTTCACTTTAAGCCAATTATTCCAGGTCACTTCTTTTTAAAGCTAAACAAAGGGAAGTTAAGGTGCAAAACTATTGTAAGTACATCTTTAGTAGAAACCATAGTGAGACAACAGAGACAAAACCCACGGCCATTCTAAGGCCCTTCTTTGAGGGTTACTTGTAACTCAGCTTTACGCTGAAGACTCGGGAGGGGTTTTGAGGTTGCTCTTTCGGGAAAAGTGTTTTGAAGTAGTAATGCTACGGCGTGCTAGCGGTGATAATTTCAGAGAAGAAGATCCAGAAGAAGATCTCTCAGAGAGTCAAGGCCTGTGATGTTCATACTGATTACAGTCGTGAGGGGAAATCCACAGGTCGAATGTTGAACGATACTTTGAAGTCAGTTCCCATCAAAGCTTTCATGTAATCGCTCAGCTAGCCAGGGAAAGATCGGCCCTCTGTGGAACTGGGGTTGAACAGGGACTGACTCGTACTTTTAGCAACGAGCTGTTGACAGAAGCAGCTTCAAATCAAACTTTGAGTCGTCCTTACTAATTTACCGTAGATCCTCGCTGAAAGCCGTTCTTAAAAAAACACGTCAAGGTAAAACGTAAAATACCTCCCTCTACGACCCAAACACTCTGCTCCCTGGTAGTGAGGGAAGGATTTAGTTCAGTATATTGTTTTCTGTAGCTTTGCCAAAAATCTCAGTTTGTGTTAAAAAGACCCCTTTATCACGGTCGACCGCATGTCCGGACTGCCCAAACTTAGGAACACCTGCAACGTTCCAGGGTACAGCCTCCCAGAGAGACACGCCGAAAGGCTTTGTCTCTGCCCCCCTTCCCCCGCCACCTCAGACACCCCCCCCCCCCGCCCCTCCTGTGGTTGCATGGGGGCAGCAGATCTGAGGCAGCAGATCTAAGGCAGCAGATCTGAGGCAGCAGATCGAAGGCAGCACATCTGAGGCAGCAGATCGGAGGCAGCAGATCTAAGGCAGCAGATCGGAGGCAGCAGATCTGAGGCAGCATCGGTGGGCTAGAGGCAGAGGCTCGGTTCTCCTAGCCCAGAGTGGCTCCTCTCACAGGGGGTGGGGGACGTGACTCTGACCCCTGTGTCAGCAGGAAGACTGAGACTCGGAGGGTCCAGTTCAGCTCGGCCACATCCTGCTCACTGACTCTTGGTCATCCATTCCGGCCGGCTGGTCTTGTTCAGAACTCTAGTCCTCTATGTATCTACGTATATCTGTCTGTCTTTCTGTCTGTGTCTAAGTCTGTATCCTTCTCTCTCTCTCTCCCCCACTATCTCTCCCTCTTTTTGTCTCTACCCCCTCCCTCTCTCTCTCGCCCTTCTCTCTACCTGTCTTTCTACCCCCTCCCTCTCTCTCTCGCCCCTCTCTCTCCCGCTTTCTCTCTCTACCCCCTCTCTCTCTCTCTCTCTCTCTCTCTCTCTACCCCCTCTCTCTCTCCATCTCTTTCTCTCTCTCTCTCTCATGTGTCAGTTTAAATGTTGGGCATGGGGCAGCCAGCCATGGGCAGCCCTATCAGCGCCACGCTCGCTCGCTCGCTTCACCACGTGTGCCCTGAGCGCTGGCTGCCAGCTTTATGGGCCGTATACATCCAACGCAAATGTGTTTCCAGAGCAGAAGTGACGTCGCTGTAACGCTTGCAGGTTGGAGGGCTCGTAAAGAGGTCTGCTTGCATTAGGGACCACATGTCCTGACGAGACTGCAGGGGGTGGGGTGGGGGGGGGAGTTAAAAGTCCCCTGTGGGTTAAAGGAAGACGCAATCCTCTTCTGGAGCCTTACTCAACATCCTATGACAAGCAATGCTAGTTCCACACAGTGTTGAGCACCATCAAGTAGAGAAGGAGGGAGGAGGGGAAGAGGGTTGGTGTGGGGGAGCAGGAGGGTTGTAGAGATGTGGAGGATATTGGAGCATGGTGGGGCGGTGGAGAAGAGGGGGGAGTGAAGGGGTGGGCTGGAAGGAATGTAAGCAGAGGAACCGACCTGTCATCGTCAGGAAGTGGGAGTGGAGGGCAGAAGGAGGGCGGGGGGGTGGAGGGGGAGAGGGGAGGATGGTGGATGGTAGAGTAGGGGTAGAGAGAAGGGAGGAGGTTCAAGGAGAAATGTGTGAGGGGTAGAGAGGGGGGGAGAGAGGAGAGGGGGGAGAGAGGAGAGGGGGGGAGAGGGGGGAGAGAGGAGAGGGGCGAGAGAGGAGAGGGGCGAGAGAGGAGAGGGGGGAGGGAGGAGAGGGGGGAGAGAGGAGAGGGGGAGAGAGGCTCGGCCAGGGACCGATGTCACTAATTGCACTTTTCTCCCTCTACCACCCTGCCTCAACAGACACAGCCTGCCTCAACAGACACAGCCTGCCTCAACAGACGCAGCCTGCCTCAACAGACGCAGCCTGCCTCAACAGACGCAGCCTGCCTCAACAGACCCAGCCTGCCTCAACAGAAACAGACAGGTCGAGGGTGGGGCAGGTTGGGGGTGGAGCAGGTTGAGGGTGGAGCAGGCTGGGAGTCAGCTAAGGGGGTGGGGCAGGTTGAGGGGAGGCAGGCTGGAGGGGAGGCAGGCTGGAGGGGAGGCAGGCTGGAGGGGAGGCAGGCTGGGGGTGGGACAGGTTGAGGGGAGGCAGGCTGGAGGGGAGGCAGGGCACGTTCTGTGCCATTAATCAGAAAGTGAGAAGCGTCCTCTGGAGGGTTTCCCCTGCTCTCTCCAGCACATACCAGCCGCACTCTGGATCATTTCTTCAGCTAATTATGCTCAATAGCAGCCAGATGATCGCAGCAGGAAATCAGGCTTCATCTGAGGAGAACTGCACTTGGTTTTATTACCAAACACCAAGAAAACTAACGCACAGGTGTCTGTGCCACACCACGTGTGTGTGTGCGCGCGTACGTGCGTGAGTGTGTGTCAGCGTGTGAGTTCAAAGTAAATTCAACCTTTTCTGTAAATTTCTTTTTTTTTTTTTTTTTTTTTTTTTTTTTTTAGCTTTTGAATGGAATGCTTTCAAAACAAAGTTTTGAAAAAACATAAAAAATATTCTGAAACGAAAAAATACATTGACATAACGTTTTATTTAAGTACACCTCAAAGACTTATCACTTCTTCACTTTAATTTGAGTGAAAAACTGTAATCAGCACTTCAACGTTTCCCAACGTCTTTATAAACATGAGTATTTGTACTTGGACTTGAGTGAAGGATGTACGTACGTTTGCAGTTTCTGGTTACACGGTAGCCAGAGCTACCTTAATCCACCTTAACCAGCAGCTGAGATGGAAAAGTCCACATGCAGATTAGCTTGTGAGGCTGAGCGTCCTAATCTACACATCAAGAAATACATGTATTCAAGGTCATGACCTGAGCCGGCCAAAACAATGTTTTTCAAATATCCTGTGTGGAAACCTTGAGCTGCCTGGAGCAACTGCTGTGAGTCACAGGGCCTGGCTGGCCCCCTGCACTGACGAGGCCCCCAGCACTGAGGAGGCCCCGTGCACTGAGGAGGCCCCCTGCACTGAGGAGGCCCCCTGCACTGAGGAGGCCCCCTGCACTGAGGAGGCCCCCTGCACTGAGGAGGCCCCCTGCACTGACGAGGCCCCCAGCACTGAGGAGGCCCCCTGCACTGAGGAGGCCCCATGCACTGAGGAGGCCCCGTGCTCTGAGGAGGCCCCCTGCACTGAGGAGGCCCCGTGCACTGAGGAGGCCCCCTGCACTGACGAGGCCCCCTGCACTGAGGAGGCCCCCTGCACTGAGGAGGCCCTGTGCTCTGAGGAGGCCCCCTGCACTGAGGAGGCCCCCTGCACTGAGGAGGCCCCCTGCACTGAGGAGGCCCCCTGCACTGAGGAGGCCCCGTGCACTGAGGAGGCCCCCTGCACTGAGGAGGCCCCCTGCACTGAGGAGGCCCCCTGCACTGAGGAGGCCCCCTGCACTGAGGAGGCCCCCTGCACTGAGGAGGCCCCGTGCACTGAGGAGGCCCCCTGCACTGAGGAGGCCCCCTGCACTGAGGAGGCCCCCTGCACTGAGGAGGCCCCCTGCACTGAGGAGGCCCCGTGCACTGAGGAGGCCCCCTGCACTGAGGAGGCCCCCTGCACTGAGGAGGCCCCCTGCACTGAGGAGGCCCCGTGCACTGAGGAGGCCCCATGCACTGAGGAGGCCCCCTGCACTGAGGAGGCCCCATGCACTGAGGAGGCCCCCTGCACTGAGGAGGCCCCGTGCACTGAGGAGGCCCCGTGCACTGAGGAGGCCCCCTGCACTGAGGAGGCCCTGTGCACTGAGGAGGCCCCCTGCACTGAGGAGGCCCCCTGCACTGAGGAGGCCCCCTGCACTGAGGAGGCCCCGTGCACTGAGGAGGCCCCCTGCACTGAGGAGGCCCCATGCACTGAGGAGGCCCCATGCACTGAGGAGGCCCCCTGCACTGAGGAGGCCCCCTGCACTGAGGAGGCCCCGTGCAGAACGGCTCCCAGAACACTACTGCACTGGTGGGAGAGAACCATGGAAACTGTTCACTAACCTGCAGTGAAGACACTGGGAAAGGGTTCTATCTTGTTTTGTTTTTTCTCTCTCTCTCTCTCTAACTCTCTCTCTGTCTAACTCTCTCTCTGTCTAACTCTCTCTCTCTCTAACTCTCTCTCTCTCTAACTCTCTCTCTGTCTAACTCTCTCTCTGTCTAACTCTCTCTCTCTAACTCTCTCTCTGTCTAACTCTCTCTCTGTCTAACTCTCTCTCTGTCTAACTCTCTCTCTCTCTAACTCTCTCTCTCTCTAACTCTCTCTCTGTCTAACTCTCTCTCTCTCTAACTCTCTCTCTCTCTAACTCTCTCTCTGTCTAACTCTCTCTCTGTCTAACTCTCTCTCTCTCTAACTCTCTCTCTCTCTAACTCTCTCTCTGTCTAACTCTCTCTCTGTCTAACTCTCTCTCTGTCTAACTCTCTCTCTGTCTAACTCTATCTCTGTCTCTCCCTCTCTCTCCCCTCTCCCTCTCTCCCCCTCTCTTGCTCTGTCTCTCTCTCTCTCCCCCTCTCTCTCTCCCTCTTTCTCTCTCTCCTGCTGTACCTTGATCTCTCTATCTCTTGCTTTGTCCATCTTTTTTAGCTTTCTATTTCTCTCAAACCCACCTGTCTTTCCTCCTCTTCCCTCTCCTCTTCCTCTCACTTTCCTCCCCAGTGATCTCTCCGGGCTGTGTGTGTGTGTGTGTGTGTGTGTGTGTGTGTGTGTGTGTGAGGCCAGTGGATCGTGAACACTGGGCACAGCTGCAGAATGGCATCTCAGTGGATCAGTCAGCTCGTCTCTGATTGGTCTGACACAGCTAATCCCTCCAGATGTTCAGCATTAGCTGATGAGTGTGTGTGTGTGTGACTGCGTGTTTTTATGAGTCTGTGTGTACATGTGAATGTGTGTGTGTGACTGTGTGTGTGTGACTGTAGTTGTGTGTATGTTTATGTGTGTATGTGTGTGTGTGTGTGTGGCTGTCTGTGTGTGACTGTAGTTGTGTGTGTGTGTGTGTGTGGGTGTGTGCGTGTGTGTGTGTGTGGGTGTGTGTGAGGGGCTCAGGGGAGCAGAGGGGGCAGGTTCGCACCGCTGGCTTCTGGATCGATGGTGATTTCAGGGAGAGCAGGATTCTCCCGGGCCATCGGAACCAGAACATTCTGTCAGATATCTCAGATGCAGGTGCCACAAGTTCAGTACATAAGAAGCCATTCTGCACCCAAACCACTTTGTTGGCGCATGAAAACGTGTAGAATTTGTACATCTCAGCTGTCAAGTCTCAGCTTGAACTCTGTCCACAAAGCCCAGCATCCTAGCTGGCAGCCACGGCAACACTGTGTGGACATGTAGTCCTTCAGCGGACGCTCTTATCCAGATCAACTTTCAGCAGGGTGCTTTTGTCCAAGGACGCTATGTCATTTGGCACAGCCAAGGTTTCGAACCGTGAACCTTCTGATTACCAGCCCAACTCCCTAACCACTCAGCCACCTGACTCCCGTTTGTTTTGGCGTCGTCTTGCTGTGCTTCTCGCTCCGAGCCTGAGGAAGCACGTCTCCGCCTGGTGTCTGAAGAGGACACGGTAATGGAGCCCAAGTCTCCGTCTGCAGGGCGGCGCCGGAGCAGCTGCAGCAGGGCCTTCTGGGACTGCCTGAGGCCAGAGGACAGAGCTGGGTGAAAGCTGCACTGTGTTTTGTCTCCGCACAGTCAGGACGTGCTCATGAGCCGACTGGGTGAGTCTTTTTTCCAGCCTCTGTGCAATGGTCAGGGTATGGGGGGGAGGGAGGGAGGGGGTGGAGGGAGGGAGGGAGGGAGGGAGGGAGGGAGGGAGGGAGGGAGGGAGGGGGTTTGGCGTTGTAACAGCTATACTGATCCTCTGCTCTGGTAATGAGGAGTGCGTAGGGAGGGGGGAAGAGGGAGAGGAGTGGGGTGGGTTTGGGGAGGGAGGGAGGGCAGTGGGAGGAGAGAATCTTCCTTCCCCAGTGTGCCTCAGCGCTCCCCCCCCTCTGTCCCTCCCTCCCCTCCTCTCCCCTTCTCTCTCTCCCCTCTTCCCCCTCCCCTCCCCTCTCGATGATGGTGTCTGCTCTGATTGACAAGGCTCCCGGTGAAAAGAAATCTAATCTCAGACCACCTGTGTGATGTCAGAGGAACGGCTCCGATTGGCTGTCTCTATAATGGCAAACCGTGATAGGCTTGCTTCTTTCTCAGGAGCTCCTCTGATTGGCTGTCTTTATTGAGGGGTCTGATCTAACAGCAGCAGGACCTGACATGTACATGAGAGACAGTAGCTTGAAACTAGACACTTTAAATACCACTCACTTTCCTGACAGTGTCCAGTCAACAGGCATACGTACTGTAGACAAACATTAGAAGTGATATCAGCATGAATACTTGGACATACTAAAGGCATAACTGACCTTTTCTGCAGTCAAATCTGATTGTTCATTTGTCTCAGTGTTGTGGTGTTGTGTAAATGTTATATAACACAGTAAATGTCAAACTGTTCTTTTGAGGAGAGGCGCAAGAAGACTTTCACGACCCATCGGAAACATCCAGAACAAAATGAGTTTGGTGTTTTGTGTTGTTGTGTTGAACCCTCTGCAGCCTCTGAGCGACTTCAACGCTCTATTTAACTCTGACATCACGACTTGGAGCCCTGGCAGAGTTGAAAAGTTGAACTGGAAGTTGAGCAATCCTAACATGCGTTAATATTTCATTAACATGACAAGTTAAGAAAAGGCCAAGGGCAAGCACTAAGCTGACAAGCCCCACTCCTGTGCCTGCTGGATGTGTGGTGATGCTGGTGAAGCTCTGCAGAAGCAGTGTGACATGTGAAGAGCTATCAACACCACGCCAACACCCCCCCCCCCCCCCCCCCCCCAGCCAAGAAATCCAAAAACTGGGCAAAGACTTCCTGGTGACATGGCCCAGCATGCTCTGCTCTGGATTCGGGTTCACCACAGTTTAAGATTCCAGAACCGCAAAGGAGGAATCGGTGTTTACAGCTTTGACAGCCTCTAGCTTTCTTCTGCCTCCCTCCCCCCCCCCCCCCCCCCCCCCCGTCCTGTTGCAAAGCCCTCTGGAAAATGTAGTCCGGACGCTGCGTCTCAGATCTGTCAGGTTGCCGCGGGCGATGACAGCTGGTACCTGGAGCACCTCTGACAGGTTTACAGAAAGGAACAGGAAGTGCGAGAGGCCTGAGAAACGCCAGCGGTTTGACACTGACGTGCGCACGCACATCCGAGAATACGCAGCGTGTACAAACGCACACGCGCAGGCACATGTGCAAACACACCACACGAACACACACACACACACACACACCACACACAGCCATGCATATGAATAACTCTGACAAAAAAAATGACATGAATGTGAGAGTCAGTATTAACTGATGCAGACCTCGACTGCATCTGGGTCCCAATGAGCGGCTTCGGTCGTGAGAGGAGTTTGAAAACAGCAGAGCTGAACTTTACTCTGCTGCTGCCCGCTTTCAGGGGTTTGGCCTCCTGACAAAGAGAGAGAGAGGAGCAGATAAACAACTAACTGCTTCCAGTTGACAGCTCAGCCAGACGCACAGAAAGCCTCTTTCTCATCCTGTCAGCAGCTCTCACTGGCATTCAAACACTCTGTGACTGGATCGACCTCACTGACACCACATAGTCAAACACAACAACCAAACACAACAACAACCTCCCATCGCAGACTCACACAGGCAACAGGCTCCATGAATACAGAAGTTAACATACACAGGCAAACAAACTGACAGATAAAACTAACAGTTTTGTTTTAGCTTTTAGAAACCAGAAATAAAAGGCATCTTATCACACCGTGTTTGTGAGGAGAGGAGCTCTGTTAATAGCACCAGCTGCTGTTGTCCCTTAACCAGCAGAGTTATGTTGGTGGAAGCTGCGGGTCCCAAACCAGCAGTGAACCACAGAGACAAACCCAGCGAGCAGAAACCACCAAGTTTGATCAGGCCCCAAAGAAAAACTGCCCATCTGGAAATAAACGGCACATTCCGGAAGGTCGCAACTGTTTCGACTCCCAGCTGCTCTCAAACAACATCTACTCCATAATATAACAGGAAGTGAAAATAAACGTGAGGCTCTGAAACGACCGGTCTGAGGACTGAGGTGTTCATGGTGGGAATGTGGTCTGGAAGGTCAGGGGGCGGAGTCTAGGGGTGACAGGGGTCCTTTAGGTTAGATTAGATTAGATTCAACTTTATTGTCATTACACAGGTACAAGTACAGGGTAACGAAATACAGTTAGCATCCAACCAGAAGTGCAAAACAGTTATTACAACAGAATATAATCGTATACTCAGAATATACACAGTATGAACAGTATAATCAGAATATACCGGGTATGCAAAGATTAAAGTGATTTAAGACAAATGTACATTGTACAAGATGCTACAGTATTTAACACAATTTACAGAGTTGCATTAAAAGACACACTCTCATTTAACGTCTTAAATATTATAATAATCTATCGTAATAATCATTTACCGTTTGGATGTAGGTGTGGATAAAACCATCCAGTTAATGGATAATATGCAAATGGTAAAAACAAAGCTACTCTTTAAAGTAGGCTGATGCGTGCGAATGGATATGGAACACATAATAGCAGGTCTGTCGACTGTATTGTTAAAGTGAAACTGAATTAGCCAGTTTCGTTCGACTCTTGAGTGTTGGAGTGGTTTTCAGGCGTGTAATTCATCCTCTCGTTTGTATTGTGGACGAGGCCCTCGCTGGCACTCTGACAGTACAGAACACGCCAGAACATGCTATGGCATGTGTGCTAATATGTGACCCTGAGACTTTATGCAAGGCAGACAGTGATGAAATCAAAACAAGAAACATAGTCTAGTGCGGGGATTCAGTCAGTCACTGTGTTGTATGTCAACACAGAAGCATAGTTCTATGCAGTTCCTCATTCAGTCTGTCTCCGCAGGTTTGTAATTTGGTAGAGTACAGCTAGCGGTTAGAATTCCTCCCAAAACGGAACAACATCCGTCTTGGAAACCACAGTGTGAAGTCTTGAGACTTTGCAGCGCGAAAAACACACACAAAAAAAGCACTTAATGATGGATTTGATCACACCGCTGGTCTCACATCACATGTAAGTGTGATGGCTTCCCAGACAGAGAGCTGGAGGGAACAACATGTGGGTCGTCGTCCCCCCGGTGTGGGGGGCAGGGGGGCGGGGGGGACGGGGGGGGGGGGGGCTTCAAAGCCGCCCGCTGCTTATCTCTCCACTCCCAAACAGCTCAGATAAAAGAGGAAGTGGTTAAAGTGGTCCAAAAGCTTCTCTGGATGACTACATTCCACACACACACACACACACACACACACACACATCCCCACGCATACATATACACACACATATGCAATATGCAGGCACATGCATACACACACACACTCACACACACACTCACACACACACACACAGAAACATGCATGCGTACACATGCAAAGATACACACACACACAGACCCCCCCCCCCACCCCACACACACACACACAGAGGCAGGCTGGCTGTGGTTAGCTCCCACAGTGCACAGCTGTGGGACAATGTGCTGATTTGTTACTGTGTTTCCTGTGCCTGCCTCCACCCTCATCCCCAGGTGAGGCTGGCCCCCTGCTCTGGACACCTGCCTCCACCCTCATCCCCAGGTGAGGCTGGCCCCCTGCTCTGGACACCTGCCTCCACCCTCATCCCCAGGTGAGGCTGGCCCCCTGCTCTGGACACCTGCCTCCACCCTCATCCCCAGGTGAGGCTGGCCCCCTGCTCTGGACACCTGCTTCCACCCTCATCTCCAGGTGAGGCTGGCCCCCTGCTCTGGACACCTGCCTCCACCCTCATCTCCAGGTGAGGCTGGCCCCCTGCTCTGGACACCTGCCTCCACCCTCATCCCCAGGTGAGGCTGGCCCCCTGCTCTGGACACCTGCCTCCGCCCTCATCCCCAGGTGAGGTTGATGATAGAGGAGTGGGGGGAGGGGGGGGGGGGGGGGATCCATGCATCCAATGTTAAAGGCTTCTTGCTTATCAATACACTCAGAATGTGGGACAAAACAGTATCAAAAAGAATGCTGTAGTCATTGTAGTCGGGGAGTGTTGGTGGTGGTGGGGGGGGGGGGGGGGGGGGGGGGAGGTGGCCTTGGGATGAAATATTTCATTATAAAGTACTTTATATGAAGTGATGTGTACCCAGAAGTACACAGGACTTCAGAGTGGGCTTTTAGGAATAGCTAATATGTAGCGAGGCAGGAGATGGTAAAGAGATTGTCCCCGGACGCTCATTGTTCCTGACTTAAAGCGTTCCACAAGAGGAGAGGAGAAGGTGTGCAGCCACGAAGGCACAAAAGACTTTCTGCCTTCAAAAGCGGCGTCGGGGGGTGACTTCTTCCAGCGACTCATTGTCTGCTTTTCCTCGAAGTGTCTGTCTGTGGAGGAGATGGAGAAAAGGGATTTAGGATTTCTTAAATGAAAGAGCATTGGGATTTCCCCTCCCCGGCCCCCCGCTGGCCCCCCACTGCCCCCCCCCACCCCCGGCCCCCCGCTGGCCCTCCTGCCCCACAGCAGGTCCCTTCAGGAGGTGGCGTGAAGACGTGTGTGCAGAGGATATTCCCCAGCCCAACTTCAAAAAGCTAAGTTGTGTGTGTGTGCCTGTGTGTGTGCCTGTGTGTGTGCCTGTGTGTGTGCTTGTGTGTTTTAGGCGAGAGGGGGGGGGTGGAGGGACAAATCCAAAAAGGATAATGACCATGACAGCCGTCCTACAGACCCCCCCCCACCCCCCCCACTCCCCCACCACCCCCCCCCCTCCTCAGCCTCTCTAAGCCCTTGTTTAAGGTTCTGCTTCAGTACCCACTTTGAACGCCACCCTGGTCTCCTAGCAGCCTCTCTCCAGCCAGCCTCTCTCTCCCAGCCAGCCTCTATCTCACCAGCTTCTCTCCCGCTCAGCCTCTATCTCACCAGCCTCTCTCCCGCCCAGCCTCTATCTCACCAGCCTCTCTCTCCCAGTCAGCCTCTATCTCACCAGCCTCTCTCTCCCAGCCAGCCTCTATCTCACCAGCCTCTCTCTCCCAGCCAGCCTCTATCTCACCAGCCTCTCTCTCCCAGCCAGCCTCTATCTCACCAGCCTCTCTCTCCCAGCCAGCCTCTATCTCACCAGCCTCTCTCCCGCCCAGCCTCTATCTCACCAGCCTCTCTCCCAGCCAGCCTCTATCTCACCAGCCTCTCTCCCGCCCAGCCTCTATCTCACCAGCTTTTCTCTCGGCCAGGCTCTACCCTGGATCCAAATGCCTAGCCTCTCTTTCATTCAGCCTCTGTTCTGGGTCTGGGTGAGAGGTCTGTATCCTGTTAAGGTTGTTCCTTCAACTCCTAGTGGTAAAGGTTATGTATTAAACTAGTGGTTTAGGTTATGTATAGAACCTAGTGGGCAAGGTAAGGCATTACAATAATCTATGAGTAGTTGGGGTAAAAACTATGGACACTCACTGTGAAAGAGAGTGAAGACACTTTAACTTTTCCAAGCGTGTTTAAAATGCAAGCAGAAGCCACATGTTCAAGCAGCCTATAATCATAGACATGGTCTTACACTTATCCAGATTTTGTGTTATTCAATGCCAGCTACGCTATCAGATTATTGCCAATACAATTTATTTTCAAAACGTCGCCAGTTTAATATCTATGCTGAAGACAGCTCGTATAACATCCATTCAGCAGGCAGTTAGTGGGAGCAAGCACAGTCCACAGCCTCTCTCTCACACACACACACACACACACACACACACACACACACACACACTCAGACACGCTCAACCTCTCCCCATTGAATCAAATATTAAAATAATTGTCCAGATTTGTGTCAAGCTTTTTGATTTTTTACATGAAGCACATGCTACTGGACTCTGTGGAAACGTGCCTCGAATGTCGTCCATTCACCACATCTAGGACTGGGAGTCTGGTGAGCTGAGTCAACACTCTCCCAGCTTCCTAATGACTGCGCCCACAGAATGGTTGGATGCTGCTCCTCAGATATGACCCTGCTCGGATGCTACTGCGCTGTACCGTGTCATATTGTGGTTAACATGTTGTTATTGCACTCCAGCAGCAGTGTTGGTGTTGCTCCTGTCCCTGAGATGTGGTGTGTTGGCGCTGCGCCTGGGAATTACAAACCCTTCCTCAACTCTGACCACCGTACAGACACTGGTGGAACGATGCACTTTGGGATTGTGGATTCACGGCTGCTCTCTCTGGATCGTACGTCGCTTCAGATAAAAGCGGGGTTTTTTGGGTTCATTGAACGCAGAGGAAGTGTCAAATGTACTGAGGGTTCTTGTGTGTTTCAGTGCCAACTTTGACTCCCTGAGTCATGGTGTCGCTAGATCTCACACAGAGGGGAAGGAAATCCCCACATACCTGCCTTTAGTCTTCGAACAAATTGCTGTAATTGCTATTGTGGTTGGATGAATATTGCGGTTAGGGCAAAGAAGATGGTTTTTTTATAGCAGTGCCATTCATTTACGTTCGTTTCTTCAGGAATTAACCCTCTGTTGGATTGTTGAGTTTTCTTGATGATTTTAAACAGAATAAAAATAAAAAAATTTGAAAGGTTACTGTTAGGAGGAAGGAGAAGGTGTCATGACTGTATAAGATTATAGTTTTAGCTTGAAGGCTTCAAGACGTCGTTCATCTTTTTACATTTCATTATCATGCCACATCATACCACACCGTTAACTTTGTGATCGCAGTCATGTGACATAATCATACGCAGTGCATACAAAACACTAAAGAAACACTAAAGAAACACTAAAGAAACACTAAAGAAACACTCCTAAAGAATTCCTTCCATTCCCCTCCACAGACGACTCCTGCCATGACTTCCTGTTTGCAGACGTTCCCATTTCCTGTCTGCCGTGCCGGACGAACGTGCCCAATCAGAGGCTGAGAGAGAGTGTGGGGAGGCGGGGCATCCTAGCAGAACCCAAGAGGAAGGGCCAATCAGAGGCTGAGAGAGAGTGTGGGGAGGCGGGGCATCCTAGCAGCACCCAAGAGGAAGGGCCAATCAGAGGCTGAGAGAGAGTGTGGGGAGGCGGGGCATCCTAGCAGCACCCAAGAGGAAGGGCCAATCAGAGGCTGAGAGAGAGTGTGGGGAGGTGGGGCATCCTAGCAGCACCCAAGAGGAAGGGCCAATCAGAGGCTGAGAGAGAGTGTGGGGAGGCGGGGCATCCTAGCAGCACCCAAGAGGAAGGGCCAATCAGAGGCTGAGAGAGAGTGTGGGGAGGCGGGGCATCCTAGCAGCACCCAAGAGGAAGGGCCAATCAGAGGCTGAGAGAGAGTGTGGGGAGGCGGGGCATCCTAGCAGCACCCAAGAGGAAGGGCCAATCAGAGGCTGAGAGAGAGTGTGGGGAGGCGGGGCATCCTAGCAGCTCTGAGAGGATCTGAATGGATTAAAGCTGTCACTATCAATCAAAGACGCTCTAAGGGTGGTTCTTAAGGTGGCACAAAACCCACGGTTAGGCTAGGCCTGCTGATTCAGAGGAGGGGGGGGGGGGGGTGGGGGGCTGTGCGTGTGTGTGTGGGGGGGGGGCTGTATGGGGGAGGGTGTGTGTGTGTGGGTGGGGGGGGGAGCAGTTGTATGTACATTAAATTTACATTTGTATGTGATGTCAATAATCATAATAGGATCATATTTGTTTTTCTTCTTATGCCTGACTTAATCTGGCATCCATTTTTATGAATGGATTCCCTGCACAATATCAAAGATACTTTAGTTCAGAAGTCATTTAAGATCAACACTGTATGAACACAGGGATGGCAGCTCCTCAACAGTTAATACAAGCTCGTCCAGCTCGTCTCCATCTCCTAAAAAGCACAAATATCTGCAAGTGTGGAATGTTCATTAGATTATGCTTGTCTCTTTCCCCCCCCCCTCCAACTCCACCGCGAGTCATTTCCTGTCTTCAGGAAAAAACCTGAGATAAGGCCCCTCCGTCTTCCAAACAGAACGGTTCCAGAAACAATAACCCCGTCGGTTCCCCTTCCACGTCCGCTAAAATACACAATCGTTAAGGCGATAAAGACTCGCAAACAAACAGGGCCCATCCGGCTGTGCTTGTGTTTCTGAAAGACAGGGTGTGGGGTTTCCAGGGAGGATTCTGTGGGAGTTTGAAATGATTCCTGCCTGGACTGGATGTGTCGTCTTCAGTCGCTCTGAAGCTTCCTGGTACTTCAGTCCTGAGAGCTTGGAACTCTGTCAGACAGCGTGTTGCCTTAACAACAAACATTTGACATTCAGTCTTTTAGCAGACACTCTTATCCAGAGCGGTTTACACACAAACAACAGCAATGAGTCGGACGACTTGAGCGAAGCCCCCAAAAATATCTCCATCCTGGTTTCTATTCTGGCTGGATGAGAACATTGTTATTCTATTCCATCCTGTGACATGAAGGAACAGGCTGTTGTTATCTGACCTTAAAGCACAGTGTGTGTGTGTGTGTGTTCACTGTGTCTATATTTGTGTGAGTGTGTGAGCTTATGCATACTTACATGCTCTCTAAAGAGCACCTGTGGGGGTTTATTAGTAAGCAACGGTGCACAATGAGACTGTGCACAACTGTGCATGAGGGAGGCTGAGTATGCATAACATGAACTGTGCAAGAACATGCATGTTTTTGTGTGTGTGTGTGTACTATATGCAGAAGGAAGTATCTATTTTCAGAAAGTGTATATTTTGATAATACCCCAAGTCCTTAAACCCAGTTCTAGAAGCAGAGTATCCCTCTTCAATTCTAGAAGCAGAATATCCCTCTTCAATTCTAGAAGCAGAATATCCCTCTTCAATTCTAGAAGCAGAATATCCCTCTTCAATTCTAGAAGCAGAATATCCCTCTTCAATTCTAGAAGCAGAATATCCCTCTTCAATTCTAGAAGCAGAATATCCCTCTTCAATTCTAGAAGCAGAGTATCCCTCTTCTGTTCTAGAAGCAGAGTATCCCTCTTCTGTTCTAAAAACCATAAGATACATTTCCTTTTCTAGAACATTAAAATGAGGATCCTGTTCTGGAACCTCTGTTTGATGTGGAACTTGAAAGGAAACAATTAAGTTAGGTACAATGCTTTATTCATCACCTGTTTATCTCGAGTCATTTCCTGTTTCCCTGAGGACAAAACCTGCAAATCCTGCCTGAAATGTTTGTAGAATTGAACTAGTTCAATGGCTGATTGAAGCAGACTGTTTACATGTCATATTGCTTGAATTGAAGTTCTAGACTCTAGAGAGAGTTATGGATCCGTTTTCAACCAAAAGGAGAAAACGCCAAGCAACTCTCCTCATGCTCCGAGCCTGAGGCCTCCCAGAGGTCTAGTAGACAGAAGTGGATAGATTTTCCATTAAACATCAGACTTGGATCCTTCCCAGGGTAAGAGGAAGGAAGCGCAGGGCTCCCATGTGACTGCGGACACACACTGCTGCAGCACTCCAGATTCCTGCCCCTGCAGCGCCCCCTGCTGGCCCACAGAGACTCTGCACTGCTTTCAAGTTGGGGAAACAAAATGGTGAGATGGTGGAAGCTGTTAAGAGCATTCTTAATGTCTATGGTTAAGAGTACTGAACCTGAAGGAATAATATTTGAATCCCAGTCTATATTATAATCGCAAATTATGTTTATTTGTGACAGCTTAAACTCAATTCTTCATTCATTTCATTCTTTTTTTTCCTTCATTTACAACATGGAATAAGGAAAAAAAATGACAAAAACAAAACTAAAAACATCTATACTAAACATCTACAATGCTCCTTAGATATGCATATATGTAACCCTTCTAAGTACGTGTTTTCTCCAGAGTGATGGAACATGCTAGAATCATTGCCAATGTTACACTGTGTTACTATAACTCGGATGAGATGCTTCTACCCAAACATTTGACTGTCATCAAGAGGAGAAAGACAGCCTGCTGGTTGTGTGGTTCACCTGTCAGTTATGCATCCTCATTAGGAATTCACTCGCAAAATATCAGAGGAATTTGTCCAGGGGCTGTTTTGTTTTTTTCTTGCCCTTTCTAAGACACAGCCTTGTGAACGCCTTACCTCTTTAACTCACAGCTTGTTAGTCTAGCTCCCTGTTTTCAGACACAGCAATTCATGTCCTCCATAAATCAAAGTTGTGAGAAGTGTGTAAATATGGAGGAACATCGGTGTGTGTGTGTGTGTGTGTAGACAGTGTATATACTACATACACACTGCATTAACATACCTGTGTGTTTACTGTCTCTGTCTGTATATATGTGTATTTACATATATATTTACATACACACACACACTGTATAGATATATAAACACACATGCGCCCATATAAAGCAGTGTCATGTTTACGCATGTTAGAGTGTGTGTATGCATGCGTGCAAGTGTGTGTGTGTGTGTGTGTTTGTGTGTAAGCATGTGTGTGAGAGAGCAGGGGCCCGGGGCCCCTAGAGACGGTCCATTAAAACCAGGGGACCATGAGTGTCTCTCCAGAGGGGACTGTCTCCGGAGAACACACATGAAGTACCGAGCTCACAGAAACAACATCCTGGAGCCAGACGGCCCCGCGGCCCGCCAGACTGGGAGAGGGAGGAGGTGGGGGGGGGGGAAGAATGTGGAGTCAAGGAGAGGGTCCTGGAGGTTGGAACAAGGCCGCCCACTGGCCATACATCAACCCTGGGGCTGGTAGTCAGTTATGACTGGCCAGGAAACCCCAGACTCACCCCGGAGAGAATGATCGGCCCCTGCCAGGCTACCCCATGCAGTTTGGAGGCACCGTAATTATGGTTCGCAGTGAACAGAGACCCCCCCCCCTCCTCCTGCCCCCCCCCCTCCACCCCCCCTCCTGCCTCCCCCCACCACCTCTCCCTCCTTTCACTGGCTGCCAGCCTGCCATAAATCTGCCAGCTCAATTAATCAAGGCGCACCCCTGGGGGCTGCTGGAGCCAGCTGACAGGCTTCCTAACCCACCCCCCCCACTCCGATCCCTGCCACCCCCCACCCCCACCTCACCCCCACCTCACCCCCACCTCATCCCTGCACAGAGGAACACTCACACTGGGTGTTAGTGCCAGCCTATTAGAGCTGCTCTCCTCGGATGACAGCAGGAAGGAAGCAAGGAGGCCCGTACCTCCAGACCCCCCTCCCCCCCCTCCTACCCCCCCCCCCCCCCTCCCCGTCTGCCTCTGTCTGAGAGGATGAACGTAAACAGACAGGAAGTCAGGTTAGTCGGTCAGTTCCTGTTTCTCCGTCAGGATTCAGTGTGTTCCTTTGTTGTGCTGCAACACTGAATGATCTCATTCTAAATTCCTTATTGTTTCATGTAATCCTGTCATTATCGTTAGTGTCATGGTCAGTTGCTGGGGGTTTTGCACCATTCACGGTTGTATTACATAGGTTTGGCCAGAAGGTGGCAGTGTAGGAGGATTCAAGAAAGGGAAAACTAAAAGGAAGTAGAAGAATAACGTCCTGTCAAGTGATTCATCTTGACTGAGAGAAAAATGAATTAGTGAAGGTAAATTGTTATTGTTATCAGACCATTTACATGTTACGCAACACTTCTGTCACTAAATCTGTCACTAGATTTACATAAATAGATCCGATGCCCCACTGTTCATGAATTCTGACCCAGAGCCCAGATGAAAGCTCAGGATGGACATCCATAAAGTAGGCCTCGTTAACAGCAGGTCCCAGCTAACCATCCCTCCATACGGCATCACACAGGAAATCACCCCAGCTCCATGCCAGGGCTCGTTAAGACATCAGGGAGGATTCAGAACAGTGAGCAGAGGAGACCCCTCAGCTAGCAACACTCTGGCCTGAGAGCCACTGACACAACACAGACCATAATCAACAGATGTCAAGGACATCATGATGGAGGAGTGGACAAGCTATTCTGTATTCTGCTATTAACGCCCGACACATGTTTGGAGTTTCTGTGTTGTTATTATTACTATGTAGTATTGCTATTTGGTATTTATCTAAAATGATTTCCATGCTCTAATGCTATGTACTATTTCCATGTGATATTTCTTTGTACTTTGGTATAATTTGTATGTGTACTTGTTGAACGTTCATTTGACATCTGTATGCACAAACTATTCTAACCTCTAGAGGGCGTGCTTGCTTTGCGTAGAGGCCCTTCAGAAGGTATTGGGCACTAACTCAGCCTACTTTAAGAGAACATTTTAAAAAGTGAAGTGCCTTGTCCAAGGACACAATGTCACATAGCCACAGCTGGGAATCAAACTCACAGTCTTCCGATCATGAGCCCAACGCCTTAACCCGCTGAGCCATTTCCCTCCGAATTACAGTACCATACAGGGACTTTCAACCCTGAGGCAGGTAGGGTGAAGTGTCTTACCCAAGGACACGTCATGTTGGCACAGCCAGGGTTTGAACCAGGTGCTTTCTGATTGCTAGCCCGACTCCCTAAACCAGGGGTCTCCAATCCTGGTCCTCGTTGGCCGTTGGAGCAGGGAAACATCTAAAACCATCAGGACAGTGGCCCTCGAGGACCAGGATTGGAGACCCCTGCCCTAAATGCTCAGCCACACGGCTCCCAGCTATGTGGAGACCATCCAGCAGGTGGCAGTAGTCAACCGTAAGCACAGCCTTCCTGTAACGGGGAAGGGGAAATGTCAAGTACTGCCAACACGACCATTATCTCCTCCACCTTGCTCTCCCATCCCATCTGAAAAATAACCCTGTGACTGAGCTCACACTCCCCAGCTGGAGAGAGACAGGAGGCAGGGAGGAAGACATCATATGCTCTCGTTTAGGAGCATGTTTGCAATAGGGATGTTGACTGTTGCATTAATCCAGAGCTTCATCAGTTCAGGCCCAGTTGCTTTCGCAAGGTTTCGGATGGGCCAGCCTCTGCTGCCAAGAGAGGCCGTTGTGACAATGTCAGGCTCTGGCTCGTGGGTTGGACCCCTCCCTCTGTCTCCCTCTCAATGATGAACTGTCTCGTAAATCTCTGAACACAAACTTCACAGTAGAAACGCCCAACAGGCCCCCAGTCCTAACCCTTACATCCACATGTCTGTGATCTGGTCCTCTGAACCTGCTAACCACAACTGTTCACACTGGGAACCGCTGAAGAACGTAGTGAGTTCTTCTGAGGCCCCTTGATTTGTTACCGGAATGATTCATTAATGCATGTTCTTGTACGTCGATCCGCATTTGAACATCTTCAGACCTTTCAGCGTCAGAGTTTGTAACCGACCGTGATGCCATTTCGCTGGTAGTATTTCACTGACAACAGTGTTTCCGTCTCAACACAGTTCAGCTGTGGTCAACCATCTGGAGAAGCAGCAGTTATTCTGGCATTGTACCCTGTAGCACTTATTACATCTAAATCGCAATTTCACATCTACAGCAACTGAGTCTCAAAATTGTGCACTTATGTGAATCAATCCATTACTGGTTGTCATCCACTATCCAGTGTTGGGTTTATGAAAGAACCACACACTGGTTTGAACGCCCAGCGATTCTTTTTGTTTACAGCAAGAATGAGCCGTAGACATCCGTTCTTTATGAAGACCAGGAGCAGAAAAGGCTCTGATTAGATGTGAGCCTCTGTTGTGTGTGAGATGACACACGGCCGTGCAGTATGACGTCTGTTCATCAGATTTATTTGATATAAAAGAACAGACTTCATCTGCTTTGTTCAATCAATACAAAGCTGTGCAGCAGACGGTTAAATGCAGCCATGGTCGAAGAGTCAATACCGCACGACAAAGACCAAATTTACTCTCCTGCTGTCTTTTCTGTAGCGTGGAAATCTACTCAAGTGGAAAATGTAATTATACGTTTGAATCCTGAACTTGCAGCTCCACAGCCAGTCAAGAGAGTGTGCACAGAACAGTTTTCTATGACTGGACTAAAGGCAGACCATAATAATGTATTTAGTCATCTGAAGCTTTTATCCAAAGCGATTTGTGCCACAGTGGTGTCATTTAAGCTTGCGAAATCTTGATCTGCAGCCGAAGCACTCCACTATGGAGCTCAAACCATCTCTAATGTGGAGGGACTTCAATCATCCAATACCAGCGAGCGTCGCCCATGAGCGGGCCCCAGCGCCATCTTCACCAAGTGGCAGACGAAGTGATGAGTCATGATCTGTGATATTCTGCTCGGAGGCTTGAATAGTCGGTGAACATGGTTTGTGAGTCGAGACAATTCCCCTTAAAACCATTGGAGCTAAATTACATCGGTCAGTATCGCTGCCATCCTGCCTCGTTCCATTAAATCAGTGACCTCGCTGGCTGCTACATTAGGCTACATTACGTTATGTTTCATTCGGTTAGCCGGCGCTTTCATCTAAAGCGACGTATGAATACTGCATGGGAAGCACAGCAAGCATCAGAGATCACAAGTGCAAAGTTCTTAGAGTGTTTTTCAGCGGTCAGTCAAGGAACACAGTGTACCGAGCGCTCCAGATCCCTTCCATCTCTGTCAGGGGTTCAAATGATGGTCTCCTCCTCCCAACGATGAGTTGATAAGCCCACACTGCTTTCTCTCTCGACTCTACCTGAGAAACACGCTGAGAAGTGATCCAATCCACCGATGACACTGCTGACGGCAGACTCATAAAATAGGTTTACTACCGTTTACATGATGTAGTACGTTACCACCGTTCACCCCATTAGGTGCTCGCTCTCCTGAGCAAGGTCACATGACCCCACCCTCAGGAAGATGGACAAGGCATCCTGACACATAATAATAAAGCCAATGGCTAAAATGTACTTACGGATCGGGGAGGAACAAACACATAAAAAACCTACGACACATTAGTGGGATAATATAAGCCTCTTAAAAGTAACTTACATGTGATATTTCATTCATTTACTTTCAAAAAACAACAACAATTCTGTCTGTAAACGGTTGATGTTTTGGGCTATGGTTATAACATGTGTAACCTGGAGGAATCAGTTCCCAGACAGATATAAGGTCTCATCAGGGCTGCATCTGTACCAGAAGGGATTGAATGTTTGTGTTCAGCGTCAGCAGAGCCTTGCCCTGAATGTTCCTAACCCCGCCATCATCATGCACGTCATGCCCCAGTGATTGTTAGTTTGCAGGTGGCCCTGATGATGTGAGGACATAGCTGTCAGCAAGAGGGGGAGGGTGGAGAAGAGAGGGGGAGGGAGTGGAGAAGAGAGGGGGAGGGAGTGGAGAAGAGAGGGGGGAGGGGGTGGAGAAGAGAGGGGGGAGGGACTGGAGAAGAGAGGGGGGAGGGGTGGAGAAGAGGGGGAGGGGTGGAGAAGAGGGGGAGGGAGTGGAGAAGAGAGGGGGAGGGGTGGAGGAGGGGGAGGGGGAGGGGCGTGCGAGCAGGTGACCTGTCATCTGCCACCGGGTCTGACTTCCTCTGACCTCCGACCCTCTGCCATTTGACGAATAGACCAGAGGAGTTCCTGTGTTCTTAAAAGGGGTTGAAGATGGAAATACATGTTAATGAACCTAATGTTCACTTTCAGAAACAGTGGTGTTGACATGGCGTTCGCTAGTTTATTGAAAGGATGCAGTACAGTACTCACACACATAGAGATGACTGAAATACTAAATCAACTAATCAAGACCTTTAATCTAAATCCTCAATGAATTCCAATACTCTAATGAAGCAAGACTGAGAAGAGTTCCTTCACTTAAGAAACAGTCTATCCAAGTCAGTCTGGCTCCAGGCCTAGATCCTCATTACCCCAATACACTTCCTGTCTGATCCTTATTACCCTAATGCACTTCCTGTCTGAAGACTGAAGCCTGACACAGCATTTCCTGCCACAACTGTTATATTTCTGTGAAGCAAAACGTGATTGATAGGAGATAAACTGACAGTTTGTAGTCAGAAACTTGCTCAGCAGTTTCTAGGTAGACAGGGATGTAATGAACACAGCCCGACTTAGATTTATCCCCCTGTAAACATAATAGCCTCAATTAAATGACCAAACTTTGGGATGACAAAGGCTTATTGAAATGGAGGTTTTGCAGGGAACATGAATATGCTGCATGATTACAGTAATGGCGGAAGGTAAACAATTCATGTTGATGGAGAATGAAGGTTGTTACATTTTAAGGGATGAGGTATCAATGGACCGCCTGGTCAAGTTCTCCCCCTGTAGGTCACTTTGGAGAAAAGCATCTGTTTAGTGAAAACATTGATTATTCATGATTATGGTTTTGAAGAAAGCTGCTTATTCAAATGGAGCAGACCAGAGGAAAGGACCAGATTCTGGAACCTCATGATCCTGTCTGTCTGTCTGTCGATTCTCTTTCAATTCCCTCCCTCCCTCCCTCCCTCCCTCCCTCCCTCCCTCCCTCCCTCTCTCCCTCCCTCCCTCCCTCCCTCCCTCCCTCCCTCCCTCCCTCCCTCCCTCCCTCCCTCCCTCCCTCCTCCCTCCCTCCCTCCCTCCCTCCCTCCCTCCCTCCTCCCTCCCTCCCTCCCTCCCTCCCTCCCTCCCTCCCTCCCTCCCCCCTCCCTCCCTCCCTCCCTCCCTCCCTCCCTCCCTCTCTCCCTCCCTCCCTCCCTCCCTCCCTCCCTCCCTCCCTCCCTCCTCCCTCCCTCCCTCCCTCCCTCCCTCCCTCCCTCCTCCCTCCCTCCCCCCTCCCTCCCTCCCTCCCTCCCTCCCTCCCTCCCTCCCTCCCTCCCTCCCTCCCTCCCTCCTCCCTCCCTCCCTCCCTCCCTCCCTCCCTCCCTCCCTCCCTCCTCCCCCTCCCTCCCTCCTCCCTCCCTCCCTCCTCCCTCCCTCCCTCCCTCCCTCCCTCCCTCCCTCCTCCCTCCCTCCCTCCCTCCCTCCCTCCTCCCTCCCTCCCTCCCTCCCTCCTCCCTCCCTCCCTCCCTCCCTCCCTCCCTCCCTCCCTCCCTCCTCCCTCCCTCCCTCCCTCCCTCCCTCCCTCCCTCCCTCCTCCCTCCCTCCCTCCCTCCCTCCCTCCCTCCCTCCCTCCTCCCTCCCTCCCTCCCTCCCTCCCTCCTCCTCCCTCCCTCCCTCCCTCCCTCCCTCCCCCCTCCCTCCCTCCCTCCCTCCTCCCTCCCTCCCTCCCTCCCTCCCTCCCTCCCTCCCCCCTCCCTCCCTCCCTCCCTCCCTCCCTCCTCCCTCCCTCCCTCCCTCCCTCCCTCCCTCCCTCCCTCCTCCCTCCCTCCCTCCCTCCCTCCTCCCTCCCTCCCTCCCTCCCTCCCTCCCTCCCTCCCTCCCTCCCTCCCTCCCTCCCTCCCTCCTCCCTCCCTCCCTCCCTCCCTCCCTCCCTCCTCCCTCCCTCCCTCCCTCCCTCCCTCCCTCCCTCCTCCCTCCCTCCCTCCCTCCCTCCCTCCTCCCTCCCTCCCTCCCTCCCTCCCTCCCTCCCTCCCTCCCTCCTCCCTCCCTCCCTCCCTCTCTCCCTCTCTCCCTCCCTCCCTCCCTCCCTCCCTCCCTCCCTCCCTCCTCCCTCCCTCCCTCCCTCCTCCCTCCCTCCCTCCCTCCCTCCCTCCCTCCCCCCCTCCCAGTCTCAGCCCTGACTCTCTCCCAGACTCCCAGACTCTCTCCCTGAGGTCATGGTAGCAGCTCTATAGCCTTCAGCACAGGAGCAGTAGAAAGCCTCTGGCTACCATCTCATTACCGGTGTCAGCGTTTGTTAGCTTCCACAGCCAGCTAGTGGGGGAACGCGCTGAAGGCCCCTCCCTTCAATCTGTCTGACAGCTAGTGAAAGATCCCAGAGACATCAGCTAGAGACACACTTTCCTGGGGGTTGAAAAATGAGAGGAATTCCGGCCTCACTGTTCGACATGCTTCCCCGAGGGTGAGATGTAAACGATCTTGTGATATCTGTTCATGAGCAGATATGGCTCAGCTCACTTAGCGCACGCATACAAGAAGACACACAGAAACAAGCCCTCTCGTGATCCATAGTCTCTCACTCCTGTTTGCTGATTCTGTTGGACAAGCCTGTTGAGTGAACCTTCAGGGTTGACCAAGGTCAGAGGAGTCCTATACATTTGCATTGAATAACTCCCCGTGTTAATGGTGTCTGAGCGCTCAGATTGATCTGCAGCTAAACGATTTCAAAGACAAAAGAACGTCAGACCGTCAGCTTGTATTACGAGTCTTTTTAGAACTGCGTTTCAACTGGGGATTCAGCATGAATGTTTTATAGTCGTGCAAAAACAGAACATCTAGGGAAATGGAAGCGGTAGCGTTCTTGCATTCACATTAGAACATCTTATCAAACTACGCTGTTAAAGAGGGGGAACGTTATACTGTTTGACTGCAACATTTCCAACTTCATCAAACACCGAGATGTAAGCTCACTATTTTTATTGATTTATTGATCTCACCTCTTATCCACCATTTCCTCCGGATCCACATCTAGAACCAAGCTTGAAACCACTTTTATGGTTCAAGGTGACGTGAACAAAGCCCTTCATGGGAGAAGCTCTCCGCACTGCCCTGCCTAGACTGGCTTGGTGCCAGGGCAGTAATGGATCAGCCCTCCCTGAGCGCTCGGGTCGCCCCTGCGCCTCGTTCCTGCCTCCGTCAGCGGACGGCGGTCTGCGGAGGCGAGGAGCACACGCTCGCAGCGTCTGGCTCTGAACAGCGCCACATTGCACCCGCTCTCTCTGTGTCGATGGGTCTTGCTGTCAGTCTTTTCTGAAGGAACATCAGCCCTGCTCAGTTCCATATCGGAAAGGTCTCTTTGTTGTGTATACTGGCGGCCGTAGATGAAGTGTTTTTACTGGGGTGTTTCCATTAGCAGCAGGCAGTTGAGGTACTTAGTTTGGGCCTCATGGATTCCTGGGGTAGCCCAGCCTCGCGGCAAATTAGCGTCCCGACCACAACATGACAGCTCCCCGCCGCAATGGAATTTAGCTATTCATTTATTCCCTGACTGTCTTACATCCAATTCCCTCCAATTACATGGCAGCTGGCTGTCCCCAGAAGCAGAGAAGGGTCTCGTTTAAAGGTACAGTGGCTGTTAACAAGGCACGCCCTCCCCTCCCCCTTGTGATCCATCCTGCTATATCCTCCCTCGCCCCTCTCACCACCTACAGACCCCCTCCTCCACCCTCTATATCTCCCTGGCCCACCTCACCACTCCCCACCTCCCCTTTTCAGTCTCTTACCAGAGCTCCACCCTTCAGCAGCAGCATGTCGATCCTCCAGGTTGGGGAAGGGAAGACCTTCAACACTGTGCATCTTAATTAAAATAAGCCGGAGACAAAAGGACCTTACAGTAAAACAATACCGGAAAATAACCTTTTAAATGCCTTAGAGGCAGCCATCACTAGATGGACAATGAGTGCTGGATTTGTTCTGTTCTGAATAGGCTCTTTCATGTGTTCTTGAATGCAGAGAGGCAGATAGAAGCCTGGCTGTTTGAATTTGCATTATTTCTATTAGACAGACTGATAGATAAATGGACATTCTTAACATATTTGGAAAGGCATTCAAATGGATGCTTTGCAAACAGTCCCAGCTGTACGTTAAAGACAGCTGAATTGTTTTCCAAGAGAATGTTGTTATCGTTTCCTTTTTTCAAACACAGTTACTTTAATACTATCTGCTTCCTTGTATGGAAAAAATAACATGAATGTTTCATAATGTTTTTTTTTTCTGTTTACAAGCGCTGATAATCAAGGGAATTAAACTTAACTTACATTAAACTTCTATCAAATCTACAAATCCAAAAAGAAAAACAAGATGATAGTATATATTCAGTATGCACATATTATTGTTGACAGTACTATAATACTATAGTATTATTCTATTCTTATAGCCTTCCTCTTACAGTGAATCTGAACAAACACCTGCCGCAGAGTGGGAGAGAGTGAGCAGAGGATCAGACGGGGAGAAAAACCAGCCCTTCAGTCAGGTGTCCAGGCTGCAAAACAAACTGCACCTCCACCCAAACGATGAGTGTCTGGAGGGAACAGATCTGAGAAGCACACTTACACTGTGTGAAGCTGGGGAGGGAGGGAGGGAGAGAGGGAGGGAGGGAGGGAGGGAGGGAGGGAGGGAGGGAGGGAGGGAGGGAGGGAGGGAGGGAGGGAGGGAGGGAGGGAGGGAGGGAGGGAGGGAAAAAGAAAGAAGAAGAGAGAGCAAGAGGAAGAGTTTAATTGGGGAGAAAAAAGGCTTGACATTTTCGGAAAATGAAACAACAGAGAGGAGCAAATGCAATTACACGCAGCAAGAACAGTGTCAGCCAGGTTGAGGGGTCTGTCTCTGTGAACACCCCCGCCCCGTCTGGTAATGAGATGTTCCTGTTGTCAACAGCTTAGAGCGGGCCGGCTCACCATGAGGTGTGAAGGGAGGCCTCGACCCTGGAACTTGTGAGTTAAGTACTCACAAGTATAGGACAATACCCACACTATCATGTCCTTATCTACCGTAGAGACACACACCAGCTGAACCAGACCAGTGGAACAGACTGTATCAGTACTGCAGAGGTCCCCTTCCCTGTGTTAATACCATCCTAATTAATGTAAACATATCATTAGACTGGTGATGAGATATTAATAGGAAGAGTTCAGAGTCATTTTCTTTGGCATGATATAAATAGGTTTTCAATAGTGTGTAATTGTAGGGGGTAATTGTCTCTTTGAATCGATGACATGTTGTATACTGGCCTAATGGCTCTCTGACACTGAGACATTAGCATGAATGTTGACATGATTGTGTGAAGGAGAGGCCTGTAGCTGTAATTGTCCTGTTTTACATTCCTGCTTGACAAGACACAAATCTTTCAAAGCCACAAATCTGAACACATCCTTCAGAACCTAACCTCCTCTCGACCACATCATATTCAAATATCAGAGTAAAAAAAAAGATTACAAATAATATTTATATGAATTTGATAGGCGGTGAGAACAACATGGAATCGTTTTTCCCTGGCAGGACAGGGTTACAGGTGTGGAAAAGAACCGTCCACTTGATACGGAGGCAGAGACGGGTTCTCCGGGCACTTTCTAAACTGACCTCCACCGTGTATCAGTAGACCAGGGTGCACTGCAGAACCTGACGCTCACCGAGGACTGGTGATATATGTGCCCTGCAATCACCCTTTAGCTGATTTAGCATTCCCCTCTGGGTCACGTCTCTAAAGTTACCCCTGCAACGCCCCCTCTCACCCCTCTCACTCCGCAGGAGACCGAAGGGAAACATCTGGAATTGCCATCCTCGACCCAGACCGGGGCCCTGGTCCATGTGAGCCACTGGCGGCCATTTTATGAGCGTGTCTCTGGCAGGCAGGGTTGATCAAAGCAGGAGACGCTCAGCTCTGTGTGGGATGCACTGGGCTGCTTTCATCAGCCTGTGGAGGGCTGGAGGCTGAGCGCTCTGTCAAGGTGATTAAAATGACGAGGCACGTCAACCCATATGTAAATATATACCCCAACTGGAACAGAAAATGAAATATAAAACGATGCCAGGTTCATACATATTTGATGATCCCCCAAAAATGTAGAGGTCATATCCTTAAATCTGCTGGGATGATGAAGCGCGAAGTGGCTCACTTTACATTTGAAGAGACACCTACACTATCATGACAAGATTCAAGGGTAGATTAACAAAAAGGTTTACTCAGCTATGGAAAAAAAGTACGACTTCGTTAAATTTCTCTAAAATGAATAAAATGGTTTATGTTGATTAGAAATGCGACCGTTGTCCTCTGGAATGGCTCGCATGGAAAACACGCTCAACATGGTTGACTTATTCTGATTGGAATCCTATCAATCTCAGTTAATTTTAGCCTTCTTGTTGCTCTCAAGAATAATGTGTCCCCCAGGTCATCAATTCCCAGACGGCGTCCCCGGTCTTTTCATGGAAGCGGGTCGCCTCGCTGTGCCTGTGGAGGATTGATGTTTGACTGAGCGGAGGCAGTCTAATGTACTGGCTGGCCCAGGCCATGTGACTGGAGCCAGTAAATCATCCTCCGCAGGGACGCTCTGAGGCGGTCTGCTGAGGCTGGAGAGAGGCTGAGGCTGGGGAGAGGCTGAGGCTGGGGAGAGGCTGGGTGATCCTGTCCTCCGCCACTCTGGCTCACCACACAACGTGCTGCATTTTCTACAGCTCTTTTTTTCCTTCTTCTTCAAAGTTTCTCTTTACCTGATCCTCTCTCTCTCTCTCTCTCTCTCTCTCTCTCTCTCTCTACCTTTTCTCTGTTTATGAACATCTTCTCTTTCCAGACCTCTCCCTTGATCCACTCAGCACATTTCTCTCAATTTCTCTCCGTTCCACCCCCCCCCCCCACTCTCTCTCTCTCTGCCCCCCCCCTCTCTCTCTCTCTCTCTCTCTCCCTCCCTCTCTGCCCCCCCCCCTCTCCCTCCCTCTCTCCCTCCCTCTCTGCCCCCCCCCTCTGTCTCTCTCTCTCTCCTTCCCTCTCTGCCCCCCCTCTGTCTCTCTCTCTGCCTCCCCTCTGTCTCTCTCTGCCCCCCCCCCCTCTCTCTCTCTCTCTGTCTCTCTCTCAGCAGCTTTACTTAAGCACGATTAAGACACACTGAAACTGTCCCGGTGCCAGTTCAGTCTCAGCTCTGCCTCCAGGGGGCACTAAGAAGACTTTTCACTGTCAAGTAAATAAGATTGTATTCTGGGAAGACAGAGTCTCTGTGGAGATCGAGGGTGATGAAATAGAAAAGTGTCCGAAAGGAGCAGAGGATCTTAGAGCAGACATCAATACCCTGGAAAGCCAACACTAGAAAGTCACAGGACTGATAGTCTTGTTTTTATTTATCTGTGAGAAATGCCAAGTTGAATATGCGGAACTTGAGCATCCAGCAGACACATTTTAACATCAGCTTACTGGTCACTCATTGAATCACAAGGTTCATATTCAATATTGAATCCTGGTAAGATTTCCTCAGCGAAAAGAAACTCAAGAAACACACATGAATCATCAAGCATTGATGACCAAATCACCAGGACCAGTCCAACACTCAGACCTGTACAGTCACACAGTCAAAAGAAAGGCACTCCCCTTCACTACAGCCCCTCCACACCCACCTCCACACCCCCTCCACACCCCCTCCACACCCCCTCCACACCCCCTCCACACCCCCCTCCACACCCCCCTTCACTCCTCCATTCAGCTTCTCCCATCAGGCACCCAGGCACCCGAGCACACCAGGCACCCAAGAAGAAGAAGACCCATGAAGAACAGCTGAAATAACAGTTTCATTCCTTGTGCAATATTCATTTTAAGACCAAATCGACGGTCTCAACTGTTTAAAGCAGCTTGGCTCAGCTGCTCTAGTGTGCAAAGTGTTCAAAGTAGATGGTGGATGGATGTAACATCTCAACATCACACACACACACACACACACAGTGGTTGGGGCCCAGTCCATGTGCTGAGGTTGCTTGGTGAGCCAGCTGTTGGTGAGTTTAGTTTACATGTGCTGTTCAGTTATGTCCAAACAGTCTTTTCCCATGGAAGTCTTCCCAGGGCTTGTCAACAGCACTCCCACTACGGCACCGGGGGCATTTCTAATCAAGCATTTTCTCACTCTAACCAGCTTGACTTATCAGTAGATTACAGAGCGTTCCCATTGATTTATCACCTCAGCTCATGTGAAAAGCAAGTTTAAAGCAGAAGAAGACTCGTAGGGAAGCAAATCAGTTCAAATTGAAATATTATGTATTTAAATAATAACGTTAATAAAAATAAAAGTTCAAGGTTCAGAAATGCAGGTTGCTCAAATTTGAACAGTTCCAGATCCCAAAAATGCAAAGATAAAAACGAATAATTCATGCTTCAAAAGTTTGAATCAAACAAAATTCAGACTCGAACGCTGAAATTAAGAACCCAAAAATGTATTTCTCGAAGAATTATAGCCCAAAAGATTCTGTGCTTTGATGGTCGATCCCCCTCTTGTATTTAAAAAAGCAAACAGCTAAATCAGAACTGAAGCATATTAGCTGGAGGCCAGTAAGCATGAACCCGTCCAGCCACTGCGAGGCTGCCCTGCTGACCTCTGTGTGATGCTGGCATCCAGGACATCTCACCTCACAGCCAGGGTCTCTGTCAGGCAGGGAACTTTTAGGACGGTCAGTTTGCCGTCGCATGTGAAGAGTTCTATACTGCAAGCGTTACATCTGACAACAGGGTGTTGAATTTGCAGTCAGTATTCACAGGGTTGACACCCCTGGCCTCCTTGTTGCACCACTGTTGTTAGAGTTGGGGAACTGCTTTGCATTAAGAGGACATCAACTACCATGTATCCACACATATACATGGTAGTAAAGAGACAAACACGGTTCCTGAATAAAAATACCTTTGACTAGCAGTGTCAGAATGGCTAAGACATATTAACCATGTTTAGAAAGTACGTTTGGATTAGATTAGATTAGATATACTTTATTAATCCCACAACGGGGAAATTCACTTGCCACAACAGCAGAACAAAAGTAGAAAAAGCAAAACAAAAACAGATAATAAACAGAATAAACAAAAATAAATACAGATAAATGTCATGGCATGAACAGAGACTACAACATGATCAGGTTTAATCATTGAAATATTATTTCTGACATAATGAGATGGATCTGGCATTATGTTGAAGTACTGTCTGTGGCTGATGTGATCTGTTAGTTAGGCTCATCCGACTCTGGTTGGTCCATCTGCACTTTAGTTCTCTACGCATGTTTCCGTGTCATAATTTATATGCCTGTAAAACAAACTAACGAAGTGCATGATAAATGTTGATTTACAAAGACATCCGTGCAAGTTCTGCAGCACATTTGTCGGTCTGTATTCATGCCTGTTCTATGTTTTCTACAGTTAAAAATAGTCTGGAGTATCTACTGAGACAGAAAAGCACTGTGGAACCAGAAAGCCACTACAAAGCATTTCTACCAGGCTTTCATCCAAGACTCTCTTATAAGCCTCAGCACACACACCCTCTCTCCTACCAACCCCCACGCCTCTCCCTCCTCCTCCCCGCACCCCCCTCTCCTCCCATCCCCCTAACATCATTGCAGGGTCATTGCACTCTTGAACTAGAATAGTCTAGGCGGTCATTTTGACGTATTCCATACGAGTCTTCTTTTATACATCGCTGACTGAGTTTGATTCGCGGAAAAACCACTTGTCTGTTACTAAAAACGTGAATAAAACTACCTCAGAAGTGTAAAAGAAACCAGTTAAAGCAGGCATGGAGTTGCAGACGAGGTACAGTTCAGTGACTGAGCGTACTGAAGTGAAGCTCTCTGTAACTCAGGTAGTAAGAGGGAGTTTTTCTGTTCTGAAACGTTAACTCAGCACAAAGAAAAAAACATCTCAGTCGTGAACAAACCTTTTATCTTTGTCACGCTAAAACAATGGAATATTTACACGGCTCTGAATCTCCGATTGATGCTGGAATTAGCATTCATGTTTTCACACCCCACATCCATATGTGCAACCACCCAGGGCTAAGAATATTTCAGCCTCCCCCTAGCCAGGGGAGGAGCCAGGCAGCTTCCTACTGAGACTAGCCCCCTCCATAACAGCAACTAATTGATGTGGAACCTAACAAGTCAAGACTTCCTTTCATCTCGTCCTGAGAGACAGGGGCTCGTGCTGCTTGGGGGATGGAGAGGGAGGGCGGGGGCGGGGGGGACAGGGGGGGACAGGGGGAAGTGCGGAGGTGGAGGGAAGAAATTGTGAGGGGGAGGGAGCGAGGTAGGGTGGTGGAGGGCAGAGCGGGGGAGGAGAGAAGGAGAACAGGGAGAGGAGGAAGGGGTGAATGGAGGACAGGAGAAAGGTTGCCGAAACCCACGAACCCTGTCATGAAAAATGTATGGTTGCCGTGCAACAGCCAGCTCATAATTTATCCTAGGGCACCGTCTCTCAGACGCGCCCCTCTGTGGCTGCACCTGTGGGCCCTCCCAGGCCATTAAAGGTCCATTGTGATCGGAGGGGGACGGAGAGACACGCCCACGCTTACTGTCAGTGTGCCAGCCAGGCTGGGTGACCAGAGCCCCTCCGCACCATCAGCGCCATCGCAGCCTCGGCTCAGAAGGCCTGAATGTTTCCATCAGCAAACACCTATTTTCTGTTTCTCTAAACAGCATTGAGAAGGGGTTTGAACCTTTGAAGCGAACCCTCCTGATCAGCAGTGAAGTGCTCTACCTCTGAGCAACAACCTCCCCCTCTCTGTCCCCCTCTCCCTCCCTCCCTCCCTCCCTCCCCCAGCCCCGTGTTCAGTATGGTAATGACTGGCATGAAGTGTTTCCACACACAGGGAAGAGCAACATGGAAACGCCTAAGCAGCAGCTGTCAAACCCACACATCCTGATTAATTTCATGCATTGGTAGCCGGCCTTGATGAGAGAGAGCTGATAAATGAGTTAATAAGCATCAATGAGGGAATCGTAAGTGGAGTAATTTGACAGATGAGGACTGTGTGTGTTTGTGTGTGTGATAGCTGTGCAGTGTGCATGTTTGTGTGTGCATTTACTGTGGTTGTGTGTGATTGCAGTGTTTGTGTGTGCGTGTGCTAGGTGTGTGTGTATGCATGTATTAGTGTGTGATAGCAGTGTGGGTGTGTGTGTGTGTGTGTGTGCAAAGCATGCATGAGCTCAGTTCCCTCTGTCACGTGACGACACACTCAGGCAGGTTAGCCTGGGAGAAATCCCTCGCTAGCCAAGTCTCTCAGCCAATCAGCGAACTCCTGCTCTGTCTGCTGGTGCAGATCCTGATTGGTCCCCTGATTCCCTGCCCTTTGCCTTCCCTCGCTCCGTCAGGAGAAGGAAGGCTTGATCCGAAGTGGCTCCTTGTGGGCTCAGGTGAGGATGTGTGCGTGCTGGGCAGATCGATAGCCTCAGGGAGTCCTTTGTGTTGATTGAACCCAGGACACACACACACATCTGTCCCAGTTCCTGGTAGGACTCTGGATTCACATGTTATTATATGTCCTGCAGACTCTAGTTAAAGCTTGTATTGATCATTCACAGAATGAGTTGGTTTTTGGGCTAATATAATCATGAATACAATTATATAATTTTCATGTACTATTGGAAGTATTGATCAATAAAGTATGTCGTACAAGTATCAACTGTTATTATTGTTTATGAAACTTTTTTATGACATTTAGCTGCTTTCCTTCATCAAACACTTGAATAGAAACACACAGAGGGATTTGAAACTGGAGTCTGTTGGTCTGTAGCTGAATGCCCCACTGCCGGGCTACACCCACCCAGACCCTCCCCCAACATGACATGATCCGCAAGCTGTAATTGTAGCTTTTCTCTGGGGCTGTTTTGTCATTTTAAAGGTAATACTTTTCCTTGTGGAAATGTGTTTCCATGCACTGTGGTCAAGGACATTTCTCTGATGGTCTGGATCGCTCCTTCTCTCTCATTACTAATTAGTCGCAGGCCTTGGGTAACTCTCTCTCCTTTAGACCGGCTTCTTTTTGTCCTTCTGCCCAGAATGACCTTGATGCCCAGCAGCAGGACTTGTTTTGATCCCTCGGTCGGAAATAAAATATGAGTAATGTCTGCCAGTTGAAACTGTTGCTTTGAAGACTTTATGAGAGTCGCAGGCAGCCACGGCAACGCAGCATACTGGTGTTCTCTGCTGCACCATCAAGACTCCCATCAAAGAAGTCACCCACCGATAGATCCTGTTCAACAAATCCAGCTTTGCTGACTCACTGTCTCTTGTTCAGACACCTCATACAAGGGGTCAAAGGTCTGATGAAGAAGAACTGTTATAAAGAGCTTCAGCTTGTTGTTCAAGTGTTTCCTGTGCAGAAAATGTTTCAATGAAATGTGCGGCGGACAAAAGATCCATGTCAATAAGGGAGAGGTGTCATTTCCTAGATCCACTTCCTGTTCATTCATGAAAACACATGAACAGGTTTTGAGAGAAGACTAGCACATAGATGGAACTTAATGTGGTTGCTTTGCGACTGTAACCAAGGACAACAGCCATCATTATTTGATGGGATTTCTAATAACCATCATGTTGATTAGGCAGCATCCCTTTCATGTTGGAAATAATATCACCGGCATAAAAATAAAAACCAATTTTCAGCAGATGTATCATCTACATATCTGCTTGGTTTAAATCACAAACACAGATGCAAGTACACTAAGCATGTGTTTCTGTTCTCTGACAACAACACATCCAAGCTAGAGGCAAAAGATTTTAACGAGCGACATCTTGGAAAAAGACAAATCCTGTCTGAGTTCAGTCCGGCCCTGACGAGCTGAACGAAGCGCACACACAGACAAAAGAAAACCCAGCTTCGTTTGTCACTTCTGTGTGCTGTGAGCGACTGAGAGACGACCCACGTCTCATTAAAGATGATCTTTCTGTACCCGTCCATCCAGACGCTTCCTGCGAGCCACAGAGGTACTTTGTTGCCGTTGATGCTAATAGCGGAGCGGCTCGGAGCCTTAATGGCTGTGAGGGGGCGGTCCTCGGTTGGGGCCGCTGCGCTGCTCCCAACACCGTGACTCAGCGCTTCGCTCCTCGACCACCCTCAGGTTTCTAAACCGAAGTTCTTGGATGTGCGAAGCTGAAAAGGACTTGCTCATACAGGTTTTTGGACCATATTGGTGCGAAGCAGGCAGTCATTTCGCCTGTCATGTCAGGAAAAAATACACCAGGTTACTGATGAAGATTAGATTAGCTTTACAGGGATGAAGGCACGATTTTAAATAGTCTCTGTATTGTTTTATTCTTACAATTCACTTATTTATATTGTTTTAGTTGGCGTAACTAATTACAAACTCCCCTTGTTTGGGCAAAGCCAGTTTGTGGAGCATAAAAGCTACGTTAAAGACAACACTACATAATTAGGCTGGTTTGAATTCATTATAGGCCCGGCGCTGAAGTGCGGTTACGCAAGTCATGTCGCTTATGCAACGCTTCAAAATGTCAAACCTCAGTTTAATGTCAAACATATTGGCAATCTACGTGGGCTATGTCTAGGCATAGCATCACATTATTCCTTCGTTGGAGCACAACTGTGGCATAGCAATTTAGCACCTTATGGAAGGTGCCTTTGGAGAACATTCTGAAGAGGCTGATGCACCCAGAAAGGTGACAGAGGAGTGATTCCACGTAAACAAGCATCCTCTTGAGCTCTGAAGCCACTGCTACTAGCATTTCACAGATCACCTATCCATCTTTCAAAACCTCGCTGACCTCGTGGGGAGTCGAAATAAACGGACAGGAAACGAAGGGCGAGATCCCATCTGTACTTTCATTTATATGTTAATCTGTTGGGGGTCTTGCTCTTGGTCCTGATTGATTCGTACGCACAGGACAGGAATGAATTCAGACAGACATGTTCTGGCGATCCGTTGGACCTCATACGTTCCCTGAAGGTGGAGAAAACATGCAATTTACCCTGCCGTCGACACCATAATCGGCCCATTTATCTATAACGTTACTTTCTTTGAGCAGAAAAAGCTGCTAAATGTAAAACAGCTTTATGTGCGTGCTTATTAGGAGTGGTAATTCTAGAGGACACATTTGCATTAGTCAACGTTGGCTGGATAGAAAGATGCTGTCGCTTTTCAAAGGAATAAACATGCACTGAATGCCAAATAAGGCACAGAAAAAGATGAAAAGAACATTCCCCCCTCATAAAGGTCACAGTACTAACAGAGGGATGTCAAAGCTTTGCTCTTGATCAGGGAGTTTGAGAGTTTGAACCCAAAGTTTAGTCCTTTTTGATGTGACCTGCATTTCTGTAGGGGTGAAGCGAAAAAGGAGTCTACTTAAATAAATAAAAATATGAAATGAAATCTCAAAAAACAGTCTGACTTCCTGCTTGAGTGCAGTAGTCCTTCATCCAATGTATCGGAAATGACTAAAATGACTACATGTACATTTACAATATTCATAAACAAGACCCCCCCCCACCCTCAGAGCCAGCTTCATTCTCCATCACTGCATCACCACCCGGCCTTTCTCCCCTTCCTCGTCCCTCCTATTGGCAGGCCTGTCCAGTCAGCCCCGGCCCTGCCACTGTGACTAATGAGTCCAAACTTTTGTCCGGGCCTCAGAAGGGATGCAGGCTTGAGGACAGCCAAGGTACTGACCTGGAAGAAGGGGCGCTGGTGAAGCGGGATGGGCGAGGGACGTCAGGGACAAGGGGGCTCGGACAGAGGGGCGTTTTAGGGAGCGCTCGGTCGGAAGGTCATGCACTGGTTGGGCTGAATGGCAGTCACCTTAAGGGTCAGTCGAACACAATGGGTCAGTCAATGATTTTGGAGGTTGGTTAGCGTTGGTCTGGATGGGGCATGGAGGCTGGGGAGGCTGGAGGGAAGTGGAGCTGTGAGATCAGGCCTGATGGAGGCTGGGGGGCCGGGGGGCTGGGGGGGGGCAGTGAGTTCCTCTTCTCATCCCATTGGGGTTCACAGAGTTTTACTGCACATCGTAAAATATGTAAGATTCAACTATTTTAACAGCGCCGCTGTTGTGTCCCTCCACATCTGGAGTTGAAGGGTTTCTTCCCATGTTGATGCATGTTCCCTCACGTGTTCATCCCTCGTGACAGAGCCTGCGGGGGGTCATGCGTGTGTCCATGGGTCCTGCTACAGCACACGCTTTGATCCGGCCCTCAGGAGGAGAGAAGAGGTGTCCTGGACTGAACTCCGCAGCATTGGTTTGCTAACTGAACACCCAAAAAGTGTTCAGGTAATAATGTTTTTCCAGTGCCACATTACTCCCTGACTCTTGACAATAAATAACAGTTCAACATAATAAGCAATTCTGCTGTTCAGTACCAATAAACACCCAGGTTCTCCTTCCCTCCTTTGGGGGGTTGGAAGGGGGGTGGGGGGGGTCTGGCTGAATCTGGTTGCCTGTGATAGAAGTGGCTGTGCTCAACTCAGGGTTGGGAGGATCTGATGGCTGTCATTCCCTCACACACACACACACACACACACACACACACACACACACACACACACACACACAGACAATCATATGGTAATCATTCCCAGCTGCAGGATTCCAGTTTCTTCTACCCTCACATATGGAGGGATGGAGAAGCCATGATAAGCTATTGAATGCTGCACACACCAGCTAAGACTCGAGCCCCGGACAGATCTTGGCTTCCCTGCTGCATTGTTTATTGTACTTGGCTTCGACTGTAATGATTAATGACGTGAGGAATAGTACGGTATACTATGGCCTATTCACACAGTACGTCAAAGTAAAGCCTCCAAACTGGTTTGTTTTCAAGGGGACAGGCTTGCGGTAAGCGGTTCCTATGAGGACAGTATGAAAGCTTTGCTCAGGTGACTAATGCTGCTGTGCATGAAGTGAATGTAGACCGTCTGTGTCCGTGTCATCAAAGAGAGAGAGGGCAGTTTGTTTAAGAGAGTCTTCTAAAGCTTTCATCCACTACAGCTAGTGGAAATCCACAGGGATTATGCAAACATAGACAAACAGCATACAGGCAAGGATAATCCATCATTCACGGCCCTTTGTGTGTCTAATGTGGAGATTTTCAGCGTTATCGTGAACCACTTGTTTCTCAGGGATATGATTGGCTGTCCCCGGTGAATAGGTGAGGGGTGTTCTGGTCACTTAAGTCATTTAACAGACCACCTCTTTCACCCAACAGGTGAGATGGGTGTGAGGGGGCGAAAAGTCTTCAATCTTTCAACTCTTTCAAATACTTTTCTTTTGTATCTTGTTCTCCATATATTCAGTCACATTCATTCACCCCTTTGATGGATCAAAGTGCGTTTTTTTTCTTCCTGTTCAGCGCATCTTTAACTGCGTCGTCCCCAGATGCAAATCTAAGTCTTATTCTCCCTCCTACTGTGAAATGGTGGCGCATTGACTGTATGAAAGACAGTATCCTTTCTCTAATGTATCAGTGAAGCAGATCTAACATCAGCTCCAAGGTAATAGGATATGCAGGAGGGCATGTATTGATGCTGCTGCCGAGGCCATTAGCCACCTCCATCCTGCCATTACACATCTCTATTCAGGGACGAACCGAGAATCATTGCTGCTCCCTGCTGTGAATTATCATCTTGTTTAAAGCCAATATATATATCTTAGAATTTACGATTATTAAGAAAAGTGTCCACAACCTTGGCTCATTTAATTGGATTCGGATGACGGTAAAGTTACACACCTCACGACACGTTTCAAATTAAAAATGAGAAATGGATAAGTGGGTTTACTCAGCTTGGACTGGTTGATGTATGGCTACCCAATCAGCAAGCAGCTTTTTACTTTAGCACATTAAACACCAGGCTGGTTTCCAAATAAAGACTGATCAAGTCATTAATAGTTTTTAAAATATGACCTAGATTGGCCTGAAATGATGGGTAGGCCTGGTAACTCACTTTCATCCTGCACTATCTAGGTAATAGGCTGATGTAACACTGTGGTAGAGTATTTAACTGCAGACCGATAGATATCCGGTTTAAAACCCCTGCTGTAAATTACTTTAGATAAAAGCTTTCGTGAACGAATGCGTCACATTACAAGAACACAAGTCTCGTTCTGCAGCTGAACTATCCATCAAGGTCTACCATTCCTCTACAGACATGCACCAAACGCAGGCCAGACATTTCCAACTACAGTGGCCAACTCTAACATGGGAATCCATTTTGTGCAGTCTTGGTATATTGTGTAGGTTGTTAGTTTCCACAACAAGGGTGGAGAGGGAGAAACAGATGTGGTTGCTAGCGTCCAAAACACAGACGATCGTCCAAGTCCGTACTTGGACGACTCTTCGGACGATGACTTCATCACCAGATGTTTCGATTGTTAACACCCATTTGAAAAACTCTCAGAACACCTTGTTTTATGGATGCAATTGTATCTGTAACAACCTGTACTAAAATGTTTAAATTCAGTTATGCTCCTGTGTATTATGGGCACTAGGGATCTCAAGCCTTCTTTGGGTTCGACGGTGGATGAGTCGTCAGCGATTTTAGAGTCAGAGAATATTAATTCCCAGCAGTAAAGCAAATATGTTTTATTAAGCACTTCAATATACATCAGAAAATTCAGCTTAATATAATACAGGAAATATTTTTTTTAGATGAAAAGGTCAATGTACATGTTAAGCTATTTACAATAAAAATGTCGAAGGTCAATTCAAAACAATACGACAAACACAGGCAAAAATACAATGACTGCTTGACGAGGTGGGCTAAATAATTCGGAATACTGTGTTGAGAACTTATACATGAGTCCTTCCATTAAACCTTCATGGTATAACTTCCAGCCAAACCGAGGAGCTAAGAGATGTGACTCGGGTCAATGCATGTTGTGTTTGTGCATGCAACAGCAGGCCACGCCCCTCCCCTCCTTCCTCTCTTCCGAGTTGGCACAAGAACAGCTAACTTCTAACATTATGGAAAGCACAATTATGACATTTAAATGCTAACACAGCCCCAAAACCGTCCATGAGAAACAGATGTTTTCGATCCAGCAGCAGAATCTCAGAAGACATTACCTCCGATCCCTTCTGGAGGAATGGTGCTGTAGTTGCTATGAGACTAAACTGCTGGTTTAACTTTGGCTTGGACACATATACATTTCAAACAATGCTTTAAAACCCCAAATATCACCAAAGTTTACAAGTCTGGTGTGTCGGTTGTGAAGAGAGGACCCAAATACAAACACTGTGATTGTATCCTAAATATCCAGAAAAGAAAAAACTCAACCAGCCACACAACAATTAAAAGAGGATCAAGCTTCTCTGTCTTGCATTGTGGGTTTTATATTATATTGGATTCTGGGAATGAACGCATTCTAACATTGCTTTTGCTTGAGAATTCTGATTCGAGCATCAGATTGTTGACAGTATACAACTTGTTTACTTAAATACCAATTTAAATGCGCACACCCAAAAAATTAAACTGCTTTCAAAAAAAGAATAACAAAAACAAAATAGCGTCCCACAGGGACAAAATGAAATCACATGGGTTGAATATTTCCAATGAACTCTTTACTTTTGCTCGGATATCTCTAATACTACAAAGCACATAGCAACCAAAAAGTATTGAGATCACCAAAATAACTGCAGGCAACTTTTGAACACAGCACCAAGGTAAGAGTATACAATAAAAACAAGAGTGGCTTTTCTCCAAAATAAATATGCTTGATTATACTTGTTGAGTAAATTGCGATAGCTAGTAACATATTACACACAACATATGTTAAACACACAGAGCAAGGTTAACACAGATTATTTTGGGGTCTCTAGATAGGCAGAGTATCGATGAGTTGAACATTTTCCAATGAGTTGTCTGGGTGTTTCTATGGTTAAAGGTGACAATGAACTCTGCAGAACATTGCTGTCAGTGACAGTGTTTGTACAATTGCAACCGGCGAACAAAAAAAAACGTAAAAACTCAAACTGAGATCATGTGTATTTCCTTTGAATGATTGTTGTGATAAGGAGCTTGTGGCTGAGCGACAGGCTGATGGAACAAATGCACGTCTGTCATTCCCCCCCACCCCCCCACCCCACCCCCCCCCGTCTTTTTAAAAAGTGCATACACTGCATATTAAATATCAATACATTAAATTAAAATGATAGTGTGCATGATTAGACTGAGGCTGTAACGGATGTAGGCACATCGAAGTATCAGTTCATGTAAGCCTTGTGCAGCGGTCAACATTCTTCTCTAAGATGTCAGAGTCGTTCCACCAGAGTGGAAATAAAAACACAAATCGGTTCTTATGCAGATGAATAGGGTTGCTTTGGCACATTCCTTCCAATGCCTGCGTGACGAATGGCATTCAAGACATCTGCAACGGGATGAGGACGACGATCTAAATTAGCTTTTTTTTGTGGTTGGAAAACGTACGTACTTGGCCAGATAATAATACATTAAACAAGTGAAGAAAAATGTCCAAGTTAGTGAAAATATCAAGTTCAGCTCAGCAATCGTCACTTTATTTCGAAGCAAGCAACATCTTCAACATTGATTTTGTACACTAATACGGTCAGTGTGGTTTGAAGATTACTTTGAAGTTTAAATGAATGAAATGTTGGATATTTCTATGACTTGACAGATGTGCAATAACACCAGTGCACATTCAACATGCCCAAACATTAAATCACAAGCACATTTTGGTTAGAACGACATGAAACACACACACCTTACCGGTTATAATGGTGTCTCCTTCTTGTAGTTAAACCCAGGATCTGATCCTTCAATCTGCAGTTTCAGGGCTTGTTTAAGGCTTAGTTCAGTTTCCCCAATGGGGTAGTTCTCCAGAACATCCTGGTGGCCTCTGCTCTGTACAGTTCTTGGGACAGAGACTCGGCCTAGGAAAACCTGATTGCCATGAAGGTGGTAGTTAGGGTTGGTCATTATGCCGTTCCTCTTCTTCTCTGCACAGCTCTGCTGTTGGAAGAAGAACTGTTCAGGAGTCTGGACCCCGTCCTGCTGTGTGGACCCACCAACCAAAATCTTGCAATGAGGATCCTTCACTGAAATGTTTGCCACCGACTTGTTCAGGGCAACCTTTTTGTCAAACTGGGTCATTTCATACTCCAAAACCTGATTGGAGCCACTGTTCTTGAGCTTTTTCTTATCTCCCGATCCTCCTTTCCCATTTGAAGTGCCATTTCCTGTTTTACTACTTTTGGTCGACTTCATACCGGGCTTGACCTGAACCCAGTCAAATTCGTTCAGCGGAGATCCCGGCTGATGGCCGATGGACTTAGTGGTGGAGGAGGGTGAGACGATGGACTGCCTGCTTCGGCTGCGAGGCAGAGAGTGTTGCTGTATCTGCTCTGTGAAGGTCAGTCCGTGGAAGCTGTCTATGGGCACGGTCTGCGCCGTGGCAGTGGATGACGTGGTCCTCAAGGAGGAGTTTTTGGAACTCTTCAGAGAGTTGTTTGAAAGAGAGGACTTCTGCCTGTCGACGGTGGAGTCAGGAGATTCCGATGGGGAGCTGAAAGCGTGAACAGGTCCGTTGGGTAAACCCCGTCCTGACGACTGCAGTTCCCCAGCCCCGGTGCTACCAGAGCTGTTAGACTTAATCGTAAGGGACTGCATCTTCCCGGTAACAGACAGGGGGGTTTTCTGTTCCATGGTGTGCACCGGAGAGGGACTGCAGCCATTCACACTGGAAGCTCCGTACTTCTCCAGAAGTTTAATGATCGCTGAATGGCCCCCTTTCGCTGCCACTCGCATGGCAGTGCGCCCAAACTGATCAGCGTGATTGGGGTCGGCCCCGTGCTCCAACAGTATCCGCACAACGTCGATGTGACCCTCCTGGGCCGCGATGCCGAGCGCCGTTGCCCCCTGGTTGCACGTGTGGTCCACACGAGTGCCGTTGTCGATCAGAAACTGCACCACTTTCGTGTGGCCTTGCCACGCGGCCGACTGCAGGGCGGATCTCTTCTCGTTGTCGCAGGAGTTCACGTCGGCGTGATAGTTAATCAGCATGCGGACCATTTCGACGTGCCCCTGCCAGCAGGATACGTGGAGAGCCGTTCTCCCCTCGGTGTCGTTCACTTCCACGTTGGCTCCGTTTTCAAGAAAGTACTCTGCCATGGCGAGCTGGTTCTCAAGTGCCAATATGTACAAGGTCGGACGTCCATCTGCGTCCTTGTGGTCGATGTCAGCACCGTGAGTCAGCAACAATTCAACAATGTCCCTGTGACCTTCTAGTGCAGCAACCCTGAGGGAATTCCGCCCATCGTAGCCTCGCTGGTCAATGCAGGATTTGTTTTCCAGAAGAATGTGGACGCAGTCGTAATGGCCCTCCTGTGCAGACAGTATCAGAGGTATACGACCGTCGTTGTCCACTTCTATGCACCGTGCTCCCTGCTCGATGAGGGCGTCGCACACCTGGCGGTGGCCCTCAAACGCAGCCATGTGTAGCGGGGTCCAGCCTGCGTCGTCTCTGTGATTTTCATCCAGTCCTCTGTCCAGCAGAGTTCGCACCACCTCCACGTTTCCTTGAGCGGACGCGATGCTCAGAACCGTCCTTCCTTCACTGTCAATGCTGTCGACGGCCGCCCCCCAGAACAGCAAGGTGTTGACAACAGAGGCATGACCCATGGAAGCAGCGGCGAGGAGGGGCGTTCGCCCATTATTGTCCGTGTGATCGACATCCGCTCCTCCTTCCAGCAGCAGATCTACCACGTCTACATGCCCTTCATAGGCTGCTACAAGTAATGGAGTCATGCAGTCTTTATCACAGTGGTCCACCTCTGCGCCTCTGTCGATGAGGAGGCTGACCACAGAGGCGTGGCCTTTACTGGCCGGTACGCAGAGAGCGGCAACCGACAGAGCCGTCCTGCCGTCCACATCTTCGTGATTAATTTCCGCGCCGTGATCCAGAAGGTGCTCGACGATCTCCCTGTGGCCCATGTACGCCGCCGCGATGAGGGCGGTCCTTCCTTCGTTGTCCGCTTTGTTGACCTCCGCCCCGTGCTGCAGGAGGTTCAGGACAATGTCTTCGTGACCTCCCCATGCGGCGGCTCTCAAGGCGGTCCTGCTGTCGGCGTCGGCACAGTCGACTTTGGCGCCGGCGTAGAGGAGAGCGGACACCACCTCTGAGTGACCTCCCCAGGCCGCTGACCTGAGGGCGGTCCAGCCATCGTGATCGGTGTGGTTGATGTTGGCCTCGCAGCCAATGAGGCAGTTCACCACTTTAGTGTGACCCTGCCTTGCGGCGAGGGTAAGTGCCGTTTGCCCATGGTTATCCACCAGCTCCATGTTTGCCCTCCTGGAAATGAGCAAGTTCACCACATCCAGGTTTCCGCTGTAGGCGGCGTTCGCCAGCAACGTCCTCCCACTGGAGTCGCACTGGTTGACCGAGGCTCCGTTATCGAGCAGAGTCCGAATGGAGTCTTCCCTCTCCAGCGCCTGCTGGATGATGCAGGAGGCGTGGTCGTCCTCGTTGTTCACGTGAGCTCCGGCTTTCACCAGCAGCTGGAGCACCTCTTGCTCTTTGGGGATGGAGGTGCTGAGGGAGTCCTTGGCGGGCGTGCCGTTCCACACCATCCAAAGAGCCAGGTTGTACGGCTCGATCTGCAGGTTGGAGTTGATGAGATGCAGCGCAAACTCCTGAACCTCCAGCGGTTTGAGCTGCTTGGCCCGGCAGGTGTAGCGCATGGCCATCATCCTGTGACCTTCTGCCGCATTACACAAGTACTTCTGCGTGCAGTGCTTCACGTCCAGCAGCCATTCGGCAAAGCTGTAGTGAAACAGGATCTTGGTTCCTTTGAGGCCATCCACCAACAGTTTAGAGAGGATATCAATCTTCTTCTGAAACTCTTCCATGGTTAGAGTTGTGTTTTTGGTCCACACAGCATGATAAAGCTCCTTGATAGTGAGAGGCCTGCAGGTGGCGAGGATAACGTTGAGGATTGGCTGGACTTTGGCGAACTGTTTCCGGACAAACAGTCGTTGGCAGAGCCACAGGTAGAGGCCGTTGAGGGTGCCGGGGATGTCCCGGATCTCACGCAGCATGATGAAGTTCTCCACCACGCCGTCCAGCACGCGCTCCAGGTACAGGAAGCAGCCGCTGCTCTTGATGTGGAGCTGGTTGAGCATTTCTGCGGTCTCCTTGGTGAGGTGCTGTCGCAGAGCCTCTTCCTGGTCCAGTCGCTGGAGGATGTACTGCTGCACGTCCTTGACGATGTACGCCTTGCGCAGGTCATCCAGGCTGATCTTACGGAATCCTGAGAAGAAGAAAAGAAGAAAGTGCATCAGCCCAATACTCTGTGACCAAGACCAAAGACATTTTCTCTTTGTCTCAGATTATTAACTTGGCAATGTGTCAATGTAATACCACAAGGGTGTTATTACACTGTGTCAAACTGCTTTATTACATCGTGACCATATGAAGGCGACTACAAAGTTTGTCTACCGTATTCTATAAATTAAGAAAATTGGGTCTGACCTTCAAAACATTGTCCTTTTCATTTTTAAATGCGTTCTTTTACCTTTGAAAAATGATGCCAACATTTAATTTCTGTAGACGAGGGCTAATTAGTGGTAAAGCTATGTGACTAAAGTGAAATCTTTCATAGAAATTGAGAGCATGACCCTTGGAGTGCACCTCAATAGGAGCTCAGTATCTGCATGGATGATCTTTTAAAAGGACTGTGGAAGAATACAACTTGCGTAATTTGTTACGTAAAAGACAGTTAGTGTCACTTCATGTTTCTCGATTTGAAACATCTTCACAGCTCCATCCACATCTTTCAGAAATGTATTTAGCTCGACAGATGGACATTAATAGTTTTATTCTCAGTATTACAGTGGCAGAGAGAAAGTTGACAAGACATTCCACAAGGTTACTGATTTTATTTTCTCGTCTATCTAGACTCCTGTTTTGGGAAAAGAGGCTGTTTAATTCCCCTGTTGCATCCAATTTCCTGGTGGTTTGAAAACAGCCTGCCAAAAAAGATGGTTTCATTTCCTTCTACCCTGGTAGTGTGACAATTTGCATCTGAGAAATAAAAAATGTTCTTTGACAATTTCACACACACCCAAGGCACAAAACAAATACTCAGAAGTACTTATCTGATGTTCCTTTAATAGAGAAGAAACAAAATAAATCATCCTTGCAGGGACTCAATTCTTGCACATCCCTCTTTAATCTGTCTTGAATTGCAACTGCAAAGATTCTCTTCGCACTAATTCATCACACGCGCATGTCACAATGCCCTGGGCAACATCCCATTCAGTAATGGTTATTGTTTGGGAGAAGGACTGTGAAACAGTATCCTACACTTGGGCAGTAGTGCCACGCCTTCAGAGTAATGAGGGGAAGAACAAGGAACCTTTGGACATTGTTAACTCACAGTGCCAGCTAAATGCATGCTTGTCACCTCATGAAATGTGACTGTGCTGGTCAATGCAGTTCAAGCACACAGCTAATCTGGTCAAACTACAGTCCAGAAACCAGAACCCAATCTGATAACAGCCACAAAAACATGGGTATCACCCACACTATCACCGTAAACACATCACCAACATCTGCTGACGAACGATGTAAAAGAGAACCCAGTGAACTCAACCACACAGAGTTGGCAACAGTTTTTTTTTTAGCAACAGAGAGGATTTTCCACTGGCTCTCCCAGGGTCTGGGACCCTCCTACCACTTCCCCCACTCCTCCCATTCCTCCCGTGCCTAATCCTTAACTCTGCAAGTTGGGAAAGATCCAGCCTGGCCAGGAAAAAGGAAGACGGCATTAAGAGAGATGGTGTAGTGAGAAACTATGAGACAGATGACCTAAAAGTCCCATGAAATGCTGCATTAATGGTTGTCTAATGTTCGATGTATTATACACATGGGTGTCGTCTACCCACTGTGTGTCTGGATAAGAAGGTGGTGAGAGGAGCGGTAGGAAGACGTTTCTTTTGTTTCCCTCTACATGAATGTCTTTGTGAGAATGTAAACATTTGAAAACATCTGTGAAGTGTAAACTAAGCATCTGAATATCTCAATAATGACCATGTTTGGGGAACACAAGAACAGGAACAGTGGAATGTGAAAGCCTGAGCAAAGGAAGAAAAGCTTTGAAAACCCAGAGTCACCAAAAAAAGAAAAGAAACGAACCAGCGAGAGACTCCAGTCTGAACACGGCAATGAAAAAAATACAAATAATATATATATATATATATACAGTATATACTCAATTACTGTAAATGGAGGAAGCTGACCTACAATTTCCACTTGAGTCATCCCAGACATCTCTTCAGATGGCCTGGATCTCCGCTGAGCTGCCAGTGCACACCCTGATTGTTCCTGTCATGTGACACGGGAACTCTGAAGGCACGAGGCAGGAATAAGCTCTGCCACTGGCCCTACGGCAGCCTAACAGGAAATGACACGATTCGGAAGCCGTTTTCACTTTCTTGCCGTTTCCTTTTCCAAAAACAGGAATTTCCCCAGGTCTCATTGGCTGACAGCCTAGGCTATGGAGACTGTTCATAGTGGGAAAACAATAGGTGGTAGCTGAGGCCTGGGGGAGGTTTGGGGGAGGGTGGTGGGGGGTGAATGACTACTAAACAACCAACAACTGGCACATTCATCAGAGCAAGGGGAGCAGCTGCTCTTCGTTACTGAACCCACAGACACAGCCAGGCACACACAAAGAGCCAACTGTTTACCTTCTAGATTAATTTTTTCAGATGACAAGTGAGTACGTGTGAGGCCGTCTGCGTGTGTGGGGTTGTGTGTGTGTGTGTTAGCCTGAGTGTGTCAGTGATTAGAATAAAAAACCAGCCTCAGCTGAGCTACTGACCAACACTGTGTCTAATTTCCACAACATTATTTCAGCGCAAAAACCCTGAATCTGAAGTCATGAGATCCTTAACATAAACAGAAACCCAAGATCCTCTCTAGGCCAGGCCTCTTCTCCCCTGGCCTCTCCTGGCCTCTCATCCCTGCCCCCCCCACCCCCCCAGCCTCTCTTGTCCCCTCCCTCTCCCAGCCACTCTTATCCTGTCCTCACCTTTCCTCCCCTTGTCTCTTGTTCCCCCTGGCCTCACCTCCCCAGACCTCCCCCTCCCCCTAGCCTCACTAAACTGCCACCTAACCTCCTCTGTACTAGTGTCTGCTCTGCAGCTGGAAGATAGTGTGTTCCAGAACATAAAGACAGCCAGCTAAACAGAGGAAGTTATGTGCAAAAGCCTTGACTCTGAACACGCAAAGAAAAACAAATGTAAAAATACTTGACTGGGAAATAATGCTGAAATGATTTGCCGCTATGGTTTTCTTTGCACGTGAGAATGTACATTATATTTGTGTTTGCTAGCCTTAAGAACAATACTCAAACAGTAATAAAACACGATCAAAGCATTAGTCAAACTGCATACAGTCTGGCAAACAAGACGTAACTACGAAACCTTTTGAAATAGAGGCATCAGACATGTCTGGAAAATGGCTGCATAAACATTTTAACGATTAATTGGCAGGCTGTCATCTTGGCGAACGACAGTATAAGAGAGCCACGCCCAAACACGTCCTGCAGCGAACCACCCTGACGAGGGAGGCTTTTCCAGTCTGACCTGTTTAGTGGCAGGTGAAAGGTTTAGGGGGGGTTTAGGTGTAGCTCTGTGGTAAACTACTGTATTTACCTAAGAGTCAAGAGGTCTTTGGGTAAAAGTGTCTGCGAAGACAAAACCTTATTGTTATAACATGTTTTTAATCAACTGAAAAGAGAAGAAAGAACATTCTGTCTTAGAGTCTGTCCTCCTGTTACTGCCAACAGAAAATAAATCCTTACATGCTACTGAGACATATTATCACAAATAAAAATAGGTTTAGCAGATGGTTCTATCCGAAGCGATGTGCAGAGTTATTTGAAGGCGACAGAAGCTGACTGCGGTGGATGCCCGTGGGCTTTGTTAAGCCACAACTTGCCAGGTCGTATCTCAGTGTCTTCTGGAGACTTTAGTTGCCCGTCCTGATCAACATGAAGACAGACACTAAACACACTAGAACAGAACGCAACACACACACACACACACAGCCCAAAGTCTGAAGAGCTCCATGTCGACAGACACACCGGCTCGTGGGAATACAAAAAACCATTCAGCTAGGCTAATTAATATCTGTCACCTCTAGAGAGTAATTATCTTTTCCAGTGATCTGTTAACCTGAGTCATACTTAACTCTCTTTATTCAAATAAGACATTCCGGTGTTTATTTTTTTAGAACAAATACCTGTTTGAAGAAAGAGCTAGAGTTATGCTCACATTCCACCAACTTGACCTCACATCTCACATTCTCCTAAAACTGACCTCTAAATGACCTTGGGGGGGGAGGGGGGCTCCCCTGGCCCCAAAAACAACTTGGTTCTTGCGCACAATAATGCACTTAAGTCCTGGATGTCAATCATGTTTAATTAACTAGCACGTCACTTCAAATGAGCCAGCTACCTGCTACTGCAGCTGGGAACATTTTGCTTTGCATGCCCACGCGACAGACCTTTTTTCTTCCAGTCGGAGGAATGTACACACAGCTCTCAGTAAAGTCAGGTACTTGCAAAGTTATCGTTGGCATGCGAGTCAAGGCAGAGAAGGATAACTCTCTTCTTACTTCATAACAGGGCAAACAAAAAACACGCTGGGATTTTCAACCCCAAAATAGGCATTGAAAATCCCCCATCATCTAAAGAAGGCCTAATTGAAGATCCTTAAATGAAAGCGTGAGTAGACATACTTTTAAAATAAAACTATTAAAAGAAAAGAAATAAGCCTAAAGTCATGTGGATCTTTGGCAGGACCAGAGTGAAGACCTCGTCACCTGAGAAGAACTGGGAGGAAGACAGAAGGAAGCCTCGCCTGCCTAGAGCGCCGCTTCAGCCGCAAAGAACCTGAGGTGTTCCAGAAACACACAGCAGACATGTAATTTGCCTGGCTGTCAGACTACTCTGCGGTAAATTACAGTATTCATGGGGATTATAACTGCTTTCAGCTTGGCTCAGAGCTGGACAGGCAGTCTTCAAGACTAACAGCCTAGAAATCTTTACATGTTGTACGTGTTTGCCATCAACAACAGTGTGCCTCATTCATACTGAAGCGTTTGAGGCTAAGAGGTCAACATCTGAGGTGAATGGAAAGGGATCTTTTTTGGCTTTGGTGAGAATTTCAGCAAATGCTTCGATCACTGCCAGGTTGTCCTTCCGTTCAAGTCTCTTCCATCCATGACACGTAGCTCGCTGATGAAAGCACGTCTGCGGATCCAAACAACATCTGTGATGACAGTGGACGTCTGAAGATCTAAACAAGGTCTCCATCTCTCCTTGGGGCTGCGTTCCTCGGCTGGCTCAGCTGAGCTAAACAGCTCTCGCTGGCTTCACACACGCGTGTTTGTGTTGACCCATCGCCAGAACATCTCCCAGTCCCTTGGATCGCTCGCTTTGCCCAAAAAAAGTCAAGAAGGCAAAACCCCAGGATGGGAGACAAGCGTCTCTCGCCTCGTGTGGGGGAGGAGAGCGGGCCGGGCTCTGCCTGATGCGCTAGGAGGCTCTGCGGACGAGAGACCGGAAGTGCTCCGGCTCAAGGGTGGAGGGTAAGGAGGCTCACTTCAAAACAGGATAACAGGGTTTTTTTTTTTACTTCCTGCCCCGATCAGAGGTGGTAAATCACGGCTGTCATCTGGCCTTGGGCAGAGAAAGGTCCATTCATGGCATAAGCTGGAGCCATGGAGGAAGAGGAGGAGGAGGAGGGGGGGGGGGGGGGGGAGGACCCACTGCAGCAGGCTAATGTTACCCTTAAGATAAATTTGACTCGGAAACCATCATCCACACACCCTTTCCCCATCAACATCTGCTCTGTTGAGAGGTGGTTTTAAAGCAGGAAATGTAACATGAACGACACATGAAGTTAAGTATAACGTGTTGCTAAAGAGCAATGGAAACGACCGGAGATTAAGCACAAACAATAAGGATATACGTCAGTTCTATAGGAGGACGTCCTTCACAGGGAAAACCTCCTAAAAGCACTTTTCCCCTCAAACAAATGTTCTTAGAAGAGGAAAAAAAATGAAAATATGCCGTTCTTCATTACGGTCTCTATTCATAGTTGGGGGGGCGCCGCCCACACGGGCGTGCCCACAGTGGACTGTGTGGAGACTCAGCTAAGGCACATGGTGCCCTTGTCCTCTCTGAGTTCAGCGCCGCTTCCACGCCATGACTGAGTTTACGCACGGTCAGCAGGTCATCCTCCACGAAGACCGCAAAGACTCTGACGTCAGGACGATGACTAAGGCGTATTCTATGAACATAACAAACGCACCTCGGGAGAGAAGGAGAGAAAATTGTATCTTCTTTATCTATTGTAGCTTCTTTATTTCATATTTTCCTACAATCTGCTGTTGTAGACTGCAATTTCCCCCCAGCGGCACAAATAAAGGATTTGATTTTATTGTCTTATCTTATCATTGTCAACATCCACCACCTCCAGCCATTCAAAGACTGAACATCAGCCTGATCTTAATGCGTATATAAAAGCACCAAAGACTTACTGTAATCTAATGCTGTTATTTTTTTTGTACTGTGTTCATCCCTCAACATTGCCGATCATCTTCAGGCAAAATATATTGTATTAGCAGGAAGCAGGAAAAGATGCTTAACCTTTGCTGGATGTCTGAGTGATAGTGAGTTGCCATTTGTGTTTTTTAAAGGCCCCCTTAGGCTTTCCCTTCTCTCTTCCCTTACATCTCTGCTTCTGCCTCTCCCTTTCACTCACTCCCTCAATCCTTCTCTCTCCAGCTCTCCTTTCAGTCTCGTTCCCTCTCCCTCTCACCCCTCTTTCCCTTCCTCTCACTCGTTATCACTCCCCTTCTCCCTCTCTACCTCCTTGTGCTGTGGAGGTTTTTTAATGGGTACAAACTCAACATGGTTCTCCTCAACTAGGATCGCTGCCTAAGTGTTTCCACTTGGCCTCCCCACTATAGCCTTCCAGTAGCCCTGGGGGGGGGGGGGGGGGGGGCAGCAGCAGGGAGGGAGGGGGGGGCAGCAGTACCTTCCAGTAGCCTTGGGGGGGCAGCGGGCAAGGCAGCAGTACCTTCCATAACCTGGCTGTGGGAACGAAAAGGCAGACTTATGGTACATTCTCTACCATATGCTTGCCTCTTAATCAACTTGTATGGCCAAATGAATCTCAGCCGCACTTAATTTCATTGTTTATGAGTGTGCAATGGTTTCGCTAAACCGGGATCATTAAAAAAGAAAAAAAAAGAGAAAAGAAGCGTCTGACACAGTCTTAACAGACGGTTAGAAAACACCGGAGGCCTTCTCACAAAACGCTGCATTCTTGGTTTGTGAGGTTGGAGAGGAGCGGACGTGAGTGTTCTGGGGAGGCAGGAGGGGATTCGTGCTTCCTGCAGGGTCTCTGAGGTGGCAGCGCTTCCCACGGCACATTCCTCTGGTGCGCACAGACACCAGGAATAACAGCCAAGCAAGGCCTGTGGAATCCCAAGTTTGCTCCCTGGATAAACATCATCGTCCCCGCTTAGCAACAGGAACCCCTGCGGCCAGGGTTCCAAGAGAACGCACGGACGTTTCCACGACAATGATTTTTCTTTTTTTTCCGGTGGCTTCTGTGTCTTTCTTTCGTTCGTAAGGTTGATGTGACTGGAGAGACTCGACGCTGTGGTGTCGGCTTGTTTTTCTAACGCATGCTGCTTAGGAAGAAAAGCTTGTGGTCGAGAAAGAACAAGAAATAAAAACTATTCTAGTTCCTTCCAACAGATACAAGGTGTGATAGTGTGTTAGGATGTGCGCTAGCAAGAAAGAATGTTAACAAAAACCTATTTGTGTCGAATTACATTTGACAGTTAAACTATAAAAAACTAAAGAATGTGTTGTGTTGAAACCTGTACACAAGAGGAAAGCAGCCAACATTTGTGAGCAGAATTACAATGTCAGTTTGTGTAGCAGAGACACACAATGCATCTTGGCAGGTGCAATAGTTCGAATCCATTAAAGCGAAAAAAGAACAAACGTTGAGATCTGGTCCCAGGAAAAAACAGGAGATATCTTCTAGTCTTTCTGCCACTTCCTCTCTCTCTCCTCTTAAAAGGGCCAGTGAACTTCTAATGCATTATTAAATACACTCTGGGTAAATGTTCTCTTTTAGAGAAACATAACATCTGAATACTACATCATTTCTAATAATAGTTTATTTTCATAAGGGTATTAACTGAAGATGCCAAATTAATTGTCAGTAGGTTGACACAGGTTCGGCCCCTTGTCTATGAGGTCAACTGAAAAATGGATCGAAAGGCAAGATGCAGGAAATTGACTGACAGAACACTGTCAATAAACTTCAGCTCATCTCTGCGGAGGACAGGCTGTTCAGCAAAGCTGCACCACATCCCAGCCATCTGCAGGTCAGTCTGAGCACAGCGGAACCAAACCTTCTAGAAACAACCAGCATTCATCACTAATAACTAACCACACTTAACACAACTATGTTACATTTTCAGGGTTAAGTGCTTATCTATCCATCCATTTCTAATCACTAACATGCCAGAGTGGAACTGAGTTTAACATAGCATGACTCACTGACAGAAGCCCCCTGGTCAACTCTGACTAGGCCATAATAAACTGATGAAAAGAAGAAATCAGACCATCTTTGACCAGTAAAGCTTACAGCAAGTACCCAGAAAGCAAGCAGGGGGAAGTCCCTTGTCCAAGGACACAGCCTCATTTTGGCACAGCCAGGATTTCAAACCGGCAACTGTACAAGCCTGATTCCCTAACCGCTCGACCACCGGACTCCCTGATTACATAATGGTAAACCAGTGGTCTTCAACCCTGGTCCTCAGGACCCACTGTCCTGCATGTTTTGGATGTTTCCCCCTTCCCACACACCTGATTCTAATGCATGATCGTTTACCAGGATTCTTCAGAGCTAGATAACGACCCATGCATTAGAATCAGGTGTGTTGGAGCAAGGAAACATCTAAAACATGCAGGACAGTGGGTCCTGAGGACCAGGGTTGAAGACCACTGTGGTAAACTATCAGCGATAAAACTACCAGCGACCAACATCAATCAACACCATGTCCTGGCCTTCTGCCCCCCCCCCCCCCAACACAAACACCCCACTTACACTGCACAATACCCAACACCTACCCACAAAGCAGCTCTGGCCAATTACTTCCTGAGCCAATCATAAAAGCAAAACACAACAATAAATAACCAGTTGCTACTGGAAAGGCTGGTTAGGTAACCCTCCCTGCTGCTTGTGGAGGGTTGTTGTGAAGCCCACACTGTGGAGAGGTGGAGAGGACCTGAGCGCAGGCTAGGTGGGTGAAGAACGCTCCCACACTCTCCAGCCTTGTTATGCCAGCCTCGCTGTGCTCGTCAGGGGACGGCAGGCTGACAAGTAGATAATGGCTTCCAGCTCGGCTTGTCACAGCGCACGGAGGAGGCCTCCCTTCCACCTGGATTCAGGATCGGGAGGCTGTTCTGTGTCAGAACCTAATCCTTTTTTTTTTTTTTTTAGCATTTCGCTATGCTGAAATGACGTTTGAATAAAGGCTTTTATCAGCCGATGCGACAGGTGCTTTGTCTAAATGAGCCGTTTATCACGATTTACCACGGCATGAATAGAGGCATGAAGTAAATTGGTAATCAATCACAGAATAAGGGGGGGGGGGGGGGAGAGTGGGGGGGGGGGGGCATGAGGGAGCTGGCGTTTTACCTGTGAACAGTTTGGTGATGGTCTTGTTCTGGCGCCGGGCAGAGCAGACGAGGAGCAGCCAGGGAGGGAGGAGCTCCTGGTGGAAGGCCAGGAGCTCAGCTATGGTCCTGGGGGAGCCGGGAGGGGGCCGCTGCTCCCCCTCACCCATCTGAAAGCCCTCGTCAATGGAGTCGACCAGGAGGAACAGAGACTGCTGGGGTGGCTTGGAGCTCAGCAAGGGGAGGAGGACACACCTGAGAGGGGGAGGAGGGGACGGAGGGAGGGATGGAGAGGGGAGGAAGAGAGGAACAGGAAAGAAAGGAGGGAGAACAAAAAGAGGGAGAATGGAGAGAAAAGTGCTTAGTTTAAAATAAACACATTGAATTCCTTACTATTCACACATGTATTTACATGACTGACAAAATTACCCTTCAACGAGGGTGTGACCCAATAAAACAAGAGCATTTAAAATAAGTATAACCGATAGTAAATACTTCACTAAACTCACAAACCCAAGGGGTTTTAACGCTATGTCAACCTTTAAACAACACCAAGCCGAAAGGGAAACTCAAGAATCCCATTTGCTTGAATGCTAATGAGCGGCGCAGCCATAAATGCCACGGAAGCGCAACTGCATTGCTGTGTTTTCTACCCTGCTGTTGTTGCTGGCAGAACTTCAGTCCTCACACACACAGCCAATCACAGGCCGGTCTGTAGACCACCGGTTTGCTGTTTTACAATTAAATTCCCGTAACAGCAGCCTTTAAATATGCATGCCCTCGCCAGCCCCAAATGAGCCTCGTTTAAAAAAGGACAGATCCAAAGAGCACAGCTGTCAAGAGTCAGGACCTGTCTGGCTTCAGCCAATCAAAAGAGGGAGACAGAAAGGAGAGAGAGAGAGAGAGAGAGAGAGAGAGAGAGAGAGAGACACGAAGACACAGAGAGAGAGAGAGAGAGAGAGACAGAAAGGAGAGAGAGAGAGAGACAGAGAGAGACAGAGAGAGAAACACAAAGACAGAGAGAGAGAGACAGAAAGGAGAGAGAGAGAGAGATAGAGACAGAGACAGAGAGAGAGAGAGAGAGAGAGAGAGAGAGAGAGAGAGAGAGAGAGAGGAGCAACACAGACATCCACCTGCACCTGCAGCGTTACAGGGCTCCGTCTCTGACAAACGACATGACAAACATGGCCGCCAACCCTGCCAGCCATGGTCCGAACCGAGAGTGATGCATGCTGGGAGTCTGGCCCAGAGGAATGTCCATGTGTGGAGGTCAGACCTCTGAACTGCAGACACGTCCCCTGCAGAGACAATCAAATCCACAGTGACAGCAAGTGGACCACACAAAGAAGCATTCTTCCCATTCAAATCAGAACGCTTTCAGAACGCTTCACCGTCAGAAAGGCAGTTGACAAAGGTCAAGCCAGCAGAAAAAACTTTAACAAAACTTTAAATGAGAGTCTGGCGAGACTCATGGCGATCCAGACCAACATTTAACATTCCCAAACTGATAATTCGAGTGGAAATCAATGACAGTGAGGGCGTGGAACCCTGGGTAGAGCTATTCTCGGTTCTTCCTGCCTTCTGACATATGGGAACAGTTGAGAGAAAAGGTTCCGTGGAACATGTATGACGCAGCAGATGTGTGCTGCAGTCCCCATCCCTCTTCTGCCAAGCGGCCGCCATCACCGTGACGCTTCATGAAGACGTCAGCGCAAACTGGCAGAACCAGGCAGGCTGCCAGCTTCTTCACACCCATCACAGTGGCCGTATTACAGGCCAGACATCCAGACAGGTCCCTCACCACCAGCACTGTGGCTCAGGTCCAGGACGAACGTGTGTGTGTGTGTGTGGCCTCGACACAGGCCTATTTTAAGGCAGGAGGTGTCAGGTGTGTCTAAGTCGAACCCAAGCTGACGAAACGGCCCAGCGTCACTCAGGTGAAACATGAGGAGACGCTTCGTAAGGACGATCAGGAGCACCTCAATCCCTTAAACTCTCTTAATGGGAAGAAAAAAGAAAGCCAAGTTAGCTGTTTTAATATTCAGGGGGCTGACCTATTAAAAGAGAGAAAAGAGAGAAACACTAAACTCTGCTCTTCTTAGAACATTTCTTATTCTTTGTTACATCCCGCAAGATGTAATTCCAGTCATCAAAAAGCAATCGAACTGAGAAAGACATTGAGTTTGTCCTGGATTGGACCCTCTTCAAACTGTTCAGCTCTCAACAGAAACTAATCAGATAAGCTTCCCATTTCTCTGACATTCAGTTATGAACTCCCTATTTTCCGTCTGCGGAGCGAGATCTTAAACGACAAAAAGAAAAGAGTTTGTCAGACATGCCAGAAAACTGAGAACGAGAAAGTGTGAGGGAAAATGAGAAAAACGTAGGAAACAGCACTCTTTATCCATCAATCCCACGCTGCTCTCCCCGCCCCAGCTGGAAACAGCAGACACATGAATGAGACGGTGTGTGTGAGACAGGGTGTGGAGGTGAACCCAGAACACGCTATAAACAGAGGAATGAACTGAGACAGCACTTTGTCAAAGAAGTGTAAAGAATCGACATCAAAGAGCTACAGCTCAGGGGCATTTGCAGAAACACTGTCAAACCCAGAGCCCAGGAACACCGTGAAAAAGCCCTTCTGAAGCCGCATGAAGCTGCAGCACCTGCGAGCCCCGTGCCAAGCTCAAACCCTGCTGACGTGCCTGATAAACGGCAGCGTTTAACGGTTAACAGTAATCCCCCTGGCATGAAGATATGTGGTCCACTTCTCAGATCTCTTTGTATTTTTCTCTTTCTTCTGCAGTTCCAGAGACTTTCTAGATTGTTGAACTGGACTCGACTGGCAGACTTAACTTGAACCCTCTGCTGAACTCTAATACCAAGGTTGTTTTGCTTTTTGATCTCAAGAAGGAAGTGATAAAATAATAAACACGAACGCTTAAATCCTTTCAGTTAAGCATTTGTCTGAGGGGAACCTAGATGCGGAGTGATGCTGCGGTACGATGAATCCCAGCTAATTCCAGTCTTAACGCTAAACCCACCCAGATGATTTTGCTTTGCAGCGTCTATAAACTTCAATGCGTTCTGCTTTTCTGGACAGTTAACACCGACAGTCGGAGCTGAAATTTCATCCCTCCCAACCTCTCCGCCTCCCATCTCTTTTTTTTCCTGCTGCCCCTGCTACAGTGCCACACACACACACACACACACACACACACACACACACACACACACACACACACACACACACACACACACACACACACACACACACACACACACACACACACACACACACACACACACACACACACACACACACACACACACACACACACACACACACACACACACACACACACACACACACACACACACACACACACACACACACCAGGGTCACTCTGCAGCCACTCTCTCTGTCAGGACAATGACAAGTCTGCTGTGTTTAACACTGATGGGAAACAACAAGACGAGCTAAAGCATGACTGTTCTGGTGAGCGAGAGGCAGGCCTGTCACACAGGGGGACCCCCCCGTCACAGAGGGGGACCCCGGCTGTACCCCAGTTCTCTACAAACAGAACCCAGGTGAACCAAGGTGAGAGAGAGTGAGAGAGAAAGGGAGAGAGAGGGAGAGAGAGGGAGAAATAGGAAAACAGCAACAGAGGCAGGCTCCAGATTGCTGAGTCATGTCTTCCACCATGGTGGTGCTGCCTGCCCAGTAGGAGTGACGTGTCACAGCAGCATCCTGCAGGAGGATCTCCTGACGTGCAGCGACTGCTCTGCTGCCATGCACCATAGGATGAACATGCAGCACACATGCAGCACACATGCAGCACACATGCAGCACACACCACTTGGCAGTACCCCCCCCCCCCCCACCCCTCCCTCTCTGCTTTCGGCTACTGCTTTGCGAATGACAAACCACATGAAATCTAAACGCCTCAACATTCCTTCTAACTCTTCTTTATGCGGTCAGAGAATAGCAGAGAATTGAACGTGCAACATCTGTCCATAAGTGAATTACTTTAGATTCACTGAGACCGTGTGCAGGCAGAACTAGTCAAGGTTATGTAGGGAATATCAATATGACTATATTTGTGGTCCTCATGTTCTAAACTATGTGAAGAAAGTAACAGGCATTCGTATTAGATGGGATGAACACCAGTGCTTGCTGGACCTATGTGAGCATGTTTTTTTATCATGCTAACCTTGGATCTGGATTGGGAGAGAAGTAGGGAGTTTAGCAGATCTGACAGTTATGTTAGTTATAAATCACCTCTGAATCTGTAGAAAACTCCATGGAACTACAGCCAGGAAATATTCTTAGCAGAGCAGCTGTCAACCAGAAAGAAACACAGCATTCTTGGTTTGCTTTGCTATGTTTTAATGATTGTTATAAAGGATCTCATGAATGCTCATTCAAAAACAGCTCCTGAAACCCAAAGCCATCAGCCCAATGACACATCCACCTGCTCGTTCAGCAGTATGGGGTCGTGCCTGCAGCCTTTAGGGGCCCCAAACAGCCAGGGCTAACTCCACCTATTTATGTACGTCCCCTTTTGTCCTGGGGATAAAGCTAAACAAGATGAAGACAGAGAATGTGTGAGAGTTTTCAAACAAGGTCAGATATACCTCTCCTTCCAGTACAGCAGTCACAACACAGCCTATCTGTGTTCTCCTGCAAGACCTTGGTTATTATCCATGTGTAGCTTCCACCAAAATAAAGAAAAAGAAAACAACTGCTCTTCTCCTGAGCCAAGGCCATCATCACTGTATTTACAGGATCATGACTGCTTCTGATACCTACAAGTGTGTGTTCCTTCTAAGTGTTATATTTGAGAGTGTGTTGCACCACCATCTAGTTAAAAAACTGAACCCTTACTGAAGCCGCACTTTAATGTGACATTGTATTGCCCTCTCTGTCCTGTAGTTACGCTGTAGTATAGATATTGATGTGGCACCATTGTTGGTGGCTGAGATGGGGATCATTTGCAATGTGCCTGGTGAATACAGACAGGCTCTCACCATTGAAATACAGATGTAACTACACACTTGATGAATCCTCTACACTCTCTGCTGCACTTTCTACACGCACTCGCTTTCGACACAAGCCTGTGTGAAATGAGTGAAATAGTCAATCTGTATAATGAATGCTCCAGTGACTCGAACAGCAGGGAGAGTGGATGTTGAAGAACGCTCTGCATTGGAGGGGCAGACACCAGCAGCCTGCTCCAATGCATTAACACACCAGTGGTGAGTACGGTCAACAAACACGCTTGTTTTTCAGTCACGGGGCTAAAGAATTGCAGCCCCAAAGGCACTTGGACGCTGGCCGGTTTAACAGGATCTTTACTGGATGGAATACAGGTGGGGTTTTTGGGCAGAAATGTAGCCTGGGCTATTTATTTATCCATCTATTACATATCTATTTATCAATATGTAAATAATAATATACATTTAGCATGTTCTCTTAAGGGGTCTGTATTAAATGAGATTGTGGAAACAGCTGTATGTTCAACTTTAAAATAAAAACACTCCCTGTTTTCCACATGGTTTCGATCAAGCCTTTGACCCAGCCTCCCTATAGTTCATCTCTCCTGCTCTTAAGGCAGTGATTTGCGTGTCCCTGCCTTCTGGGGTGTTGGAGATTTGCATGTCCCCAACCCTGGGCAGAGTCCCAGAAGCATTAGGGTATTAGAGCGAGGAGCAGCTCAGCCAGACTCAGACCTCCAACACAGCCCTGGTACTGTGGGTAAAACACAGGTGAGATGAGGCAGGTGAGATGAGGCAGGTGAGATGAGGCAGGTGAGATGAGGCAGGAGAGATGAGGCAGGAGAGATGAGGCAGGTGAGATGAGGCAGGTGAGATGAGGCAGGTGAGATGAGGCAGGTGAGATGAGGCAGGAGAGATGAGGCAGGAGAGATGAGGCAGGAGAGATGAGGCAGGTGAGATGAGGCAGGAGAGATGAGGCAGGAGAGATGAGGCAGGTGAGATGAGGCAGGAGAGATGAGGCAGGAGAGATGAGGCAGGAGAGATGAGGCAGGTGAGATGAGGCAGGAGAGATGAGGCAGGTGAGATGAGGCAGGAGAGATGAGGCAGGTGAGATGAGGCAGGAGAGATGAGGCAGGTGAGATGAGGCAGGAGAGATGAGGCAGGTGAGATGAGGCAGGAGAGATGAGGCAGGAGAGATGAGGCAGGTGAGATGAGGCAGGAGAGATGAGGCAGGAGAGATGAGGCAGGAGAGATGAGGCAGGAGAGATGAGGCAGGAGAGATGAGGCAGGAGAGATGAGGCAGGAGAGATGAGGCAGGTGAGATGAGGCAGGAGAGATGAGGCAGGAGAGATGAGGCAGGAGAGATGAGGCAGGAGAGATGAGGCAGGAGAGATGAGGCAGGAGAGATGAGGCAGTCTGGGAACACTAACCTGGTCGCTTTATTCCTTAACGATTGGCAACAAATGGGCTTCAAACGAACAGTAACTCAACAGAAAACGAATATATGGAGCTTGTGAACAAATTGAAATGAAAATTTTCACTCTCTGTAAAACTGTTTTTTTATTATAAATATCTCTTTTACACCTTAACGTATGAGGTGCAAAAGTGTGATTTGCACACGCCAGTGTAGAAAGACAGTGTGGAATCTTGGCTGCACTACAGAGGTTCCACATTCCAGGTTTTTGGAATCTGATAGCATCTTCATTGCCAAAGGCCCATCAGATTATTTGTGTACTGTGGTGCCCCAATGCTTTTTTGCACCCGAGACAGTGATAAGCCATTCTCCAAAGTACATATTTACCTCACAGACAAACGTCTGTGATCTTGCTGGATAAGCAGCCAGCCTGTCGTGCTCACCGTCTCAGCCATCAAGTGGTTGAGAGGACTGAATCGCCGTGGGAACAACAGGACAGCGAGCACAAAAGGGTTCACTTCTGAGTTCACCTGACACTGGCCAGAGCCTACCTTCAATCTTTTGTTTGTGAGGGGAACATCCTGCCTTTTATCACAGAGTTCACGGTCCGAGTCAGCCCAACTCATCATGAGGGGCGACACATCGGCAACAGTTGACATGTCGGAGACTTCTGTGATTCCCCTCCAGGAGAGGGAAAAGACCCAGGGCTAAATCAATGATTCTGTTGACTATTTAAAAAATGATTTACCTCGCTGAACGTTTGACCCACTTTCTTCCCCCCGTGCGAAGCGGAGAAGGTGTAGTAAGCACCACCAGATGTCCAGACAAGAGGAGTGTGTGTTCAGGCCTGCATTCCAGCCGCGCTGCGCACACTGCCTGAACCACAATGTGTCGACAAGCCGGTCGAGTAACTTACACACATGGCAGATAAAGCTCCCCTTTTAAAGCCCCCAGTCTACAAAAACATTCAGTCATGACAGTATGACAAGCCTGGGCACGATTCTATGTCAAACAGTACAGTGAGAGCTAACTTCCACATGTGCACTTCATCATAACAAAGAACAGCCAGGTAGTCTGTACAGAAACCAGCCAGTAAGGCATCTAGGTCAGTCGGTGAGACAGTCAGTAAACTATACAGCCAGGCAGCTAACCAGGCAGCTTCTCAGCATAATACTTCAAACGCTGTTCCTTCCTCCACCCTCAAACACCTGAGTTTGGCTTCCACTTGAAATAACTGACCTGTCCTCAAGCATGGTCTGGCAGACACAGTCCCACACAGCACACTGCACAAGGGGGTGAAATAACAACAAAAACACAACATAGAGGATAGGGGCAGGGAGGCTGCTGGGCTGGAGTGAAGACGGGTGTGTGAGCTGTAAAAGAGAGAAAGAGACAGAGAGACAGAGAGAGAGAGACAGAGAGAGAGAGAGAGAGAGAGAGAGAGAGAGAGAGAGAGAGAGAGAGAGCAGACAGGAGTGCTGAGCAGATGGATTTGCACCTACTTCTTAAAGGCCTCTGAAGGATTCCTCTCACACTCTCCGGGTTGCAGGGCGCTCTGGATGTTGGGGTCGCACACCCTCTCCTCGTATCCCTGCAGCAGCCCTCCTCTGCAGATCTGGGCCACCAGGCCCCGGATGAACCCTCCCACACACAGGGTGTCTGAGTCGTCCGCCCGGCTGAAGTGGTAGGCTAGGCACTGCTGGTGCAAGCCCCGATGAGCACCCTGCCCAGAGGTGGGCCACAGCAGCTCTGTGCACAGGGCCGTCTTCCCACTTCCAGGCCCCCCCACCAGCAGCACCCCCCAGGCTGCCCCCTTGGCTGGGCCCGCGGCGGAGCTCCCTCCAGTGGGGTTGCAAGAGCCCGCGCTGGGGGATGTGGAGGCTGGGGGCCTGGGGGAAGCAGTCACCCCACTCAGACCGTTGGTTTTTTCCTGAAGGCAGTGCTGGATCTTGTGAAACACCCACTCCCTGCAGTAAAAGCGCTTTCCCTGCAGCAAACTGGTTTGGGCCATTTTGATATCCTGCTGTTCCAGCTATGGTTTCATAGGGCTCGTCCCATCGCCCCGCGCTTTCTCAACCCAACGACGGCCAGCTGCTCATCTGACCTTCCATTTTGTTGTCTCTATGTGCGACTTCCAGAGGAGACAGCAGATGTCCTTAGCACGGCCGAGTTGTCACTGAGGAAACGTTACAGGTAAAACAGGGTCATGAACGAGGGAAGACGGCCTGTTCTGGGTCGGTCTCAGAGAGAAGGTGTGACAGGAGTCAGTTTTGATGTTGATACCATACATTTTCCACCAGCTTTTTCCAAGGTTTTCTCATTGGCTGGTCAGAGAACTCAGTGTTATTCCAGGTTTGTTGTTTTAACATGATGTTGTGCATGACAAGGCCCAGGACTGTGTGGGCATCCACTGACAAGCTGGACCACAGCCTGATACATCTAGTGCTGGACTGGTCCTGATGGGTTTCCGATTCTGTATTTTGGTGGTTAACTGGGGAACAGATGCTGGTTCCATCACATTAACATGCTGCAGGCTGCCAAGGTTGCCTCAGTACCTCCAGAAACTGCAGCCTGACACTTCCCTGAGACAGAAAAAAAGAGGTGGTTTAAACATTAGAAGGAAACAAACTTGAGACTAGTTTTTCTGCCATTTCACGTTTGATTATCATCAACAGCACATCCACATTTCAAAGAAAGGCATCACTCACAAACTCTGCACTAATGGGGATGTAATGGGGTAAATTATAATAAAAGATGTGGACAGTTTCTCCAGCCCCTAGATTTAGTCTTTTTCCTATGTGGCTTTAGAGCCCCTCACTCCTCCTCCTACAACGTCACTGATGAGCCCCAACCCCATGATCACACACACACACACACTGTCGCCAAAGTGAGGTTTTTAAGGAGAATACAGATATTATTCCCACTATGACAATTACGCTGAAATAGCACTAATATCAACTGTACCTTAGTGGATTCACATATGTTTTGATCATTTAAACATCACTCATAACCCTACAGCTACGGCACGAAATAGGGAATATCGGACAAAGGGTCCATTTCAAAATTACCCAAATAAAACGGCAAAAAGAGAGAAGGAAAGAACACATTAGGAGAAAACGCTTAACGTGGTCGGAAAGATGGTTCTACTGTGCTGTGCAACAGACTGTGGTTCAAAACCGTCTGTGACTACAGAACAGGATTGTAAAAACTAACCGATTTTATACAGGATATAATGTTGCCTTTCAATCAACAGTGACATGCAAAACACCAGACAAACTCAGTTCGACGCTAAACCGAATGCAGATTTTTTTTGTTACATTCCTTGCAACTGTGTCTTAAAGTTTATGCGGCACGTTTGCTGGTTTTTCAGGTTACAGTTTTTTTTAAATGTCTCGAGCACCCCACGTCTCTTCTCACCTCTCGCGCTTTCGCCTCGTGCTTTAGTTTTTTAGTTGCATTATCCTTTCTTGACCGCTTTCATCATGCACGTCGAAACAACTGCACACTTTAAACCAAAAAAAGCATTAGAGGCAATTATTTTACCATCTCCACTTGGTTCATCATCGCCTCTGCATTTCTCTTTCTCTCCGCGACTCCTCCTGCTCGCGACACGGTTCAATACTGAGCCCGTCTCTCCCTATGGTCTCTCCGCCTCCAAACACTCTCCGATTCTGCCCCGTGCATACAGCGCGTGCATACAGAGCGTGCATACAGCGCGTGCATCCAGAGCGTGCGTACAGCGCGTGCACACAGCGCGTGCATACAGAGCTACACGCAGGCTGGCGAAATGTCTGACGGGACATGAAGTTTTACAAGCCCAAGTCCCCATCATTTCGGATAGAAAATGGGAATTCTAACTGTCAGTGACCATAACATAGGCTATATATATATATAATATATATATAATATAATGTATATATAATATATACATATAATGTAATAATATCATATAATATAATATATACATATTTGATCAAAGTGCATAGGCCTACCTGACGACTTCCAACAGGGGATTGACAAGTGGAAAAAGATGCCCGTTATACGATATACTGTATATGACTATTTTTTTTGTTATTAATTATATTGCACTTCTCTATTGTATTAACCTGTTGTCGTCTGTCTTCTTATGGTATTAGAGGTGCAACTGGTGGACACAGAGACGAGATAAGAAAATCTATACTGAACCAAGCTCTTCTTCCACAGTAGGAGGCTTTTTAAACACTCTAATCTCCCATTGCAACTTCTCTCCTGTGCTGCCACTTGATAAAAAGAAGAGAAATACACCTCATTTTGTTCCACTGGGTTTAATTCCCCATCAAGGTGTTCGTAGGAAATGACAAGCATCCAAACTCAAAGCATAAAAAAAAAAAAATCACACAAAAATAGAATTTAAAAGGGACTTAGAATTTAAAAGTCCAACAAAGTGTGTAGGTGTATTCAGATTCAGATTACTTTATTCAGATGTAAAGTGTAAAGTGTTTGTTTCACAGGATAATACCTTGAGGTTGAAGAAAAAGCTGCATACAGCTGTTTATACCTTGTCGCTTGTCACAGAGCATATTGAGTAGCTGTTCTCAGTCTGTTGAGTCAGTCTGTGGAATTTAGGTAATTGCAGCAATTTTCTTTCTTTGTGTTAAGTTCCAACCATCTCATTTGAGTCCAAGACACAGGCTCCAGCAGCTACAGCTTGCTGTGATGGTTATTCTTCTTTGTGAGATTGTGAATATCCCCTGCTTTCATTTGGCACCATCTATCTAAACATGCTGATGGCCTGCTGTAGTTGGAGGAGGGTTGGTTTATGTGGAAAGCATGTGTTTACCCATGCACACAAACACATCTTGTCAGGTTTTTTTTAGCGATTCATTAAAGCTTGAGTCTTAAGCGAAGTGGGTTGTGTGTAGGCCTATAGGTGTTTAACACACACTGTGAGCCTTGAGGGTCTAGGATCTGGGTTAATAGGTTACCAGAGGGTCTTGCCATGCTGAGTAAAAGAATGCTACCTTTAAAAGGTCCCTGCAGGCATGAATAAATATGTTAGCAATCTTAAGAATTAGAATGCGTGGAGAGAAGAAAATAGCGGTTAGTAGGATTTTCTCATGAGAAAACACAAACAAAACACTTCGTGAACATAACGTTTTACTTTTATATTTTATTCATTTACTAAAGACCTTTGTCCAAAATAGTTTACAAATAGCGTATAAAGAAAGCAAAGCAGAAAACATTGTAATTATAACAATGTTTTTGATTCTAGAAGCACAAAACTTTCTCTCAATCCAGGGTGACTAGTCCAATCTAAACAGTACTACTGTATACCTTTCATTGTTTCTGCACAATTATACAGACAGATATATTTTTCTTTGACGTTAACAGACTGTGTGACATCAGTGACCTATAAGAACCCTCATTTCACCTCTGAGCTGCGTAAAACGTAATTGGCAGTCACAAATCTGGCACCAGACAAGACTACTAATAACAATCCACAATCAGTGAAGCGTGTGACGTTATTGTGGTATATTTATCTAGCACAGCCGTGGCTGTTGAGTGTGGAACATAACTGATGATCAATAAAACATATTTCACAAACGAGAAAGGTTGCCGGTTCTATGTAGTCGGTGTTCATAGGGTTTGGATGGATGGTTGATATGTTAAAGTGTGACTGTGTCAGGCCAGATCCTGACTAAATGTCCCATTACACTGGGAAAGAGCTCTCACACTGTGGGGCTGTCCATTCCAGCAGACTGGAACTAACAATCACATTCAAATATTTATACGCCTGAACTGTGCATTTGTGTACCTGTGTGTGTCTGTCTGTCTGTTTGTCTGTGTTGTGTGTGTTTGGTTCCCATTTTTCAAACCTTTACCCTATCTAAGCTGACGAGAAACAAGATTTGAGTAAAAAGGAGAGAAGTAATATAAAAGGAGGGAGTGTTCACCTTTCTCCCTCTCTCTCTCCTCAACATCCTCTTATTTTGTTAAGTTGATAGCCTTTCTCAGTTGAAAAGAACATGCTCTGTGTACTTTGTGAAAGGTGTTTTACTGGCTGCATAGCAGTTTTGTAATAGTAGCAACCTGATAAGCGAAAGCCAACATTCATGCAAGTTTACTGAATAAAAACCAGTCTGAATATGAACATAATTACTCTGGGATGGTTCTGTACAGTATCAAACTCAACACACCATTCTCATTGAAAATTCCAAGCCGTTTGAGTACTGAATTATTCATTCTAAAACAACAGAAACCTGTCTTACCATAACATGTCATCTTTCCAAATCTAGGACATGGAAATGGAATCCTGAGCTTTGTAAAACAACGCTCGCCTTAATAATTTATCCAAGCGGTCGGACGAATGGAAGCATTCCTTATAGGTCCCTAGACAGTGGGAGACCCTGGAGAAGTGTTTTTTTTCCTTTTCCTTCTTCTTCTGTTTTTATAACTCCCTGAAATACTTTGAAAGAAAAGCAGTTTTGAGTCCTTTAAGTCTGTCTCTAGTGTCTCAATCTTGGCTTATTAGTTTCAAACTCTCCCTCAGGTCCAGGTCATGTCTTGAAGAATGAATAGTTTCTGTTTGGTTCTCCTTCGAACAACACTGACAGTCACCACAAGGACCCATAGAACAAAGGGGATGTTTTAGGGGTATGTATCGCTGATGTCATCCCCAGCATCTGGGTGTCATACCCGTCTCTGCTCTGGTTGTTGACATGGTAAACAGGGTTGTGTACATGGTAAACAACACCACTGGACATGGTTTGACTGTGTAAAGAAACCAAAGCGTTTACAGTGGCAGTGGAAATATGCTAAACAGCTCATTGACACGGGCCTGTGGATTTGAACGAAAGTCAAACGGTCGGTGGTCGAAAGTCTGTCAGCTTGATTCAGAAGGAGGTTACAGCTCTAGTCCAGTCAGACATGACAGACACACGTCAAAGGCACAATGATCAACGACACCTGAACCAAATACTGCTACAGTATGATTAATACACTGTACATGATGTGTCTTAGAAATGCTAAACATTTATAAAGGACTAACACGATCATAAAGTCATTTATGTTCAGAATTACCATGTTATCTTTCCCTTTTGGCCAAAGAATAGCTGACTGTCTCCACAGTGTTATTTTAGTGTTAGTTTATTAAGTCCTTGATTAAAGTGATAAGGATTCTAAGGTTTTCCATTTCTGTTTTTGTAGTAACTGTGCTAATCTGGTGATCGAGGCTGCGTTGGAGTTCCTCCACACACACCTGCTGCAGCTCTCCAGTCTGCTGGGCTGGCCTCACACACACACACCACACACACAGAGACACACACACACCTACTTACTGTCCTACACACTCAAACACACAAAAACACATGAACATACACCCACACCAGGCAACTATGTACATTCTCTCCCTCTCTCTCTTTCTCTTGCTCTCTCTTGCTCTCTCTCTCTATTTCACACACACACGCACACACTCACACACACACACACACACAACCACACACACACACGCACACTAACACACTCCTGACTCTAGCACTTTAACTTTGTACAGATCATAAAATCAATTAGCCCTAGGTCACTGGTCGGCCCTGTAGTCGTAACACCAGGACAGAAAGAATCTGGAGGCTGTTAAGAAGGACCTTGATTATAATGGAGGAGAGGAGTGTAGGTGTGTGTTTGCTGGTCAAGGGAGGCAACGTTAGTTGAAATGCGTGTGTTCTTCTTATGAGTAGAGTTAGACTGTTCTGCCCCAAGGCCAGTGATGACAGTTAGAGTCGTACGTCCCATAATGCAACACTCCACAAAAGTCCCAATTACTGGATCAAACCAGTTAGAACTGGACTCTTTTCATCTCCTGATTAACCCCATGCTGTCAAACACATTCACCCAGACCCTGACATAGGGTCGGCCTCAGAGGTGAAAGGTCACAACATCTCCAGCTGAGTGTGCTAACACATTTTCCAGAGCTTTAAAAAAAAACATTTCAGTAGCAGACACCTTAACAGACACTTTTTACCCAAAGTGACTTAAAAAAAAATTGTGAACAGCAAAATATCAAGTATTATATCAGAAGTGTTTCATTCTAACAGTATTTCGGCATCCAGGAACAGTTTGTACTCATGTCTCACTTGGGCACTTAGCACCCCACTGTGTTTCCTGGTGGGTTTCTGTGAGTCTGGTTCCGGAAGTTTCTGTACTCAAGCTGCACGTTTCAGACCATTTTTTATCACACATTCAAAGGAGATGACACTTTCCCACTATCATTTCTTCCAGCTCTGGTTTTTGATCTCCCTCAGGTCTCCAGACAGCGGTGGGAGATCCAGTCTGTGTTTTCACAAGACGGCTGCATAGTTGGAGAATTATACAGTGTTAGAGGTAGCAGACACATTCATTAAAAAACGACGTACAAATAGACCATATACTGTAGAAAGTGCTGCAGAAAAGCTAGGATCTAAGGTACATAGTTCTAACTATATTTCGGAGTCAGAGTCCCTAATATTTTCTTAGATATTATATTTTCTTGCCAAGGAATGGTTTGTATAGCCTTGAATTAACGAGTAATGTTGGGGTGAAGAAAGACACCACCATATATCCATAGCGTGTATCTTTTTATCTATGTTTAGATCTCATTGGTTGTAGACAGGACTGGTCAGCTCTCTCAGCCAATGGCGCACCTCTAGGGAAAGAGAGAGCAAAGCTTTCCAAGACGTCATTACAGAACTTTCCTTACTTGTGGCACAGTAAATCTCATTCCATGCCACCATACATCACCATGAATGTGGTTGCTATTGTCACTACCAAAGTCATTTGCATATAACCCATCACGCCCCTGGTACAATATCTCTTTTCTCTCTACAGTAACAGTCGACAATGGGCTGTTCAGATTCAGACGAGTGCTAGTAGTTGCATTTACGTACATTGTTTGAATTTTAACCATAAAACTGCATGAGCATACTGTACAGCAGCAGATCCGGGATCAGAAGTTCACAGTTCCAGCAGTGTTTCCATGGTCATGGTGAAGGAACAGTCTGTATTCATCAGCCCAGAGTGCAACAATAATATCTCAGCTTCCAATACAGTTCTTTCATTGCTTTGTTGATATTCCCTTCCACAAGGGCAGGGGTCTGCTAACTGGAGAGGGTGCAGAAAGGCCTTGTCTCAATACTGAAGGAGACCTTACATTTACATTTTACATTTAGTCATTTAGCAGACGCTTTTATCCAAAGCGACTTACAGTAAGTACAGGGAAATTTTTCCCTGAGGCAAGTAGGGTGAAGTGCTTTGCCCAAGGACACAACATTATATAGCCACAGCCAGGTCTCGATCTCACAACCTTCCGATCATGAGGCCAATGCCTTAACCGTTGAGCTATCTGACGCCCCAAGTACCTCCTTCTATCTTGCCAAAGGGCTTGTCTCAATACTGAAGGAGACCTCCTTCCATCTTCCCTTCCTTTAAGCTGGTCTCTGGTCCAGCCTGATTGGACAGGTGAAGACATGTGATCCTTCCCTCAGCTGGCTCTCATCCAGTCCACTCGTGTTAAGGGAGAACCAACCCTGAAACAAGTCTCTACAGGTGACCATGCAAGCACAATGGAACAGATGAAAGAAAGTTCAGGTGAAAGAAAGGGGCGGATTTTGCCAGAAGCAATACTGAGAAGAGAAACTATTGAGTCACTGAGAAGTTTTATAGGCGAGTTGGGTGAGACAAAAGATCAGACAAAACCGTTTTTTTCCTCGTTTGTCATTTAAATCAATACAGGACCTTCATTTAAGCTCCTTTTCTTTGGGAAGCATCAGTACGATACAGAAGATCTGTTCAGCCTAAGTTTATGTCTGCTTTAATGTACGGTATGAAAGCAGTTGTTTTAGGTGATACTCTACAGAGTGTGTAGAACAGAAAGGTGTGTAAAACAGGGCGTGAAGGACTCAGTGTTGACAACAGGACAGGGAAATCCATCTAGAGTTTAAGACCATCTGGAGTTCTCCCTCCTGGGGGTTGGCACTACGTGTGTGAGTGTGTGTGTTTGTGTGTGTGTGTGTGTGTGTGTGTGTGTGTGTGTGTGCGTGTGTGTGTGCGCTTCAGTGGAGAAATGCAAACGTGTGTGTGTGTGAGATGCATTAATTTAGCAGACGTGTGTGTGTGTGTGTGTGTGTCTGTGTGTGTGTGAGAGAGGAGAACCACAAACATATGGTGTGTGAACCTGCCTAATCAACAGAGCCAGGAGGTGGCTGGGAGATGAGATGTTCAGCAGACCCAAATCTCCAGTAATGCTCCATAAACCCACTAACAGCTAACACTTCACCTTTTGACTCCACAGCACTTAGCTTAGTCAGAGAAAAACACCCAAACGAAACTAATTAGTTAAAAAAAAGGCTTGCTCACCTCAATTGAAAATCACTTATGAGTTCAGAAAGGTTACAGTACACATGTATACCTGTCGATGTCATGCTTCATTCCAGCATTCAGTCAGCATGTTCTCTGCTGATCACTGATTGATGCAGCAGATTCTCCACACATCACTACCATCTGGCGACATGATGGCGCGTGAGGTGAGGGCAGAGGTCATCTGGAACTTGGGCCTTCAGTCTGGACACAGCTCAAGCAGAGCCCAGCTTTCTTTCACCAGCCATCCGCAACATCCCAGAGCCCTGTGAAGTATGCATGGCGCGGTGAGTCTTTGTGAGAGGGAGTCCAGATCACAAGACTGTATTGTTTACCTGGAGTCCATGTGACAGGGGGTGTTAAATAACTTGGTTTATCCAGCCTTAGTGTTTTTTTATTTCTTTGAAAAGGTAGGATTTCTATGGTCGGTAAAAGAACTATAGCCTCAGGGTGAACTAAGAATGGCTCCTTCCAGTCCTGAAAGCAATTCCACCTCTTTTTAAACCTGTACACTCACACTGTATCTCCAGTATCTCTCCTGTGTGCTGCTGAAACCTGAATGTTGTTGTCTAAGAACCTAGAATGTCCACTTGGTGGGCAATTCTCACCAAGTTAGAATACTACATTTGAAAAAGTGTCCAACGTTTGTTTTCTCTCATGAGGCTTTAACATTTCGGTGACATGCACTGATGTTTGCAAAAAGTCTCCATGAATCAGTCTGGGTGTAGTAGGAAGCCGTTTGAACATTTCCAAGGTTAGCTCAGTCTGAGAATGCGAGGCATGTGGGTAGGAGTGCAGAGTGATTGACAGATAAGAAACTCAGAGAAAGGTTGCGTTGACCAATGAGAGGCCTGTTTCCACGACAATCTCTCAGAAAAGAGAGATGAAAAATAGTCCCTGACAACTGGTTTAGTCCGCCCCTCCTCCCATATAGTGATGAAGACACATTTGCACACAAATGAATCTTATGCATAGGCTACAATCCATATGTATAGAAACACACACACGCACACACAGGCATCTGCTATCACAACAAACACACAGGGTAGTGACCCGTGGTGTCTGGGAGATGTCCCTGAGGTCAGTGTGTGTGTGTGTGTGTGGGTGTGTGTGTGTGTGTGTGTGTGTGTGTGTGTGTGTGTGTGTGGGTATAAACAGACAGAGTCTGCAGGTGGTACAACAGGGCCTCGCAGCACCTGAGGCAACCGGACCATAGTAGCATGCAGAAATGATGTTGTGACCGTATAAGGCTGCAGACGCTGCTCGAAGCTGGACCACCCGAACTCTGCCCGAAGACAAATAACACATCAATACAGCAAGGACATGCTTCAGTAGGAAAAAAAATACATTCAGCATATCTCAACACACATTTCCTGAAGCTCTTTCGAACAAAAGGACGATAACATAGGAAAGAGTCTAGCTCCGAGCTCTAGCTCAGCGATTAGGGTGTCTTTATGCAGTGGTGGCGGGTTCGAATGCCCTCCTGTCCTGTGCGTCGTTCTGGATTGTCTTTAAAGGAGGGTAAAAACCCTGGAGCCAAAGTGCTAGATGTCCGCAGTGTTTGAAAGCGGTGCCACTGTTCTGTTCGGTTCAGTTATTTTTCTCCTTTCTTACTTGATGACAAAAGTAGGTCAGAAGGAAGTGAGAGCGACCACGTCTGGACTACACATGCTGTAGTCAAGGACTGTTTTAGCTTTGAAAACGTGAAATTGTGCACCTCATACAGCAAATTCTAGGCCATGAAAGTAAGCCAGAGACTCGATATTCACACACCTGGCAGTGAAGTCTAGTTCTTCTGGACAGTCATCCTCCCTAAAAAACCTGCAGTAAGCTTTGATATTCTAACGAATATCAACATGTCTTCTAGAAGAAGTATGCACACTAAATTCCCCAAATGATGTAATATAATAATTTAGCAGAGATGTTTAAGGGAGGACTGTAACCTTTGACCTCTTGATTTGTAGTTAACTCCCCAAGGTCACTGTCCTACCGTTACTCTCCACTCCTTAAACAAATATTAATTTATTCAGCTACTTCAAACACTGTTATTCTCTTGTTCTATTTTTAGTTGTCATTACCATTTGATTTTGAAAAGCAGTTAGCATGAAATATGTGACGAAAGACTTTCTGCAGCATTATCTGTGTCAGCGCTGCACTCGAATGAGTACAGGGGAGGATGCGCATCGCTAGAGGAACAACCGTTAAGCGGGGGACTTCAAGGGGCCGTTCAGGACATAATTCAGACTGCCCTCGCACAAAAACATATGAAAGCATTTCATATGTACTGTATGTATGTGTCATTTTTGCAGTGGTATGAATGCGTGCGAACGTTTTAACATGCGAATGCGTTCCATATGTGTTTATGGAAGGACAGTCTGAAAGATGTCCTAAACAGCCTCTCGTATGTGAGCGCTCAGTACACCCAGTCTGCAGCCAGTTTGGGCGGTTTGGGCAGCGTGAAGGGAACCCTCCCCTGGGTGATAGGAGAGAGGAGCAGGCCCCCGGACGTGTTCCCTGAGAAGTTCCACGAGAAGGAACTTGGCTGCAAGCTAACTGAGGCAGGAAGACCAATATAGCACATGGGACAGCTGCTTTCTGCGCTCGGAGCTGTTTCTGAGACGTGTTCCACAATTTCTGTCTAGAGAAGCCATGTAACCTTCTCTCCCTATGGAAGACAGGGGGTTCTCTAATCAGCAGGATGATTACTTCATCTGATGACTGAGAGGAAGACTGGAAAGGTCAGGAAGTGATAATCAGGCACAGGAAGCGGATGTTCCTTTTAGATACAGTTCAGTGTTGCTCTGTATTAAAGTCAGATTTTTCTTTTTTTGTTGTTGTGGTTCACCTGTCTGATAGGTGAGATACGGTTGTTTTGCACTGTGGCTGGTCTAACCTAAAGTCTAACCAAAATACTTCTAGAGTATTCTAAGCTCTGTCTCTTGATCTTCAGCCGTGCTTAGCTTCTCGCTTGTTGCTTTGGAAACAAAGTGTCTGCAGACATGAAGTTAACTTTTGTTTTCCCTCCTTTTCACACGAGGATTCCCATCTTCGCTGGGTTTGTTTTGACTACAGATGATCAGATCTGAGACTTCTTCCTCATGCAGCACCCGGTTGTAGTGAGAGTTGAGATGTTATTTTTGCACAGTCTAGTGTTATTCTGATTGTTGCACCGTTCCTTGTGAATACAGGCATTTTCTTGAGTCGGACCACTAAAATACTGATGTTGCTGTGTTCACTTCGGATCTGAGCTCTCAAGACACAAAATCATAATTCAATGGATAAAAACAGACTATAAATACTGTTCCATGGATTGAATATGACAATTTTCAGAGTTTACAAAGTTTACAGTCATACAAGACTTGTTTATTTCTGTCTCCTTAAGGCATGTGACCATCAAGAACATGTTCAGTACATTCTGCTATAATTACTGAAGATTGTTTTTCTCTCTCTGTCTTTCTCTCTGTCTTTCTCGATCTCTCCCGCTCTCTCTTTCTTCTGTCTGAAATACCTCACTATGGGAGAGGAATGATCCCTTGACATTGTTCCGAAGGTCTGTGTCACCGCCTTCCTCCTAGTGTGGGGTTAGATTAGATTAGTACAACCTGCTCTCATGATGCCTCCCTGTCCCATTAGGGATGTTGAGTTTGTCAATGTTGACACTTGTAACAGACAGATACAGGCAACCATCCCCCCCCCCCCCCCCCCCCCCCCCCCCCCCAGGAAACACGTAGGCCTTTAGCTCAGCGGTAAAACATTTGCTTTCAGATCAAGGAATCCCAGTTCAAACTCCCCTGTCTACATTGGATAAAATCGTCTGCCAAGTGAAGACATTATGCATCAATCTGTTGTTTGGAGTAATTGTATCTTGCGGTGCTGATGCACCCAGACTTGATATTCCAACTGTAAAGTGATTTGTAAACAAGGTATAAGTTAACATGCAAGTCCATATCGACATCCCCTCAGGTTGGGTAAACAAAATGCTTCAGAAATCCAGTGATTAACTGAACCATCTGCTACTAAACCTTCGGTATTAATCTCGTCGCTCAAAGCATCTTGTGCACAAACTGTCTGAACACAGTTTGTTCCCTCTAATGAAGCTAGCATTTGTTACCCTGCCAGCAAGGTGACCCCGCCCATCCTCCACTGTTAGAACACACAGGCATCAGAGCTACATTCTGAGGAAACACCTGGGTTGGGCATTACTGAGCAACTGTAATTCACTGTTCCTTTCCTGATTGCATCGCCACTTCAGTACTAGACACCCGGAGCACATCCAACTCCCAGCATTGTCCCAATCACACCGGCTGTGCTTCAGTCAATTGGATTCATGTCGCCGCCTCATTGATGAGGTCCGGCGGGCTTTTAATTGAGTTGTCATGTTTTGCCAATTAAATCTGGGATGGAATGTGAGACCAGGGAATGGGGATCAGCTCCAACCCTACCCAGGGAACGCAGGAGTTTGTCTCCGTGTGAATTCAAATCCTAGGCGGATCTCCTCAGGGACCAGGGTCAGATGGAATTAAAAAACGTGATTGAAATATTATCTTTTAAAACACGCGAGCGCACACAGACTTCATTTCTGAAACCACATAAGACCGTGTTATTTGAGACCCCCGCCTTCCCACTTAATGATAAAGTAAAATACGGGATGGTTAATTTGATGCAGAGCGATCGTTTCGAGCAGTGTAACTCTCCTTGACATGCTCCTGCGTTCCTTTCCCCCCCCCTCTCCGTCAACTAGATTGCCTTTGCTGGTTGCGGCTGGCACTCTTATTAATGGGGCCTGTCCAAACAAGCAGGGGATTGATCTGGCCATAATCCCATCACACCACGTGCTATCCCCTGCCGCCTCGATCAGCCCCCTCAGCGCCGCACTGCACGGTGTCAGGTTCTCTCGCTATTTCCCCCGCGAGCTGTTTCTCTGGCGTGATAATGGTGGATGAGGGTCAGCATATCATCCCCTTGATGAATATGGAGGAGGGGCCTTGGGGGTTTGGCCAAAGGGGGGGGGGGGGGGGGGGGGGGGGGCGCATCCCCCAGACACGATGACAACACGGCCTTACCTCGTCTCCAGGGACGCCGTAGCTTCTGCTTTCAAGATTGACGACACAGGTATCGGAGAAATTCTATTCATCCGTTTCTATTGTCGATCGGTTCCGTTTTCTTTTTTCTCTACTGTGGCCGTTTGGGGGAAAGAAAGAAACAGCATTCAGCTCATGGAATCAGATATTTTGACGTTTTAGTTGCTTGAACGCAATAAAGAAGAAGGAGAAGAACTGCTCAAAATCAGGGGGGAAAGAAAATCCCAGGGTGCACCAAAGCGAGGGGTTGGTACATTCTGAAGCAGGGACTTTGCAGGGGCAGCAGCGGAGAAAAGGGTCTATTTCAGGTCTTGACTTATGGAGGTTAATTCATCGGGCAGAGTGGTGTGACAGGTTGAGGGATAGGGTCTTTCTGCCTTTCTCTCAGCCGCCGTTATCTCCTCTTATCTCCTGGCCACTCAGAGGCTCCCCCTGCCTACTCCACACCCTGCCAGTCTCCAAAGCCTTCCCTTCATTAGCAGGGAGATATAGCAGGCCTGGATGACAACTGGCCCAGCTGTCTCAAACAGAAGCATGAGGACTCACATTCCTGCATATCTTCCATATCTTCCTCCTATGGGGCCTGCCGCCATCTTGAACCTGGCTAGTTCAAAGTCAAATCGGATTCTGTCTCCCCCACCCCACCCACGTTCCAAGGTCGCATGGTGGTGTGGGCTTGACTCTAGATGAATGAAAAAAGCCATTGCCAGATGGGGTGTCCTTTCAGGAATAGCTTCACCACATCCACCGCCAGCCACACAAGGGTTCATACTGGGGATCTGAACCGTACCACGAGACAGAGGAGCAGACTGGCTTGAGATCTGACAGCGTCTAGAGAGAAGGACAGTCTTCCATCTCTCTGTCTTCCCTCACAACTGTGTTTCAACTTCTGCTCCGGCACCCTTTCTGAAATGTTAAGGGGGGGGGGTGTTCTGTACGACTCAATAATGATCGGGTTCATTGTTTATTCAGACAGAAAGCCAGTGAGATGGAGATAGGTTTCAGATGAAAGCAGGAGGGAACAGCTGTCATTTCTCCTCAGATGCCTCACCAGTAACTGGATTTAGACGTGTCACTTCCACCCTAGTCAAAGCAACACCTTCTTCATTGATGTGTCGAACACGCTAAGCAAACACGGCAAAGCTCGCCCAGAACCGCCAGTTTAACAACAAAAAACCTGTTGTGGATTATTATAATTAGACATATTTTCGAACATTTTTCCAAAGTGAACTATGGAGTTTAATATGGATTTGCTCCAAAGAGTTTTTTACATATCACTACATTTACTTTACAGGAACATCTGACAAAGGTTTTCTGTCTCCATCCATAAACAACCACCTCGTTCAGAGATTAAGACAACGACATTTGGTGACATTTCCTGGATGGCGAGATGCTTATCCAGTGAAGGTAATGAGAGCCACGGCAGTTGGTGTTTTGGTTTGGTTAGTCCTTTACGAGTGAGTGTGGAGAGGGCAGTCTGTCAGGACAGCTGCTGCGGCTGCACTTATGTATTGATCTACTCCAAGAAGCACTTAGAAATGTCTCCTAACTCTGGGAGCGCATCGACTGGATGAGTGGTGTGCTACAGAGATAGCGTCATCTATTCATTTCGACTCGATTCAGGAATCGGTTCAGTTTTTCTGTCAGAACAGAGATGACTGATTGGCTCTATCCAGTTATAATCAGATAAACTGTGCATCCTCAACCAAGTAGCGAAGAGACCAGGAGAAAATGAGGAAGAGTACGAAGTGTTCTCCTTAACAACCTCACTTCCTCACCTCCTTACCCATCCCTCCTCACCCCCATCCTCACCACCCCCTCCTCACCCCTCACCACCCCTTCCTCACCCCCATCCTCCCCTTACCTCCTCACCACCCCCTCTCCAGGTGCTGCTGTGAAGGCAGAAACAGTGGAGTGACTGGCTCTGGCTGACCACAGCTATGCTCTCTTCTCCTGGTTCCAGGATCTCACAGTCTTGTTTACCACATTCCTCTACCAACCAGGACGGCTTGATTGACACCTGCAGGCCGTGAGTCACAGGTAGCCCTGGTCTCTCTCAGTCACTCACACAAAGACCTCTTCAGACAGCAGTAAGGTAATCCGACAGCCATCTATCCACTTCGGTAGCTCCCCTCGCTCTCTCTCTACCCTCCTCCCTCCCCCTCTCTCCACTCCACTCTGTCTCTCTTTCTATTCCCCTCTCGCCCCCCTCTCTCTTTCTACCCACCACGAAGACCTCACCTGGGCAGCCCTCTTACCCTGAAGCAAGAGTCAGGGAGGGGAACACACACAAAGAAACATACACAAAGCACACAGACACACACTCATATCCGTAAGCATAGACAGACAGACAGGCAGGAACAGTGCAGCTGGTAGTCAGACAGACAGGAACACAGACAGGCAGACCTATCAACAGACAGATAGGACGGGTGCAGTATAGGGAGCGATCCCTCAGCACCACCCTCATCAACACCAGCCACACAGGTGAGTTCTGGGGTCATCCATCAAAGCTGACACATTCTCCAACCTGAAGACCCATCCCAGCCTGGGGGAAACAGACACACTTTCCCCCTCATCAAAGAGGCCACTGTTCCGTAATTCTTCATCATGTTGTGTATAAACACTGACTAGGTCTCTCCTTTAATTACCAGAGAAGCCAGATTTGACCTGCTGACAGTTGCCTCAATAGACCTAATTGTGAGTCATTTCAGAGCTGAAATGAATGTGTTGGCTGATGGCCCAAATGTGTCCATTAGACCTATTATAAAGTCTGCAATGGAGAAACACAATATAACTGTGTTCTTCTGAAAGCACAGGACTTAACAATGATCCCTATCCTGCCAAAGAGTTTCCCCAAGGGGATTCATAAACTATTCTGAATCTGAATCCTGCTCAGGTAGAAAGCAAATGACTGCTGAAATCTACAACAACTCAATTTTCAACACTAGTCATTTAGCAAGAAATTCAATGAGTCAGAACTCCACACCAGGCATGACTTAAGCGAGCAGTGATGCTTACCTCTTAAGGTCTCTTTAAGCTTTAGTGGTAGTTGAAATGCTAAGAACATATACTATAGAACATTATATTTAGCATTATGTTAATGGCTTTGCATTTGACATTTATATGATACCATAAAATTCCCTTGGTGTTAGCAGAACACCATGCTAGCAAACATACCATGCTGGCGCTATCACCCACAACCACTTGCAGGACTAGACACTACCATGCAATGCTTGCATAACTGTATTAAACCACACCGTGCCAGCAGAAATGCTACGTCATGCTAGTAGAATTGGATACAACTCTAGCCATTCTAGCATAAAAGCTACACAGTGCTAGCATAACTGTAACCGCACCATGCAAACTCGCTAGCAGCTTTTACCTCCACTGCCAGCCGTCCTCAGGCCTCGGAGACAGCTTCAGTCTCACACGATTAGCTCAGTTGACAACACAAACCCATCCTGACAAAGTCCATCATAACTGGTTTGATGGATAGCATCTGTGGTTGCGTGTGGGGAAATGACGTCTCAAAGGCAGAGAGCCACCATCAAAACAAGTACGATAAACATGGTATTTCCTAGTCACATCTCAAAAAGGACATTGATGTTCACGTTTGTATTAGGGGATGTTGGCACGAACATAACATCCACATCTTGGTGAGTGCTTGTGAGTGCTTTCTCGTAAACCACCCCTCTAGATAAGCCACGACACACCCATGTTCATAAACGTTATTGTATGAGAAAGAAGATGTTTTAATAGAAACATCCATCTTGGAAGAAATTCCATCTTCAAGACTATAAAAAAAAATCCCCATTAAGTGGGTTTGGTGAGTGATGGTCTTGCATGGCTACAGGGTGAAACTGCATCATGTACTGTACATTACAGGGCTTGTGGGTTGTTGATGAATGGGACATGAGACACACTATATACTCCAACCTAGAGTGCCTGCAGGTCGGATCAAAGAGGAACTGCAGGAAAGGGGACATTCCTGGGAGGAGATCTCACTGTGGGATATTCTGTCTTCCCTGTAACACTTCATCCCAATTTGTTACGAAGACATGTTACAGAGGAATGTTTGGTAGATAAAGCATGATGTGTTTAACATGATACCCGCTTACGTCATGAACGCCGTTATCTGGCTTAGCTATGCCTGAAAAATGTAATTCGCAGGACGTTTAAGTCGAGGAAATCTCCCAGTCTCGTTGAGTGACGTTCTTGTGTTTATTTTCAAAACATATTCCACACCCCACACAGCTCCAAACTAGAGAAGTCTAGAGAAGTGGGGTTTGTTACTGAGCTGACATATGAACCAAATGAAGTGATGAGGAAGTCTTCAGGCTGTGAGGTTGCGTTCAGATGCTGGATCTTGTCATCCTATGTGGAAATCACACCCTGACCACAGAGCAGGCCAGAGAGGTTAGCACGGGGAAGGAAATTACAGAACATCTCCGGACCTCGGTGGAACTATGCGTGTGCTTGCCAACATGTACAGAACGACACGGTTCCCGGATGCACCAAATACCCTGGTATCCTTTACTAAATGTTATTGTCCAGATGTTATTATTAGTCTGACGGACAGACATAGCACATTTATTTTTCTTCTCACCAAGCATAGCAAATTCAGTCTTATTAAATTTGCGACTAATGGTGCTTAAAGAAGATGTCTAGGTGGCTTGTGCTCGACTGTGTAGTAACCTCAGGCAACTTGTTGGTAGCGGTGAATTTGATACCAGAGTAACGTCAAAAATGCTTACGTGGTTAAACTTAATGGTGTCCCTCAGGGATCTATCCTTAGCCCTGCATTTTTCCATCCCCCAAGACCACCCCCCCCACCCCCACCCCCCACCGCTGCTGAGGATCACACAATCTAAGGACACAGATGAAGGTCCCATCCGGTCCGGGGAGACTGGTGGGATTGGCAATTGCCAGCTTTCCCCCTGATGTATGCTGGATATGGTGATGATGATTATCAAAGATGATTAATCAGATCCGAGAATCCCTACAAAATGTGCATATTTCATGTTATTGTGGATATCAGAAGTGGAAGAGAGCTATCTCGAACTTCCTGCAATTCACTACTTAATTAAGTACCTACTTTCACTTGGTGTGTGCTAATTCCCAATGGCCAAACACAGATAATGGAATGTAAACTAATCAAAACAGATTGTGGATATGAGGTTTAACAGAAAGAGCTGTGCTGTAATGTCACGTCGGCCAGCAATTCAAACAATCCATATTCACCATGCCAACTGAAATTGCTTCATGAAATATGTCTCTTGTATCTCTACAATTCTCAACGGCAAAAAAACTATGTTATCTTAGAGTTAATTGCTCACATTCAGCCCTCTAAGATTGCACCTCTTCAACTGTAACAACCTTTTGATGACTCACCCAGATCGTTTCAACTGGAGACACAAAGTATAAAGATTGCAACCAAAGATTTGTATGTCATTAAGCCGCTATTGAAAACCCTTTGCCCAGTTCTCAGTTAATGAGATCATTTTTTCAAGCAAACGGTACCCCCCCACCCCCCCGCCTCACACACACACACACAGTTGTTAGTTGCTTCCCTGCATTTTATACCTAATTAAATGTGTTTATGTTGATGACAGGACATGTGTGCAACACAAAACGAGGCTTGTTTAAACAGAAGACCGCATTCTCAGCCTGACTTGTCGTATTTTTCATCTAATCATGAAGCCTTTCGCGCAGTATATTGACGTGAAAGGTAAGGGCAAGGTTGGGATTAGGGGGAGGATTAGGAAATAGGGATAGGTATATGATTTGGATTGTGATTTAGGTTTAGGGAAAGTGTTAAGGTGACCTTGCGTGTCCAAAACACCACAGGGTGAGGGTCCAGTTTAATCAAATACCGATGCCATCTGCTTCCATGTGCTACCAACAGCAACGTTAAGAGTTCTTCCCAAGTGGGAATTTATGACTCAAACTCAAACTATTAAGATTTGATCTCCATAACCAGCATTTAGTGTTGCGGTAAATGCATTACATTACATCTTCAGCAGATGTGACAGACTTGCACCCCAATCCTTTAGGTTAAAGCCATAGCTTTACGTAGCCATTCCTATAGTGTAAACAGCGTGAAATAACACAAATGAGGGTTTAGTTACTACAGCACATATAGACCAAACCACAGTCTGTGTCTGCCTCTGCTTTCTTGTACAGAACCGTCTACCGCTGGCTGTTGAGGTTAAAAGCACCTCCTAAGGCAGGGGTATCATCCCCTTCACCTTGTGTGTGAAACTGATACAGGACTAATGAACACAACCACACACTCCACACACAGTCTCTCCTCTCTACCCTCCGTCCATAGGCTTTCAGTTTCAGCTCACTTTCAAAGGGTTGGAAGAATGCAGAAAGAGTTAATCTGGACGTGTATTGAAATAGGATCGTCTGTAAACGTATATAATGTTGGCCATACGTTATCATCATTATGTGAGAGGCTGGCAGTCTGCGGTTTGCCTCAGATGCAGAATGTCTGATACAACAGGGCCATCTGGTGGTCATGTACTGTAACAACAATGAAAGAGCTTGAGGTCGGGAACACGAGCAGAATAACTCCTCTATAAGTATTTTTAAAGGTAACAACGTAAATATATTTTCTTCTAGACAGTGTTGGCAGTAACATCCCAGTTCAACCTATCCCTGAAGTGATTCCCCAATTACGGTCCGAAGCAAGTCCAGATTCCTAAAAATATGACCATAATGGGACTGCCCATGGTGGACCCAGCAACCATTTACACAAATGATCTCTTATGTTTCTGTCGTAGCAGCAGCTTACTATACGCCACTGATTGATATTTATAAGCTGCTGTTGAGACAGACTGAGCAGCATTGGACACGGGATATGGAAAGTGCCGGGTCCTGCAGGAGGAAGAGAGCCCAGTAAGAAACAGCAGGGCATCACATCAGACTCGGAGCAAGGGGGAGACGGGGAGGGGGGGGGGGGTTGGATGGGGGCCGGGGAAACCCCTGAGCAGACCTGGACGACAGTTTTAAAAGGCACAGCACATGTGATGATCCACTGTCTGCCTGGAATCCCGTAGGGGGGTTGGTGCGGGCCTTGTTAGAGGTGCGGCAGGGCTGTCGTTTCCTGGACCGGCACTCTCTCTTCTGTGACATGGCCTCAAAAAAGCCAAGTAAACTGAATTTGTCTTGAACTTCAAGTGGCCCTTCTGACTCTCAACTCAAATCAATGATTCCTTTGTAACGTCTCTAACCCCCCCCCCCCCCCACACCACCACCATCACCACCACCAACGTCAAAACTGCTGTTCCCTGGCCCTAGGCCTAGACCGAGGTGGAATAATTCTGTCCTGGCCCTTTAATTAAAGAGGATATCTGTGTGCATAATTATAAACTGTATGCCCTTTCTGCAGCTGGGCCTTGCTCTCTGTTTCCATGTTGTCTGTAGATGACAGTAAAAAAGAGTTTAGATTATGTACATGGATGTCTGCTCTGGATTATAGCACCCCTCCATCCTCTCATTGGCTTCTACATTTGATCTTTACTGCTTTGCTTCGTTTTTATTGTATGTTGACAGATTTTATGAGACTACAGTTCTTTATTGTACATGCAGAGTTGTGCACTTAAAGCCACCCCCCCAAAAAAAAAAATCACTTCCACAAGGAGACAAGGGAAATGTAGTTAATAATCTGAACCATATTTTTTTTCAATACAGTAAGTGTGTTTTTAAATGAGGAGTACTTTAGCCAACAACAAGAAGATCCTGCAGTAAAAGTTGGACTTCAGGAAATAGAAAGTCATATGAATAAATACATGAATGACATCAGAGGCAATGCAGGTCAGCCAGAGTAGCAGATGTCAGATAGACAGAGCAGAAAACATCCAAACACAATAACGAGATCCTTTTCATATTAAAAGCATCCTGATAACTTCAGGCTTAGGCAGCCTAATCAGGTTAAATGGCTGTCAGGACGGAAACACAGTGAAGGGAAGCTAATCTACTTGGATACGCTGTCTGCTGCTGGAACATTGAAGTGAATGGCTGCGTTGGCTGTCAGGCGATGCCTCTGTCCTCCAGACTAGGCTTTGTAATTCACTTAGGATCGCTGAATGAATGTGAATCATGCCCACCTTGATGTTCTCTGCACAGCCCACTGCCTAATTAACATGTAGAATATTAAACATTTAAAGATACTGCAGATGCATAGTTCTTACACATGTATTTTAATTCACATTGTGTTGCCAGCAAGATAGTTTTGATTTATTTGGGGAATAATTTTTTCAGGAGTTTTTCTCAGTGAACAGTGCTGTTTTTAGTATCTAGGTTTACATGTGTACCAATAAATCCCACTTAAATCCCGAGATAAGAGAGAGGAATACGGAAATTCCACAGTAGAAATACTATGAGAACAAACCCACACATCTGTCAATGCAATCTGGAGCCTTTTACTTTGATTTATTTGAAAATTTATTTTATAAAGTTAATTCATTTTAACAGTTATTTACTCATATTAATCGCAGGAACTGACCTCCTCTTCTCACATACTAGTACAGGGGTCGGCAACCCTGATTCTAGGGAGCCACTGTCCTGATGATTTTAGCTGTTTCCCTGCTCAAGCACACCTGATTCTAATGAAGGGTCGTTATCAAGCTCTGTGGAAGCCTCATAATTACCCTCAATTAGAATCAGGTGTGCTAAAGCAGGGAAACATCTAAAATATTCAGGATGGTAGCCCTAAAGGACCAGGGTTGGTGACCCCTGTTCTAGAAACAGTGTTTCAGTGAGAGTGGCGATCAACATTTAGACTCTAGATGGGGCTACTCTCCTGTGTTAAGGCTCATCATCTTTTCTTTGCAAAGCGACAATATCAGGTATTCATTTGGATGTTGATACATGGACATTGGCAAACATACATCGACTTTTAAAGTGTATTTTTCAATACAGCACATGAGTAATGACAGACAATTCCATCCGTAATGATTGTGTTTGTGTAAATTGTGATTTGCCTTGGTGGTCCAATTAACTTTAATCATTGTTGCCTACAAATGTAGGCCTATTTATTCTAATATGCATAGACCTAATTCAACCTTCAACTAAGATTGTGGACAAAAGAATAGCACAAACAACACTAAGTTTAGGCACTTGTGATTGAAATCACAGATTGGCACAAGTTTCAATACAGTCATTCCGAAGGTTCCCTTTGAATTATCGCAACATACATCCCGGCTATTAATCGATACAATTAGACAAAGCAGACTGTCAAAGTTTTCAAAAAGGTAACGGTTCTTCAGTTACCTGTTCACGCGCTCGAAGCTGCGTCTTGTACATGATTGACAGAATCCTCCGCGAGCCACGACATGAGATGCGCGTTCCACCAGAGAAGGATGGCAACAGGGCGGGAAGCAGCACCGTCATCCAATAGGATCCCAGGTGGGAGGGAGTCTGTTCTAACTCCAGCTTTGTTCTAACTTGCTGGGGAACCTTCCCAGAATATGACCGGAGCTTCTGCACCGTTATTCAACGGGACTTTGCATTGGGGTTTCTTAACAGAGTCCGCCCCGCGACTGTGTTGTTCCTTCCCCCCAAAAATCTGAATTACTTTCAACTTTTGGAATAACTTTTTAAGGACTGAGATAAACTACTTACATTTATTTTATCTGTTAAAAGGTTCCTATAATTATGGGCTCTTTCGCTCACATGAAGCATGAGGAGCGCTTACGGATGCTGCGTTTTGCCTCCGAGAAGTTGAGTTGAAACTTCACTGACAAGCAGGGGGACCTCCAGTCATCATACGGAGTTCATCCTGCGTTGAAGGAATTATAACCGAATGAAACATTTCAATAACTTTTTTCAATAAAACGAGAGACTTTTCTTTTTGGAAATATTTTTGCGCACAGATTCAATGGAAATAGCTCTGTGGAAATAGTGGCGCAACTTGGAAATGCAATGCTTTAGTGGTCGCTAAACTCCAAATTGATGCATTTCAGGCATGGACTTTGTTTGCAGAAGGTGAACTGGGATCTTGATCATGATGCTCGCAGGTAGAGGCTTCGGCCGATTTCCTTTGATTTTATTGATGCTCTGGACTTTCTCGCAGTATTCATCATCCAGCCAAGTTCGTCAAGAGTTTCAAGTGTTGGAAGAACAACCTCTTGGTACCTATGTGGGAACGATTGAGACCAAACCCAGCTTCACTTACCGCTTCAGTGAAAATCACAAACTTTTTGCAATTAACGCCACAACAGGATCCATTTACACCTCTTCAGTCATTGACAGAGAGGTTTTGCAAAGCAGTGTCATTAACGTTGTGGTCCTCTCCAGCCAGCCTACCTACCCAACCGAGGTGAGGATAGTTGTGCTGGACATCAATGATAATTCTCCTGTATTCCCAGACGCCTCTATAGTCGTTTCCTTCAAAGAGGATGCAAGCAGTGGCCGACAAGTGATTCTGGACACAGCCACAGATTCGGACATTGGAAGCAACGGGGTAGATCACACTACTTACAGGATAGTGAACGGGAACGAGCAGAGGAGATTCCGTCTGGATATTACGGTCAACCCTAGTGGGGAAGGAGCCTTCTTGCATCTCGTTTCAACCGGAGGCCTGGACAGAGAAATCACACCCTTTTACCAGCTTTTGATAGAAGTGGAAGACAAAGGAGATCCCAAAAAGTTTGGCTACTTGCAAGTTAACGTTACTATTCAAGATATAAACGACAACCCGCCTATTTTCGACAAGGATCAGTATCAGACAAGTGTTTTTGAGGATGCTGCTGTTGGTTCAAGTGTTCTGCAGATAACTTCCTCAGACCAAGATGAGGGGGCCAATGCAGACATCAGATACTTTTTAGATGAGGGAACTCCATTTCAAATCGACCCTAAGGCAGGTATCATCATAATAAAAGAAAGTTTGGATTATGAGAGCAAGAAGGAGTACTCTTTGACCATCCATGCTACTGACAATGGGGTTCCATCTCTATCTGGCAGAGCGGAGGCCATCATTAAACTCCTGGATGTGAATGATAATGACCCAGTTGTAAAATTCAGATATTTCCCCACCACCTCCAAATTTGCTTCCGTCGATGAGAACGCTCAGATTGGCACGGTAGTGGCTTTGCTCACCGTCTCTGACTCTGACTCCCCCACTGCTAATGGTAACATCTCGGTCTCCATCTTAGGAGGCAACGAGCAGAGGCACTTTGAAGTTCACACCTCACCTGTCCCCAATCTAAGTCTGATTAAAGTGGCCAGCATATTAGACCGAGAGCGTATATCCTCCTACAACCTGACCGTGTCTGTGTCAGACAATGGCAAGCCCATGTCCAGGTCTTCCTTCGCTAGCCTGGTTATTTTTGTGAATGATATCAATGACCACCCGCCTATATTTCAGGAAACCCTGTACAAAGTAGATATCAGTGAAGACATTCCTAAAGGCAGCTACATTAAAGGGGTCTCAGCAACAGATGGCGACTCCGGGCAGAATGCCAACCTGCGCTACTCTCTCATATCTGGAAACAGTTTGGGCTGGTTTGCCATCAGTGAAAACAGTGGCCTGGTTACCAGCGCTGCTTTGCTGGATAGGGAAATCACATCTGAAATAGTGCTCAACATCAGTGCCAAAGATCAGGGGCTGCATCCTAAGATCTCATACACCAGGCTGATCGTGAACATCACCGACGTGAATGACCAGGTCCCCACCTTCACTCAGAACACCTATCACGTCTCCCTGGTGGAGCACTCACCCGCCGGCACGGAGCTGCTGGTGCTGTCGGCTTCCGACGACGACCTCGGGGTCAACGGGACGGTCCGGTTCTCGTTCGACGTTGAGACGCCGTCCTCCGTGCGGGAGCTGTTCCGGTTGGACGCGGGTACGGGCCGGCTGAGCACCGCCACAGAGCTGGACAGGGAGGACCAGGGCTCCTACCTTCTCTACATCAAGGCCACTGACTCAGGCCATCCCCCTCTTCACTCCACGGGGAAGGTGAACATCACCCTGAAGGACATCAATGACAACAGGCCGGTTTTCTACCCCGTGCAGTACTTTGCCAACGTGAAGGAGAACGAGCCCTCCGGCTCCTTTGTGACCATGGTGTCGGCCTCTGACCCCGATCTGGGGAGGAACGGCACGGTCAGGTACATCATCTCAGCCGGGGACTCGTCCAAGTTCCACATTCACAGCAACACGGGTAAAATCACCACCCTGGTGTCGTTGGACCGTGAGGAGAAGACGGCTCATCAGCTCCAGGTGACAGCAGCGGACGGGGGAGGCCTGCATTCCCAAACCCAGGCCATCGTCACCATCACAGTCATCGACACCCAGGACAACCCCCCCAAATTCAGCCAAAGTGTCTACAGCTTCGTCATGTTTGAAAACGTGGGCGTCGGCACAGTTATCGGAACTGTGTCAGCCTCCACCGTGGACCTGAACACGAACATCACCTACCTGATCACCTCCGGGGACCAGAGGGGCCTTTTCAACATCAACGGTGCCACGGGTGAAATCACAGCCGCCAGTCAGATAGACAGAGAGGAGCAGTCGTTCTATCAGCTGAAGGTGATAGCGCGAGGAGGCGAGGTGACAGGGGAGGCCCTCGTCAACATCACGGTGAAGGATCTCAACGACAACGCGCCCCGTTTCATCCACGCCGTGGAGCACGTTAGCGCGGTGGAGAACTGGAGCACGGGGCATCTCATCTTCCAGGCCAAGGCCTCTGACCCGGACGAGGGCACCAATGGCGTGGTGGTCTACAGCCTGAAGCAGAACCCCAAAAGCCTGTTCCACATCCAGGAGAGGCACGGCCTCATCACCCTGACCGGCCCTCTGGAGGCCACGACCAGCTCCTACCAGGTGGAGGTCTTGGCCTCTGACATGGGGGTGCCCCAACGCACCTCCAGCCTCATCCTCACCATCAGCGTGTATGACGTCAACGACAACTCTCCAGTGTTCGACCAGCTCTCCTACGAGGTCGTCATCTCAGAGGCCGAGCCTGTCAACAGTCGCTTCTTCAAAGTGGAGGCCACCGACAAAGACTCAGGCCTCAACGGAGAAATCGTGTATGACATCGTAGGCGGGAACACGAGGGATGTTTTTGGCGTATTTCCCGACGGCCAACTGTACATAAAGATGGAGTTAGACAGAGAGACCCAGGACAGATACAACTTAGTGCTGGTGGCCACAGACAGGGCAGTGGAGCCACTAAGTGCCAGTGTCAACGTCAGTGTAATTCTAGATGATGTCAACGACAACCGGCCTCTCTTTAACAGCACTAATTACGTGTTCCGCTTCGAGGAAGAGCAGAGCAGAGGGTCACCGGTGGGACGTGTCTTCGCAGAGGATAAGGACTTTGGCCCCAACAGCGAGGTCAGATACGCGTTTGAAACTCCGCAGTCCAACTTTGAATTAGACGCCATCACCGGGGAGTTGAGAAGCACTCTGCAGTTGGACCGCGAGGCACTTGTGAGACAGAGAGGCGCCGCCGTGTTTAGCTTCACCGTCGTGTCTTCAGACCAGGGCCTCCCCAAGCCCCTCAGAGACCAGGCCAAAGTGCAGGTTTACATCCAAGACATCAACGACAACCCACCCAAGTTCACCAAAGACGTTTACCAGGCCTCCATCTCGGAGTCGGGCCAGAACATGACGCAGCTTCTCAGGGTGTCCGCTTCGGACGTGGACGAAAACGACAACGGCCTCGTCCAGTACCGCATTGCCGAGGGCAACGAGGAGGCTCAGTTTGCCATCGACGGCCAGTCAGGCCAAGTCACCCTAGTGGGGAAGCTAGACTATGAGGCCACCTCCACCTACTCTCTCAAAATCATCGCTGTTGACTCTGGGGTTGTCCCTCTGTCCTCCTCCTGCATGCTGAGTATCAGTGTCCTGGACGAGAACGACAACTCCCCTTCCTTCCCCAAGGCCTCCGTGTCGGTGGATGTTTTGGAGAACATGAGGATTGGAGAGCTGGTTGCCTCCGTGACCGCCACCGACGCAGACTCTGGGCTGAACTCTGACATCACGTACAGCATCACAGCCACGAACAATCACGGCACCTTCAGCATCAGCCCCAACACCGGCAGCATCTTTCTGGTGAAGAAGCTGGATTACGAGACGCAGTCTGTTTACAAGCTTAACATTACTGCAAAAGACGACGGGCGACCGCCGCGATCCTCCTCCATCCCCGTGGTCATACACGTGCGAGACTTCAACGACAACCCCCCCATCTTCACTCCGGGGGATATTTTCAAATCCATTCAGGAGAATCTTCCCCTCTCAGCCTCGGTGATGACCATCACAGCCCACGACACGGACGCAGACATTAACGGGCAGCTTGAGTACTCGATCGTTCAGCAGAACCCCAGGGGGTCTCACTTCAGCATCGACCCCAGCACCGGCCTCATACGCACCAGCAAGGAGATCGACAGGGAGTTCTCTAATCTCTTTGAGCTGACGGTCAAAGCCACCGACCAGGCCGTTCCTGTGGAGTTCCGCCGCTTCGCCCTGAAAAACGTCACCATATGGGTGACAGACCAGAACGACAACGTCCCCACATTCCTGTCTCAGAACGCTCTGGTGGCCGAGTCCAGTGTCGTCATCGGCTCCATCCTGACCACGGTGGTGGCGTTGGATCCGGACGAGGGTGCAAACGGCGAGGTGGAGTACGAGCTGGTGAAGGGCGACTCTGACACCTTCATCATGGACCGCTACAGCGGTGACATCCGTCTGGCCTCCCAGCTCCTGCCCTCCAGGCTCATCTACAGCCTCACCGTGTCGGCCACCGACCACGGCACTAACAGGAAGACCTCCAGGACGGAGCTGACCATCATCCTTCAGGGCTCTGACGGCCCTGTGTTCTCCCAGCCCAAGTACATCACCATCCTGAAGGAGGGCCAGCCAGCCGGCACCAACGTCATCTCCCTGGACGCTTCCAGCCCCCGGGGTTCCGGCGCCAAGCTGGAGTTTTTCATTGTGTCGGTGCGCAGCGGAGGCAAGGCCGCGGGACGGCTGTTCACCATCGGACGCCACACCGGCGTGATCCAGACGGCTGCCGAGCTGGACCGCGAGCAGGGAGCCGACCTGTACCTGCTGGATGTGTACGCCATCGAGACGGACGCCAGCCAGCCACGCACGCAGCGTGCTGAGGTCAGGGTTTTTTTCTCCCTCTTCCTCTCCCTCTCTCCCTCTCTCCCGTGCTTTCTCTCCCTCTACCTCTCTCTCTACCTTAAGCAAACTCTGTCTACCTTTCCCGAACTACAACACCTCAGGTAGAGACCTTTGTATCTCTGTACCTCAGGTCGAGAGTTCTCTCTGTATCAGTACCTCAGAGGAGTGACTCTACACCAGGCTGTGAAGGAAGCCTGTGGTACATGTGCACGTTTAACTTCTGCTGAATCCATTTGGTGAGATGAAATGAAACGAGATCAAAGTCTCTACTGGGAAAGCTGCAAGTGAGAATGTCCAAGTTGCCCATGAAACAGGTCCACCTAGTTCATTTGTAGAAATCATAAGTAAATTCCTTTATTTTTTAATATATTTTTCTGAAGCTCTGTGCTATAAAATTGAAATTACATTGGACAGGAGCGTGTAGGCCTTGTGCTTTTGGCAAGACAACTTTATTGTTCCACTTCTCAAAAACATGCCCACCATAATATTCTCTTGGTATTTGTTGAGATTGAGTTTTCCGCCTTAAGGAGATGGAAACACGTGTACTCTGTTTTCATTCTGCTGCTCGTGTTATGGTGTGGAATATTCTTGGCAGATGCGGTGACTTAACCAAATCAAGACAACCTTTTACTTCAGTATCGGCCATCGGCATTTGTTCTGACACATCGTCCACGGTGATCGGCAACATCTTTCTGTCATTAGCTCTGGTGTAAGCTAGGAGTGGCTTCATGCGTTAAGTATGTCAAGGCTCACATTTTCTTGGATGTTGCCTGGAGCTGTTGTGGCAGTAGGGTGGTCCTGGGGTCCTATTTGCTCTGCCTGTATCAGCTCCACACTCAGTAAGTGACCAAATAAAATTAGCTGACCCCTTAAGACAGTTTGAAAGGATTTTCGGGTCAGGCCATAGAGGGAAAATCTCAAAGAGTGAAACTTAAGCTCTCTATTGAGTTT